>CM042190.1:24415460-24450074 GCA_023539305.1 Ilex asprella
GGGCATTTAATGAGCCTCTGTACCTGCCGCGACTCAGACTGACAACCAAGAATGGGCGCATTAATGGCTAGAAGCCAGGCACATGCCTATAAATAATAGCCTTCAAGACGCCGACTGCTATGAAATATGTGTCAAACGCCGTTCGTAGGTACTCGACTGCTCGGCGTGGCCCCGAGGTCGGGTCCAAGGCGCCGAGCATTGATGAGATGGGAATGCAAGTGGGAAATCAATCATTACGCTTGGACAAGTCTGGAGAGCATTAACTATTGGGAGGACTTCTGTGTCAGAGCAATCATTTCAAGCCCATGTATAAATACCCTTCAGAAAAATGAACAAAGGTACGCAAAATCAAATCCAAAAACTGAAGAACCAGAGTTTCATCCTCCTTCCCTTGCTAACTTAAGCTTCGGAGGGGATAAGCCGGGCAGACGCCTGACTCCCTTTTCCTAACCTTTTTCATTTCAGGGTTCACCAGCCACACGATCGCTGTCTCGAGATAATTGCAGGATCAATCCCGTGCAGATAGTGTTGTGTTTTGATATGGTGCATGCTTAAGCTGCCTGACCTTTTTGATATTTTATGGTAGTTCCCATGTTAGCTGTTTTAATAATCTTTGCGTTATTTTCTGTATTGTGCTTATTTCCTGTTATTTGGTAGGGGTCGTAATGAAACTGTCAGATAACTCAAAGAAATTGTTGGCAATGTCAGCATTCTTGTCCAAATGATCAGTAATTAGACAGGACCAGGGATAACAAAAAATGACTACAAATTGGGAAATTCATCATCTCTAATTTCACACACAAGATTTATGTTCCATCAACTGTGTTAGATTTCTTTGTTATTGGGCCCATTTTTTGTCTGTCTGATATCTCCTACCCTGCCTGCCTCTAACCTCCACCTCTTACCATTGTTACACCTTAGGAAGAATTACATCCACACTTCCTGGGGTTTGTCACTTTATCATTTAAACCCCTTCACATTTAAATTATTACACACAGACCCTTTGTAATTTGTTTGCGCGTAACACTTACACCTCTGCTGTAAATATATCTGTAATAAATTACACTTAGACTCTCTTGAAGTTTGTAGATATATAATACTTAGACCCCTTAAGTTTAAAATATTAAACTTAGACAAAAATACTCTAATTAAAGATAGAATATCAAAAATTCATGTTCTATATTATTTATAATAATTAAATAAAAAAATATTTTTTTCTTAAAAATCATAATTAGTATACAATTATACTATCTATTTAAATAAAACTAAAAAATCAAACAAGTGGTTTAAGTCAATCATAATAGAACATAAATTTTACATCCAAAATTTATGTTTTATTTTGTCATTTATTGAAATAAAATCAAAAATAAAATCTAGTTATAAAAAAATTCATAGTTAGTATATAATTATAGTATATATTAGAATAAAACTAAAAAATTAAATAAGGGGTCAAACTGTAATAGACATAATATCTTTTAGCTTTAATTTAGACAGTTTGATATTTTAATTTGGTCGTTTAAACAACCAAATTAAATTTCAATAGACAATATAATTGTATACTGTGAAATTTAGATGGACTATGCAAATATTGATTATTGAATTGAAGTGATTATTGACTGTGTTATTGAGTTGGGTATTGAGTAGATTATATTGATTATTGAGTTGGGTAAGTTAACAATTCACAGCAAACAAATTTCTTTAACAATTCACAGCAAACAAATTAAAATGATGATGAAAAGATTTAAAATGGAAAGATTTATAAGCTTTTAATCTTGATCTTTTGATCTTGAATATAATGATGAAAATTAATGGAAAGATTTAATTGAAATAAAATTGATCATTGATAGATTAAATTAAAATAATTAAAATTATATGGTCTATATTTAAACCCGAGAGCAAAATTTAGGGGTCACTTATGTTAATTATTCAAATCAAGTGGACTGATAAACAAATAACGTGACTTTTTACAAAAAAAAAAGGAGCAAAAAAAAAAAAAATTAGCCCAATTTTAATGATATGGAATGACGATGGAGTGATGTGTTAAACGTAAAAAAATTTATGATTTTTTAAATTTTCAAAATTTATTAGCCCAAAACTTAAATAAGTAACAAAACAAATTATATATTTTTAAAATATCATAATTTATTTTATAATTAAAAATTTTAATTAAATAAACATTTAATATTTTACTCATACAAAAAGGCAAAAAATTTATCACTAAAGACTAAATTAAAACCTAAGATAAAAAATTAAAAAGTAGTTATAATAAATATCTAAACTAATGAGCAGTGATGATAATTATATAAATTAAAAAAAAAGATAAAATTAAGCCATTTGTTTGTTGTTTGGGTAAAAAATAAGCCATTTGTTTGGGTCAAATATTGCGGCTACACATGAATTGTTAATGAAATTTGTTTGATGTGAATTGTTAAAGAGGTCGATCCTTTTGACGTTTATTATATAGACGTCAAATCGACTGACATTTTTAAGTTTAAGGCCAAACTATAATATTGAGCTAAAATAATGTCAAATGTATTGACGTTTTTAGAATAAAGACATCAGTCCATTTGACGGCTGTAAATTGAAAACGTCTGTTCGTTTGACATTTTTAAAAACTGCCTGTATTTGAGAATTACTTTCAAAACTACCATTATTTGAGATTTTTTTTTTAAAAGTCCATGGAATAGGTCAAAAACTCTTGCAAAATATTCTTGTTACACAGTCAAAGACAAACCGTTTTGGGTTTATTTGGGTATGAATATGATTCTTTTTGGATAAGAGATTTGAAGATGTAATTTTTTTTATGGTTTGTACATTACTGTAAATCGAGGTGAATAGAGACTCTTTTATTTGAATTCTAATGAGTAAGAAGACAGTAGGAGATGTTAAGATGTTCTTTATCCTAGCTTGCAATCCACGTGGTAGTTTATATAAGCTGGTTGAACTTTTTTATGTTTTATGGCATTTCAAACGGAGGCAATTGATAATTTTACCAATAATATCATTTTATTTACTCATTCAAGTATGTCATCCATTTGTGCAATAATGAGCCATAAATAGGTCATAATTTGTGGTGGTTGTTGGGTGGCTGGTGGTGGTTGATGGGTGGCTGGTAGTGGTTGTTCCCGATTTACTTGAATTTTACTTTTAATAAACAAGCCTGATGTGTATATTATTTTTCTCTAGTTTACTCCCTATATTACAAATCAATTGTCGCAAAGGCTTAAAGTGTTTTATTTTGATGGAGGAGGAGAATTGACAAATTGTCAACTGTAATATTTTGTATCTATTCATGGAATTCATCATGCTAAGTCTTGCCTCGAGACCCATCGACAAAATGAAAATGTTGAGATGAAACATAGGCACATTACAAAAACTGCTCTCACTATTCTAATAGGAGCATCTCCTCCTAATTGGAGCTTCTTTTTCATAATTCTCTAGACTATTCTTCCACAAACGTTTTTTGTTGTGCATGTTATCTCTTACTCATCCAATACTCCAAACACAATTATGAATAAACATGAAAACTTTGAAATCATTAATTGAATCTCAACGACTATCTCCACTTGATTTAATACAACTTTGGGTTTATTTATTAATTTCATTTATTGGTGGGTTATGTATAATTATTGGATTAATGATGAACTTTGGTATTTATTGAGACCTACAATCTATTTAATAGTTACAATGAATAATGTCATTTTATTCATATTTTAGAGAGAATTACACTCAAACCCTTTGTAGGTTATCAATTTCATGTCTGTCTCTCTCAATCTTAATCGAAGTTTAATATTTATTTCTCTTAGACATCAAACACCACATTTACTTCAAAATAAGCATGTTGATTTTGAATCAATCAAAGTAACTCCAGTATAGTCATCCTTGAGTTGGATAGTCCTGATAATTTTGCTAAATTTGTAAATGTAATTCAATTGCTGCTTTGTTAGCCAAGAAAATTGCCTATATTGTTTGACTTCTTGATAACATGTTTCACTTCTGATTCAATAGATTATAACATCTAAGGAGATACTCTCTTGTGGGGATTATTGATTTAAACTTTCATATAAAAGTTGTATCTTTATCTTTCTTAGTATCATACAAGTACATTTCATCCTTGTAGGTTTTGTAATTGATAATTTCTTCAAGTATTAATCGTTTTTATCTATTCCTCTATCTATTCCCAAGTTCTTTTGAATTCAATCTTATTCCACAGTCGAAACTAATTGAAATGGCAGGAAAACAAGTTACAGTGTTGCTATATTGGGGTGGACAAATGAATTATGGATACCACTGATCCCTACATGAATTGGTATCGACGCATCACTAGGCTACTTATCGAACCACTGATGTCACACCCTGAAGTTGGTTTTCAGCCCGTCAGCAGTATCATGGAGCTGATGGTATCTGTTGTTTACTTAGTATCTAAATAAAATGTGATACATAAATTATTTAATTTTGATTTTAATAAAAAAAAAAATTTGTTCTGCAGGCACAGACAATTTCACAAGTTTACCACACGGCTCATGATACAGTTAGTGGGGAGCTTGATATGGGGAGATATCAGACAGCCATTAGGCATATGGAGGACATAAGCTATCAGTGTTTGTCAGCTCTTTCTGAGCACGACCGACTTGTGCATCCTCCTGCAGACAGTCAGCAACCATATGTTGCAGCCCCTGTTCATGCACAACAGCGGGAAATACGTATACCTCGACCGCCAGCTGCATGTGCACATAGGCAGACTCTCCCACCGGCTGTGGATATTGATGCGACATCATCAGAGGCAGGGCCATCGACTGCATATGGTGCACATACTGTTACTGAAGCAGGCGCATCTAACCCATATGTCCTAGTTTTGGATTTTGACATTCCTACACCGGTCGTTCACCATCAGTCTTCATCACCGCTTGATCGTCCTACTGTTACATCATGTGGGCCACCGCTGACCTCTCCTAGTGTTGATGCATCAGCGATGCCATTCACACTTACACTAGATCCAGGCGTTACGGCAGATATATCACTTCCACTAGCTGGGCCATGTATTCTACATATTGTTCCACCGATGCCCACATGACCTACTTCTTCTGTTCCATACGATGCCAGCTCTGATGATGCTGAGATTCCAGATGAGGGAGTTACACAGGACCCATCACTGTCACACATATGTCGAGGTAGAGGTAGGGGCAGAGGTCGGCATGGTGGAGTCATAGAACATATATTGCTTCCGCCTGATGGTCAGCGGCCCAAGTGGCAGAGAAGACCACCGTCTTGTGGGACATAGTCTCTTTTTTTTGATAATATAATTTGTATAAAATTGGTAAATATTATTGTTGTATATAAAATATGTTTGTGTTCATAGTTTCATGTTATGTTATTTCATTACTGCCTTTCAGATTATTTATTCAATACTCTAAAGACATGTTTGTTGAATAACATAACATAAATGATTGAAATTTAGATGGACATTTCAAACTGGAGTAGTACACCACATTTCATAGAAATAAAATACATAAACATATTACAAACACAAGTACGATGATGAAACTGTAAATATTACAACACAATATTTTTATGACATTTCTTCATGTGTCTTCATATTCGTTAGATAGGTAATGATCAGAAATACATCCATCTTCACCATTTACTTGGTAGTTTAAAATTGCTTCTTGCATCATCCCTTCTGCAGCACGGTCGCTTGCTATACGGCGCAGATTGTACCGATTGCAACGGATTGTCATTCGATTGTTCTCAACTCGAATGCGAAACAATGCTTGTTCTAATTCTTGAGGAGTGTTAATTAGCATACCAATGGCAACCCGTCGAGGCCTTCTTGTGTTGCAACAACGTAAATCTAAGCTTAGATTTTTTCTTTCCGTCAAACGATGTTGTCATTCCACCATCATTGTGTTCGTGGCTGTTAATGAATAGTGTAACTGAGGATTCATTGGGTAAAAGAACTCATCATCTCAAGCCCAATGATAAACCAAAGTTTCAAATAGGGTTCTCGGACTAAAATTCATTGTTAGAGATGAATTATGTCCATTAAACATTTCACATGCATTCATATTTATAGGCCATTTATTTATGTGCGTATGCAAATGACATTCGAACATTATGTAGTCACAGTCACGGACTACACAATAGTATGTAGTCACAGTCACATAGACTGACATTTAACCAGTTTTTAGTCACAATAACCTAGTGTGTTGTCACAACGACTGACAATGATGCAAGTGGCTGTATATACTGACATGTTATAGTGTGTACTCACACATATTGTAGATGAATCTTTATATTGTTTGACCATCAACTCACACATAAAGGTGACTACACACTACTGCACTGCTGCTGACATATTAGGTGTGTAGTCACACAGATTGACATTTATCTAGTGTTTAGTCACAATAATCTAGTGTATTGTCACAATGACTGGCAATGATACAATTGTTGGTTATTTTAATTATTTTTTATTCAGTAGCACTAATGTGTTGTCACATTCTACATCATGTCATAACACTGTAGTTACTAGCCACAAATCCTAATATTGTTAAACGTATCAAGGGTCGTGAATCACTACTACACATGATGAATCAGGGTCTAATAAAATTAATGGACTACATTTCTTAGTGTGTTGTAATAGTCACTGCGTACTAGTGTATGTTTTTGCTGACATGTAATAGTGTGTAGTCATGCATAGTGCACAAGTATCTTGTTACTATTTGACCATCAATTCAATCATAAAGGTGACTACACACTACTACACTCATGACAAATGTATTTATTACAAACAATGAAAATCACTATAAAAACATAATATAGTGTGGATCATATAGCATGTATCACACATTATGTCTACTTCAAGACCGAAAACAAGCGATACCAACCGTAGGCATGAACCAGTATGGTTATTACAAGAGCGAGATGATGATTACAAGAGTGAGAGATTTTCTGATCCAAAGGAGTATTATGCCGGACTCTGTCGAGAGTGTACTTTTCGTGCTAATGAATCACAGTCATTGTGCACAGATCTTAGAGAAATTGGTATACCGGTACCTCATAGACTTTCACTTACCATGCCCCAAAAGAATAGAGTCAACTATGAAGCAGCAGTTAAGCGTATACGAAAGGAGAATAATATGATGATGTTATGTAAGTGCCGATATTATATGCTCCAACTAGCATCTGACATGGTGACAACTACATTTGGTAGGGAGTTAACAACTACTGAGCGATCTAATGTATTGTGAAATGAACAATACGTATCAGATGAGTATATGTCCGATGAAAATTAACAAATATAATTACTGTCCACCTTATTAAGCATATAACGTGTATGTCTATGTCCTATGTACTTTAACCAATATTTTGAAGTTATTAATTTATTCAGTGTGTTGTCATATATCAACATTTTCATTGTCACATCTTATCATTGTCAAATCAGTTCTCAATTTTGCAGTGTAATGTCCTATTTACTTTAATCTATCTCGTGACTTTAACAAATCAATGCAGTGTATTGTCATATCCCAACTTTTTCATTGTCAAATCAGTTCCAAACTATGCAGATTGATGTCCTTTAACTGCAATTTTTAATTTTCAGACCGAGCATATATATACTACTATTATATATGGTGTAAATGCAACACCACCAAACAAAATGTTCAGAGCACATCACATGCAAGTTCTTATTCTCGCAATAACCAAAATAGTTCATCTTCGGGTAACAAACGTGAACGCTCAACTTATAGCTCAACACCGTTGAACAAAGTTATTTCTATCGAATCATATACTGATTCTAGTGGTATAACCTGGTATGGACGAAAGCATGCATTCTGCAATGAGCTAATCGACCCTTATCACCCATTCGGTCAAGCCAGACTTGTAATTGTTGGGCCTGCAACTGATTATCCACCTCTAGGTGCTCGTATCGAACCCACACCAAGATAGCGACAATTATATGACAAACGTTGTGACCTTGAAGTATTTTGTCGTTGTCATGATATTGTGTTACCGAATGCACGTTCGACTGATATTTACAAGTCACATAATTCAAACAATCATGACGAGGTCATATCAAGACTTGAACGTGAAAATGATTAGATGAAGCATCGTCTTGATTGTTTCTATGCACTCGATTATGCTAAAATAAAACATTTTGATCTTGAATATGCCGAAATTAAAATTTTAGAGGATCCGTTACTTGTTTCTGATTCTGAGCTTTTTGATTTCTCTGATTTGGACGATGATGCATCTGACACTTTTATCCCATCATGTTTATGTGTACTCGATAATCCTTTATGTTGTTTTCAATATCAGCCACGTTGTTGACATCCTTTTTTACCTGTTTTCATTTTGAATAACTAATATTTTTCACAGCTTAATAAACATTAATGTTGACATGATTATCATTAAAAATATTTTTTTTGTATGTGTTTATTATTATATGATAAAATTAAAATTAATTATATGTATACGTTTTCAATTTTTTAAGTTTGATATGCTAAAAAATATAAATATATTTAAATTATCAAAATTTATTTATTGAATGTTATTAAATTTTTAAATAAATAAAAAATGTCATCCTCTCAAAAAGAGAGGGACCAAAACATTTTTAGGAATTAAAATTGATTAGAAATTGATTAAAACTTAAATTTATTTGATGCATTTGTAATATTTTATAAAACAAATACGGTAAATTTCATAGTTAGTCATGAATTTTACCTCTAATTTTAATTTAATCCATGAACTTTCTCTTGTCTTATTTTACTCCCTCAACTTTAATTTAATCCATGAACTTTCACTTGTCTTAATTTTATTTCAATTTAATCCATGAACTTTTCCTTGTCTTATTTTACTCCTATGTGGGCCACAGTTTTTTTTAAAAACGTCAAATGGACTGACGTTTTTAGCTTAAATACGTCAGTCCATTTGACGTCTTTAGGCTAGATGTGGGCTAGTCTTTGTTTTAAAAACGTCAAACGGACTGACGTGTTACTTGAGATAGATATGAGGAAAAAAGGATACAAACTAAGTGTAGATATCCCATATATATAGTCAAATAATAAAGGTACAATAAGGATAAAAGGGTAAAACAAAGATAAAAATAAAACCCTAATAAACTAGGCTATAACTCCAACACTCCCTTTCAAGCTGGGGGTAAAAATATCAACTAAGCCAAGCTTGACAACAGAGTCCCGGAGAATGGATATAGTGATAGGTTTGGTGAAAACATCCGCAACCTGATCACTAGTCCTCACAAACAATGGAGTAACAATACCACAACTAACCTTCTCCCGAAGAAAGTGAACATCAATCTCTATATGCTTCATCCTCTCGTATAATACAGATTCAGAAGCGATGAATAGCAGATCAATTATCACAATATAAAGTGGATGGAGAAACCACTGAAAATCCCAACTAGCTAAGAATAGAACGTAGCCAGATAATCTCACATGTGCCAAGTGTCACTGTCCGATACTCTGCCTTTGCTGACGAGTGGGAGACAACTGCCTGCTTTTTGCTCTTCCAAGAGATGAAACGAGTCCCTCGAAAAGCACAGGAGCCCGTAGTAGATCGACCATCACACGCTCCCTCATAATCTGAATCTGAATAATAGACTAGAGAACCAGTCTGAGATCCTGATGCATAGAACAACTCAAGTCCAGGACATGACTAGAGATACCGAAGAATATGATAAACTGCATCAAGATGAGGTTGACATGGCTTGTGCATGAATTGACTAACTCGGCTAACAACGAATGAAATGTCTGGCCTAGTGTTGGCTAGGTAAATAAGTCTACCTACCAACCTTTGATAGACAATCGGATCTCTTAACTCCTTACCTTCAGCAGTAAGCTTCAGATTTAGAATCATGGGTGATGATGCCGGTTTGCACCTCAGCGTCCCAGTGTTTGAGAGAAGATCCATAACATACTTTCTCTGAGAAAGAACAACACCCATTCTGCTATGGGCAACTTCAATCCCAAGAAAATATCGTAAAAATCCAAGGTCCTTCACATCAAAGATCTTCCCAAGGTCTACCTTGACCTGTGCAGTCCCAGAAATATCATCTCCCGTAATAATAATATCATCAACATATTCCAAAAGGATGACACACTGTCCAGAAGTATTCCGTCAAATAAAGCAGGTATGATCAGAGTGACATCTGGTGAACCCCAAATATACGACTACATCACTAAAGCAAGAAAACCAGGCTCGTGGTGACTGTTTCAGTCCATAAAGAGACTTACGAAGTCGACATACCTTTCCAGCATACTCTCCCTCACCACGAAAGCCCGGTGGTGCATCCATATAAATAATCTCATCAAGATCACTGTGAAAAAATGCATTCTTCACATCTTACTGATGAAGAGGTCAAGAGTACTCCGCAGCCAAAGAAATAATCAACCGAACAATAGTCAATTTTACCACGGGGACAAATGTAGCACCAAAATCATAACTTGGTACTTGAGTAAAGCTCTTCGCCACAAGCCTAGCCTTATGACGATCAATAGTACCATCCGCAAGAAACTTCAGGGTGTAAACCCGGCGATAGCCAACAGGCTTCACCTCTGAAGGTAAAGAGATAAGATCCCATGTATGATTACGTTGAAGAGTGTTCATCTCTGTTTGTATGGCAAGAACCCACTGGGGCTCCCGCATAGCCTTTGAAATAGAACGAGGAACTGACGTATCTGATAAGGTCATGCTATAAGCTTGAAATGTAAGAGACAGATCACTATAAGAAATATAAGCAGAGATCGGATATAAAATCCTAGCGGTACAACCATAACGATCAACTGGACGACGATCACGCCGCGGATAACGACGCTTAAATTATCATCCACCACTGACAATGTCTCATCAGATAAAGGAACCGGTTCAATCCCTGCAATCTCATCAGTACTAACAACAGGTGCATCAATATGCTCAACAAACTGAGAAGTATTACTTGCATCGCCTGAGGTAGAGGGGACATCAGCAGGGGGAGGAGAGCGAGGGCGACGAGCATAAACCTGCAAAAGAGGAGAGACTGGTGACTCTGTATGGACAAGAAGGTGTGGTTCTGGAGAAGGAGAGACTGATGACTCTGTAGTGATCGTGACCAATGACTCTGGCTCTTGTGGTAACGAAAAATCAAAGGGATTATCATCAACTGGAGGGCAGACATATAACAAGAAAAAAAATAAGGAATATGCTCAAGAAAGGTCACATCTAGACTGTGATACATACGTCGCCTAACATGATCATAACACCGATACCCCTTAGACTGATGACAATAGCCTATAAAGATACAACGAATTGCTTTATCATCAGGCTTATGACGAGTAGGAGACCGATCCTGAACAAAGCATGCGCAGCCAAAAATACAAGGGGGGACCGAAAAAAGTGTCCGTTCAGGGAATAAAACCTGTAAGGGAGCCCTATGCTGAAGAACACGACTCGGTGTACGATTGTACAGAAAGGTAGAAGTCAAAATAGCAAAATGCCAATAAGATTTTGGTATCCCATACCTCTAAGCATACAACGTACCATCCCTATCAGACTCCTATTTTTTCTTTCAGCAACTCTATTTTGTCCTGGAGTATATGGACAAGTGAGTTACAGAAGGATACTCTGAGAAGAAAGGTGAGACACTAAGGCATAAGACACATATTCCTTGACATTATCCGAACGAAGACCACGAATAATAACATTGAATTGTGTCTTAATCATTTGAAGAAATTGAGTGATGACAGGGAGTACATCAGACTTCCTATGCAAAAGGTAGACTGAAGTACAACGGGTGTGGTCATCTATAAATGTCACATGATAACGAGCACCTGATAGAGCAATAACAGGAGAGGGTCCTCAAATATTAGAGTGTATTAGGTCAAATTGTTTGGGTGACTGGTGCATGCGAGGAATATAACTGGTTCGAACATGTTTTGATAGGGAACAGATAACACAGTCAAGTTTACCACTAACACAAGCTTTGCTCAAAGCAGGAAATAACATACATAAATATTTAAAATTTGTATGCCCAAAACGGTCATGCCACAACTGAACAGTTTGTGATGAAAAATCATAATGACAAGTACTAGGTAAAATACTAGCATTCAAACTAGGAATAGATAAAGACAAAGCAGGTGATGAAGGTGGAGGTGGAGAAACTGGTGAAATCGGAGGTGGATCGCCTCGAGAATAGAATCCATCTATCTCATGTCCCCTGATAATAATCCTCTTGGTACTCAGGTCCTGCAAATAACACGAATCAGATAAGAACACAACCGCACAGTGAAAATCTATAGCTAACTGATGTGCAGATAATAGATTCATGACCAATTTTGGTGCATAAAACACCGAACGTAATGTAAAGCCATATGGGAGACGGACTGTACTCCTACTAACAATAGGGGCATGTGTACCATCTGCTAGCTGAACTTGAGTATGTAACTGCTCGTCAAAAGAGGTAAAATAATGGGCCTCACCTGTCATATGATCATTCGCACCCGAGTCCAGCATCCAAAGGGGAGACGGACTGGCGCAAGTATGAAAGACACGAGGAATACCTGTAGTAGTCGTAGCAGTAATAGTCGAACCTCGAGAAGTCATGACTGACATAAGCATATCCAAGCGAGAAGTGATAGCATCCATATCACTCTGCCAAGGAGGAGCAATAGTAGGAGCAATGACTGTAGGTGGTGGTGCCTCAACAATGGTAACAGTATGACTGCGAGGAGGCAGCTTAAGCTCAGGATGAAGTTTCTAACAAGCAGTCTTGAGATGTCCGAGTCGGCCACAATAATCACACTGACGAGAATCCCAATGTATACGCTGATATGGGGTACTGTGACAGCGCCGGGCCAAGCGTTGTCGACCCCTATACTCGGTGGAAGTACTAACATATGTCTCAACGGTAGGGATCTCAAGTCCCTCAGTAGTATTCATATCATCAATAATACTAGGGCACCCGTGATAGAGATAAAAATAACTCTAAGATAAATAGAGAAATAAAATAAGTGAGAACAATATACCTCCTGTCAAACTGTAGCGATAGATAAAGAAAGTCCAAAAAGCTCCCAAATAATCAAGTCACGGTGCCCAAAAATTCAATAAATATAAATAAAGGATCTATTGCATCGAGAGCATATCATCGAAGAAGAGGATTCAACCCCTCTTAAAAGGGCTTAAATACTGCACCTCTAGGAATAAGAAATCAGTGGCGAGGGCGACAGTGCAATGAACACCACCAAGCTGAAGGAAAATGTTTTTGCGGCAAATAATGCATGTTGTGCAATTGGAGAATTAGCAATTAAGGTTCAGAAAGAAATGTCGCCAATTGTGATGACAGTAATCTCATGCTTCCAAACCCAACAATTGGCAAAGATTGATCCTGTTTCAGCTGGCGTTCAGTATGATAAAGAGTTCATTGGTTGCTCCTGGACTTGTCGAAGGTCTTGGTAGTGGAATTGAGAGTTTGGTTTCACAGAGTAATTTGAGAGACTTGGGTTTGGTTTATTATTTACTGTTAGTTTGGCCCAATGGTTAAGGCGTGTGCCTGCTGTCGGTTTGGTTAGCTGGGTGGTTTCGCTGGGCAGTAGATGGCCTGGGTGGTTTCTCTGGGCAGTAGATGACCTGGGTGGTTTCGGCTGGCCCAGTGTTTTGGTTAGGTGCTGAGGTTAGCGGTGGAGATGGCTGGATATGGTGAAACTTTGGTGAGGCTTATGAGGAGTTGATGTTGGTTGTTGGTCGACTGGTTTGATATAGGTGGTCTATCGGTGAATGTGGGTAGTGAAGTTTGGTCTGTCAATGAAGACAGTGGGTTTCGCTTCAGTTTGGTGGTTTCGGTGGAGTGGGTTGTCTTGTGATGATACTGCAGTGGTATTGCAGTTTGTTGGGTGAGCAGCGGCTTGGAGGTTGTCTGGTTTGTTTCGCGATGGCAGAGGCTAGGTCTAGGGTTAGGGTTAGGGTTAGGGTTAGGGTTAGGGTTAGGGTTAGGGGTAGGTTTGGTTGGTGGCTCTAATACCAACTTGAGATAGATATGAGGAAAAAAGGATACAAACTAAGTGTAGAGTCCCTATATATATAGTCAAATAATAAAGGTACAATAAGGATAAAAGGGTAAAACAAAGATAAAAATAAAACCCTAATAAACTAGGCTATAACTCCAACAGTGTTTAAGCTAAAAACATCAATCCATTTGACGTTTTTAAAAACAACGTGGGTTTGAGAATTACCTTGAAATCTACTATTATTTGGGACATTTTTTTAAAAAACCCATGGGATTGGTCAAAAGCTCCTTATACTGTTATACATCATAGTTAAAAGGTTGTCTTTCGCTTACAAATGCCAAAAACAAAAGGGTCACACCCAAAACTCTCCTTATAGATAGCTAAGTTTACCTCTTTTTGAAAGATTTTATTTAAAATTTTGGTAATTTTCTGGGATCTCATTATAAAAGATTTATCTTTTATAAATATCTTAGTTCTGACGTGAATAATTTAAATTTTGACCAGATCGAAAAAAAAATTAATCGAGGTGCACATAAACTAATTCAGACACCTCTAACTGATAAACCCAAAAAATTAAAAAATTATATTTGAAAGTAGAATAAGAATTGCTGAAGAATTGGTACATTCCACAATGAATAAGTTAATATGTTGAGCCTCTATGGATCGAAAACGCTTTTATTATGTTTTTCATCAAATGCTAAATCACTCGTTGTTGCATAACTTCTTATTTATAGTAAGTCCCACTCAAATATACTAACAGATGATCATGATCATTTACAGAAATTGAAGGAAAATTAATTGTAGAGATCCCAATACCCATCATACCAAAGATTGCCTTCAATAATTGTCTATCTATTGTGGTGGTTATGAATTGATAACCATTGCGATATAGTTGTAGTTCTTTTTTTGAAAAAGTGAAATCAAGACCCACCGGATTCAGGAGGAGAGAGAAGATGCATCAATTGAAACCAAGAGCTGCAAACTCATGCCCTCTCACTCCTATAGGTTTCTTGGAAAGATCCGCCAGTGTTTATGACGATTGCCCTTCTGTTGTGTACAGCGATAAGACCTATAAATGGTCGGAGACCCACCGGAGATGTGTGCAGGTGGCTTCTTCAATGGTGTCTCTGGGCATCAGGAGAGGCCAAGTGGTCAAGGTGGTGGCACCCAACATTCCCGCCATGTACGAGCTTCACTTTGCAGTACCGATGGCGGAGCAATTCTCAATGCACGGGATTGATCCTGCAATTATCTCGAGACAGCGATCGTGTGGCTGGTTAACCCTGAAATGGAAAAGGTTAGGAAAAGGGAGCCCGGCGTCTGCCCGGCTTATCCCCTCCGAAGCTTAAGTTAGCAAGGGAAGGAGGATGAAACTCTGGTTCTTCAGTTTTTGGATTTGATTTTGCGTACCTTTGTTCATTTTTCTGAAGGGTATTTATACCTGGGCTTGAAATGATTGCTCTGACACAGAAGTCCTCCCAGTAGTTAATGCTCTCCAGACTTGTCCAAGCGTAATGATTGATTTCCCACTTGCATTCCCATCTCATCAATGCTCGGCGCCTCGGACCCGACCTCGGGGCCACGCAGAACAGTCGAGTACCTACAAACGGCGTCTGACACATATTTCATAGCAGTCGGCGTCTTGAAGGCTATTATTTATAGGCATGTGCCTGGCTTCTAGCCATTAATGCGCCCATTCTTGGTTGTCAGTCTGAGTCGCGGCAGGTACAGAGGCTCATTAAATGCCCTGCCTTAGTCATTTGTATCGCCATAAATACTAGGTCAAATCGCATTTATTGCCTGTCAGAGGCTGTACTCGGCTCCGCGAAAATACTCATCCTCGGCTTCTTTGCTCGGCTTCGTTAATGTCTTCGGCCTTATGCCTCGGCTCTCCACTACTTGCCCTTGTCCACGTGTCGTCCTGGGGCTGCTGAATCTATCATGAGTCCCTTCACTCAATAACATCAACCTCCGCCTCGATGCCCGCACAATCGCAGTCCTCCTCCACCACAGTGAATCGAAGATCGTGTTTGTTGACTACCAATCAAGCTCTACCATTCTCGAAGCACTCTCTCTGTTTCCCCCACATTCGCAAAGGCCACTTCTTATTCTCATCACCGACGATGAATCACCACTGTCCATGCCGGTGACTTCCATTGTACTTATGAGAGTTTGGTGGAGAAGGGTTATCCAGGATTCAAGTGGGTCCAGCCGGAGAGTGAATTAGAACCCATGACACTGAACTACACCTCCGGCACCACCTCCTTTCCCAAAGAGGTGGTCCATAGCCACAGAGGTACTTTCATCATCGCCATTGATTCACTTTTAGACTGGTCGGTACCGAAACAACCAGTTTACTGTGGACAGTCTATGTTCCATGCCAATGGGTGGAGCTACACCTGGGGCATGGCGGCTGTCGGCGGCACCAACATCTGCCTCCGCAAATTCGATGCTTCTGTAATCTACGACGCCATAAGGAAACACAACGTGACCCATATGTGTGGGGCGCCGGTGGTTCTCAACATGCTATCAAATTGCTCAAATAATAATCCTCTTCAGAAACCAGTTCACACCTAAACAGCCGGAGCTCCGCCACCAGCGGCGGTGCTGTTTCAGACCGAGTCTTTGGGTTTTATCGTGAGTCATGGATATGGGTTGACGGAGACGGGCGGGCTAGTGGTGACCTGCGCTTGGAAGCCGCAGTGGAACCGCTTGCACGCGACGGAGAGAGCAAGAATGAAGGCGAGACAAGGAATTAGAACTCTGGGGCTCACAGAGGTGGACGTAAATGATCCCGATTCAGGACCGAGTGTTAAGAGAAACGGATTAACCATGTGTGAAGTAATATTGAGAGGAGGAAGTGTCATGCTGGGTTACCCGACAGACCCAGAGGGAACCTCAAAATCGGTGAGAGAGAATGGGTGGTTCTACACCGGGGACGTTGGAGTGATGCACCCAGATGGGTACATGGAGATCAAAGACAGATCAAAGGACGTGATCATCTCCGGCAGAGAGAATTTGAGCAGCGTGGAGGTAGAATCAGTGCTCCATACTCACCCGGCGGTGAACGAGGCAGCGGTGGTGGCGCGGCCAGATAAATTCTGGGGAGAGACGCCGTGTGCTTTTGTGAGTTTGAAGGCTTCGGCTAAGGAGAACCCGACGGAAAAGGAGATAAAAGAGTTCTGCAGGTCGAAGTTGCCGAGGTTCATGGTGCCAAGAACGGTTGTGTTCAAGGAGGAGCTACCGAAGACCACCGGAAAAATTCAGAAGTTTGTGCTGAGAAAAATGGCCAAGGGTATATGGTGTAGGGTCAGCAAAGAATAGGAATCTATCACCAATGTGCTACCATTTGTAACATAATTATTAGAATACAACAGTTTATACTTATTTATCATTTATGGTACTTTTTAAAAGCGTACTCATTAAATCCGATTTCATCAGAAAGCAGAATCAGAAAATACGATTTTCTTTGAAAGTGGAGTTAAAAATTGCGATTTTCCTATTTAAAGCGGAATTATAAAATACGTTTTTATCATTAAAAGCATATTCTTAAATCCTCTTTTACTTAAATAATTGGATATTGCAATTATGTTTTCAAACATAAAGCGTAATCTATAAATCAGCTTTATAAAATGAATCGGATATACCCAAGCCACTTTCATTTGAATATAGCACTTCCCTCAGGCGCCCTCTCTCTGTTATTTCTGAAGAACGTTCACTCTTCTGTTATCTTTTCTCTCTGTGGAAGGCATTGCCTCTCTCTTCTTTGCTCTGTGTGATGATTCTTTTTCTCTCATCAATTTTTTTTTTTTTTTTTTGCTTTGGCCATCCCCTAAGTTGAGCCCTAACTGAGGGTAGCCCAATGGGTGTTCGAAGAAGCCAACTAAAAACCTTCTGCAATATTCGACTATGAAATTTGCTTGAGGTACCTTTTGAGCCCTAATTCCAGGCATGCGATTCTTAATAGGGCCTAGGTTAGTCAGTGTTTTGTCAAATGACTCAGTGGATTGGTACACACCAGTGGAATAGGTTTGAAGCTAGGAGAAGACAGTGCTTCACGGGTTGAACATAAAGTTTTCTATATAACCAGGTAAGCTCTCTATATCTCCATTCCCCATTCCCCATCTGAAGTTCAGAAATCCCCAACTTCAAGCTTTCTATATCCCCATTGCCCAATTCCCATCCGAAATTCAAAAATCTCCAACTTCAAATCTAAATTTCCATCCTCATTGGCCATATCCTTGGTCCGTGTTATTCCCAAAATCCCTAATGTTATTAAATTTGCAATCCCCATTATTGCTTCGAGTAATTTGAACTGAATCATAAAATTACAGTGTGAAGGTAAATTTAATTTTTTAAATTTTATTCACAATATCCTAGTGTATACATGAATGCTATTTTTGGAATAAAATATGAATGTGTGTGCATTAGGAAATTGATCTGTGTTTTGAGAAAATTGTGTTTGATTGTTCTATTACAAGTTATGTTTTATAGATTTGTTATTGTTGTGTGCGTTATAAAACAGGCCTTGTGTTTTAAAATTGGGGACTGTGTTTTATATATTTGTTATTGCTGGTTGTTTTATAGATATGTTCTGTATGTTCTGTTACAACTTTGTATGTTCTCTTAGAACTGGACGCTTGTTTTTGCTGTATGGATGAGGGTCATAATATTTTTTTAAGGCATCATCCAAAGTTGATGCTTGTGGATTTGATTGGACATGTCCTGGTTTAAGTGGTGAACAACTCTACAGAAAATGGTTAGAATAAAAATGAAGAAGCTAAGGCAAAACGATCAGTAACACTTAAAATAGTTTACATTTTTTTGTGAATTTTTACCAACAAAAACAGCTTTGAAGATCTGTGAGCATCAAAGAGCTCACAGATCCGAATAGACATGAACCACCCTTCTAATTAGACCTACATTCCCAAAATCCCCAATTTTGTTATTCTCATTGATAAACAATCTGTTTAGGTCCAAAATGTTTTGGAATTGCATAAAACTCTTAAGAAATGTTTGCAAAACTTTGTTGTCTACTTGTGTTCCATTACTCATGCTTGAAAATATATCACCTTCCATTTCTTTTATACTTCAATTCAAGCACCTCCACCTCCAATCAAATGCACCTCCACCTCCATTCAAATGCAACATAGCAGGCAAGAAGAAATCATAGCTTCCAGGTTAATGTACAAAGTATATGAAGAACAAAGACAACACACCTACTCAACGACACAAAAACCTGACTTGTTTTACCATAACCTTAAGTGATGTTTATTGTTCCTAACATAAAATCACTTTGAAATTTGAAGTAATATTTTTTCTTTAAAAAATAGAAAAGTTTATTAATTGAATCTAAAAAATTACAAGAATCTGGAAAAAAATGAAACTGTTTTAACAAAAAAGAACAGAAAAATATTAAATATTTTTTACAAAAAACTGTTGTACATCTACTACAATTTAACAACTCATTTGATCTATGCATAAAAGACCTTCATACCAACCAGGCAACAATAATCTCCAATCCATCACAGCTCCACCCCCTGCATGCCATGGATTCCCTTTAGCAATACCATTATGTTCTCTTATGAGGTAGACATATAAGGTATTTGTAAAAACGAACCTCCTAGTTTTTAGCATACTTTACTTTAGGTAATGTGAAACATAGTATACTTATAGTTTCAAAACTTTGGTGCTTTTTTGAATAAAACTTGACTAGGTCTAATTGTTATCAAACTTATACCTAAAAAATGAGTATAAGTCCGGGATAAACACATGACAGTGAATGGACTGGTATATATGTGTTAAAAAATCAACAAAGAAATACTCCTCATGAGAGAACAACACAAAGCAGTTATTTGAGTATATTTGTTAAATACATGTGAAAATGAAATGGTTTGCTAACTGATATGTATATTACATCTAATGAGTACACGTTGTTGGTTTTCCCATGAAATATTTTCACTTTCTAATAATGTTAATAGGTTTAAAAGTGCAAAGTGTCATGCAACCCAATCTAATAATTTAAATATGAACATTATTTGATATCATATTTTATATTGAAGGTATAAAATGTCAAGGAGACGTGCCACATTAATGTGCTATTGGGGAGGTAATATTATATACAATGAAGGGTATATATCGTATAATGGAAAGCCTCAACATTGTATAAAGTTAAAAAACGGAACAACATATGAGGAATTGTTGACAACTATGTACACGAAAATGTAGCTGGACAGTTCAACATCACGACTACAACTAATATGTTGGTTCCCAACATTTTTGGGGGATCGAATGCAACAGTACATAGAATTTGAAATTAAAAATGATGACGGTGTTGCAGCGATGTTGGATGCTGTCTTTGAGAACCAATTACTAAATAGTATTGACTTGTACATACAGGCCGAGATCATACAACAGTTTTCTCAGGGTATTGTTATACGATGACCCAGACATCCACATCATGGATTAGATATTCGTGTTGATGCCGGTGTCGATATAGGACCAAATCTTATAGCAGGACCTAGTGCACCTCACCATCCACATACACCGGCACAAACTGCACCCCATTCTCCACCATTGACCGATACATCCACATCAAGTCTCCCCCATACGTCTGCACATACTACACCTCATCCATATTTTGCATATACCCTAGGCCTCTCTCACCTAATGTAGGACCTGACACATATACATCTGATGCTTCAGGAGGTACATTGCCCAGCCAGCCTATCCGTCATGATGCATTGATGACATCACCTCTGACACATGTTCATATTTCACAGCCATTACATGATGTCCCGCAGGGTGATGATTGCGACGTTGTACATAGGTCACATCATTGAGCTACCACTCCACTTGTACATATTATTTCACTAGTTCGAGGTTGAGGTGGTAGATTTCGAGGTGGTAGAGGTCGGGGTGGTTGAGGCATGGGGAGATGTAGAGGCAGATATACTATTCCAGTCAGAGATCCAGTGTCATAGGTCATCAATGGGGATCCTTCACATTTAGAAGAATGGCGGCCAAAACGGCTCAAGTAGAAGTTGTCTTGTAGGACACAGTGTTATCATGTTGTGCCTTTTTTAAATTATATTTTCACATGTATGTAAATTGAGTAGTTTCTATCTATTGTTAATTGTTTGGGGGGGTTTGTGGTTGTGTAGTGCACTGTTTGTGTTGTTGTGGTTGGGTGTTGTTGGTGGTGCATATGACATTGTCGTTGTCTTTGTTGTTGTATTGATATTGTGCATACAGAGCAATTTTATTGTGGTATGACAGAGATTTAAGGGAAACTTTGACAAAATTTTCTAAAATAAATTATGTGTTTAGAATCAATATTTATAATACATACTTAAATGTTTATGATAACATAAGCCAACAAACGATATATTATATTTCAGAACTGCACAATGGCAGTACAGATAAACTACAACAACACAATAATACAAACATATAAGCATGTCTATAACAAACGACATACATTATTACAAGCCGGTGAGGATAATCCAACATATGCATAACTTGATATTCATGAACGAATGTTCATTATGGGAAACTTTTTTCGTCGGACATTTCAACGTCTGAAACACATCCTGCTTCTGTTGACAACTGTAAGCACAAACGTGATTCGTCAATCAAAAATTCTGCAGCCCGTTCGCCTGCGATGTGGCGAAGGTTGTACTGAGATTGTCGTATTGTCATACGATTGTTTTCACCTCAAATACGCCACAATGAAACTTTCAACTTTTGTGGTGTGTCAATGCGCATATTAATGGCAATTTGTTGCGGCCTCCTTATGTTGGAAATGCGTAAATCTTCAATTAAAATTTCTCTCTCATTCAAACGATATTGCCATTCCTCCCTCATTCTAGTCACTAATCTTTGTGAGAAACGTAAACGAAGATTTACTGGATAGAAAAATTCATCCTCTAACGCCCAATAATAACTCATACTTTCAAATACCATGCGTGGACTGTAACTCATGCTTACGCTTGGAAAGTATGTGAATAGGGCAACACACACAATGAATTTATAGTGATATTCTGATGGTAGTCTTGGTCATTGTTTTGCCAACTATTAAAAAAAAATATGAAATATGATGATTTGACTAAAGGTGCAACAGTTTTTATTTTTCCCATCACTGAACAATGCACATCGCTATCAGTGTTAAGTCGTCAGTGATGATTTAACACAACACTGGTATTACATTGGTATTCGTGTTTATTCATTAGCGTCTGATTTATCACAACACCGTATCATTGTGTAGTCGCTATCATTGTTTACTACTCAATGTATGTTCGCTAAAATATGTTACACAACACTGTTAGTACGTTGGTATCAGTGTTATGTCATCAGCGTCTCATTTATCACACCACTGTTAGTACGTTGGTATCAATGTTATGTTCTCAACATCTCATTTACCCCACCAGTTTACTTCTCACTTTATGGTCACTGCAATATTTTATTATTCATTTCAATTACTCAGATATTTACATAAATTATATTTATGTTTGCATACAGATACTTAATTGCAGTGTAAACCCGACATACCCACACCAATGTCATCAACAATTAGGTTTCCAACCCAACCAAACGATGACTCATTCTCAATTAACCATTGCCATCAGGAGACATTTTCATCATTTAGTTCACCAGAATTGATAATTATACAGATCCTCATAGAGTAACATGGTATGAAAAATTGTGTTTCTTTAAGAATGAACCAATCAACATTCATAACCCATTTACCAAAGTGGGTCATGTGATGATCGGACCTGCAACATTTGTTCCGCCTCTGGAGTTTTATTATCACCTACCCGAACCAAGTTGGTTGAAATCTTATTTCAAGCGCTGTGTGCTTGAAGTATACTGTCGTTGGCATGGATTACGAGTACCACAGACACGTTCAGCTGAAATGTATGTGGAATGGTGCACCGATAACTACATTGATATCAATGAAACACTAGCTCTTGAGAATGATCAGATGGAACGACGTCTCAATCGAATCCACCTTATTACAAAGGCAAATATTGAACATTCACACCCTTAAGAGGCTATTAATGCAATACTGTCCGATCCATCCTTGACTTTTGACAATGAACTTTCAAATTTTGAAGAATCAACTGATGATGATCATGATGAAAAATTTCTTCCTGCTACTCTATGCTTACATGGAACACCACTATGTTGTTTGAAATAACTAATATGTCGTTTAATATATAATCTTTTAGTTCTATTTAAGTAGAAGACTTAAAAGTCTCTTCATTTTGATTTTTTTTGCAATGTTTTATCGCAAAATAAATAAAATCTCCTTCCCCTGAGATTAGGGTTTGTTGCTTGGGTTTGGGGGTACGATTGATATTCTCTTTTTGTTTCGGTGGGGGTGGGGAGTGGTACGATGAATATCCTTTTTGGGAATTAAAAAAGGTGAACTAAATAGTTTTATTATTTTTGTTTAATTGTATAGACATTTTCACTTGTGGGGCTACATATACATAGTCCAACTCGGGTTATATTTTACCACTTTCATCTTGTGTATAAAAAGTCCCAAAAGGTAGTTCATCCTTAATATTTTTTTAGGTGGAGCAGACATTTAAAAGCGGATATATGAATTATGTCTTTACTATAAGTCGGATTCAATGAAGCCGCTTTCATTAAAAAGTGGTTCTACCAATGCCGCTTTTTAATGAAAGCGGAATCAATACTTGCACTTTTAGTGTTGTGACAAAATATTGTCTTTAATAAAATTGGGTTTGAGGAATACGACTACATCCAAAAAGTGGATTTCTAGAGTCCAACTTTACTTCAAAATTCAGACTTTCTAATGCCGCTTTCAATGAAAATCGTATTTTTTTATTCCGTTTTTTGATGAAATCAGATTTAGTGAGTATGCTTTTAAAAAGTGCCATAGAATGGTAAATAAGTTTAAAATTGCTGTATTCTGGTAATTATGTTATAAATGGGCAGTACATTAGTAATAGACTCCAAAGACTAGTCGATTGTATGTAAGCATGTAAAATCAGAAATGTTGCTTTTAATTACTTAAAGCATCTACAAGAGATCAAAATTGAAATGTTAAATGTAAACTTTAAAAATTTATGTGATAATTTAATCTTTTTACATTACATCATGAATATTGTAGGGGTGGCCCTCTTTATTACACATGTTATGACAATTAATGAGCCCACGTGAGGTTGACAAGACAAGACACGTGATGAAGAAAACATCTAATGTCTTATAATCGAGCCGAACTAATCAGATGATTCGGCAAACAAAGTAAAAGCTCCGTTCTCTTTATAACCGAGCTAATCAATGTGTCTGGAAAAGCAATGAAAGAGCTCGGTTTGTACAAAACCGAGTTGATCAATCTGTTCGATGATCAACGATAGTGCTCGACTCTCATTATGTCAGAGCTCTTCAAAACAATAAGATAGAAAGACAAATATTCGCCTATAACTTAGGCATTCTGATAAACGAATCAACAAAATTGAAGATATCATGAGAAATTATTAGAGAAATATCTGCAACTTCCCAAATTGAATCATCGAATTGAAGGTATGTGTGCCACCTTGAGTCAAAAATCATGAAAACCCTAGGAGAGAAACAATCTATAAAAGGAATAAGAGACCAACGTGAAAGATACATTGAACGCTCCTGGTCTCCTTCCATTTGTTTCAATACCATTATTGACTTAAGTATCGGAGTGCCTTCGATCGAAATACTTTGATTTTGAGCAGTATGTTCGCTTTGCATGAAGGAGAGATTGGGAAACCAAGTTCACAAGTCATCCAAAATCATAGACATTCACTCACTGTTCCAATAGGAGGTATCTCAAACTTTTTGCCTCTTACATTTTTTGATGTTGTCTGTGAGAATTTTCTTATCATTCGAACGGAAAACTACGATGTCAAGACTCAGGAGCGCTATTGATTCACCCGTTGGCAGTCTTGCCTTGGGAAATTCTAATCTTGTGTCTCTTCCGTCTAACAACAACATGAGGTTTCTGGCAAATGGAAGCCCATCTAGACCCCGTGAGGATGACGACATGTCCTTAGCAAGTTTCTAACCCTTTGAGGATTAAAACCAGTAAATCAAAGATCATGGTGAATCCTACTTTGCCAAGGGAAAAAACCAATCCTTAGCAAAGTTAGTCCAATCTCTGCAGGACTGGCTGGATGCTCATGACAAATTATTCAAAAAAACTTATGGCAAAAAAAAGATATGATCAGATAAAATGAAGAGTTAAAAGCCAAGTTAAAAGAGATGGCTAGGAAGGAGAAGCAGGCGAGGCAAGTTCGGCATGAAAGCACGGAAAAGAAGCCTAGCAAAGTTGAAATGTCGATGAAGATAAATGCCTACAGAAGAAGCCTCGGATCCAGGAGGAGGATGCAGGGAAGTAGTATATCACCGAGGAACTCAACAACTGTCTAAAAAGACCAGAACAGAGGTCGGCTAGAGACCTAGCCAGAAAAGCAACTGGAGAATATGAAAACGGTTTAGAGTCGTCACCTTTCATTGCATGGATCGAGAAAGGGCGGATCCTGAGCAAGTTCACTGTCCCAAATTTCAAACTTTAGGATGAAAAGATCGACCCCACCTCACACATCAAACATTACAGGTAGTTGATGACCATTCACCGAAGAAACAAAGCCTTACTTTGTACTATCTTCCCTAGCAGCCTTGGGGAATCGGCCATGAAGTGGTTCAATAACCTCCCGAAGGGTTCAATTGATGGTTGGTCACAGCTAGCCAAGCAGTTCACAGCTCGATTCATTACGAGTTGTAAGTAGCCAAAGGATGTGGGGGCTCTACTAACCTTGAAGAAAAAGAATAATGAAACCCTACGAGAGTCCGCTCATCGCTGTTGGGAAACGATGAATGAGATTGAACAATGTAATCCAGAAATTACAGTTACGTCATTCAAGATTGACTTACCAAAGGAGAACCCCTATACCAGTCACTCACCAGGAGGCTAGCTACTGACCTGGAAGAGCTGATGGCGAGGATTGAGAAGTACGCCAAAGTCAATGATGATTTATCCAGAGAGAGGGTCAAGAAAAATCAAAGCAAGAGACAGTTCGGTTGTGATAAGCAGATCGAGCCGAATGGAGAGGGCGAAAGGGAAAATGAGAAAGAAAGCTTTCCCCAAAAATCACCTTTTTTAGGAGTAAATACGCTTTTCAAGGAATCAATATACAAGATTTTGAACCAGTTCAAAACAAAATTGTTTTTCAAGTGGCTGAACAAATTAACAGGAGATCCTTCTAAAAGGAACCCAAATTTTAGGTGTTCATATCACAGGGATATAGGTCATATGACTGATAACTGTCGATCTGTAAAGCATCATTTGAAAGAGTTGGTCTAGGCTGGACATCTCACCGAGTTCGTTGAGAGTGGGCTAAAAATTGATGGAGGGAGGATTGAACCAAAGTGAGATCACAACTCACTAGCTGAAGTAATTTATGTGATCCATGCTACTATAAATTCACAGATGTCTATAAATAACTCTGCTCGGGCGTATATTTTAGAAAGCTGTTAAGGAAAGGAAAGTTTATGAGTTGCAATTAACCCTAAAAGTTAGGGGCAAAAGGATGAAGGTGGAAGAGTCAGTCGAGGCTATTTTCTTCACCAAGTCGGACTTGGTCAAGGTTCATTAGCCACACAATGAAGCGTTAGTCGTCACTCTTAGGATTGCCAACTACGATGTTAGAAGAGTTCTAATCGATCCAGGGAGCTCCTCTGAAATCATGTACACAGAGCTCTTTAACAAACTCGGGCTCAAGCAGGAAGACCTCAAGCCCTCCAATACTCTATTGATCGGCTTTAGTGAAAAAATAATCCTTCCAAGAGGGAAAATCACGCTGCCTATAAAGTTCAGTCATGTTTGTATCATGACCGAATTCCTTGTAGTGGATACGGTCTCAGCTTATAATGAGGTGGTCCTAGCTACATGAGATGAAGGCGGTAGCATCAACGTACCACTAGATGCTGAGATTCCCTTCGTTAGAAGGAATAATGAACATCCGAGGAGACCAGTTTAGTTCCAGAACTTGTTTACTGGCCTCGGTCAAGGCTAAAAACTTAATAGAGGTGGGAGAGAAGAATTCAATAGCCGAGGAGCCGAAATACCAATCAATACCAGACAGCTCGGTTGACTTTACCGACTAGGCTGTCATAAAAAACCCTAAAGTACCTTTAAGCACAGAAAGAGAAGTTACAGACCGAAGAGTCGAAGACTTGACTAAAGTACCTTTAGACAAGGATGTAGATATTGAAAAGTACTTCATGTTGGGAACAACCCTCAGTCCCGAACAGAAAAAGAGCTTGTCATTCTTCTGCGAGAATATGCCGATGTTTTCGCTTGGAGCACTAGTAATATGCCCGGCGTACCTTCCGAAGTGGCATGTGACCAGTTCAACGTCGACCCTAGCTTCAAACCAGTCAAACAAAAGCTCAGGAGGTCGGCGCCTCAACATCAGAAGGTAGTAAATGAGGAAGTAGCACATTTACTAAAGTCCCAAACAATTAGGTAAGTGCAGTATCCGACCTAGCTGTCAAACACGGTGGTAGTAAGGAAGAAGAACGAGAAGTGGAGAGTCTGAGTTGACTACATTGACCTCAACAAAGCTTATCCAAAAGACAGCTTTTCTCTATCGAAGATTGATCAGCTGGTAGATGCAACTGCCGGTCACTAGCAGATGAGCTTTTTGGATGCCTACAGGGGATACTATTAGATCCCCCTAGCTAAGGAAGACCAAGAAAAGACTGTCTTTATAATGCCAGAAGGAACATACTGTTATAGGGTAATGCTCTTCGTGTTAGAGAATACTAGAGTGACTTATCAGAGGTTGATAACCAAAATATTTTCACATATGAAAGACAATACTATTAAAGTTTATATTGATGATATGATTGTTAAGAGCTGAAGGGCCACAAGTCACTGTGCCGACCTTAAAAGCACATTTGATGTTCTGCAAAAAAATAAGATGAAATTAAATGCCTCAAAGTGTGCTTTCGGGGTTGGATCAGGGAAATTCCTAGGCTACCTAGTTACCCACCGAGGAATTGAGGTGAACCTTGACCAGGTAAAGTCCCTTGTCGAACTATAATCCCCTCGTACAATCGAGGAGGTATAACGGCTCACTGGAATGGCTATAGCTCTCGGGAGGTTCATATCTCGAGCTTCAGATAAGTGTAGACCTTTCTTCCAGTAAATTAAAGGAAAGTAGGGAGTACTCTAGAGTCAGGAATGTGAGGAAGCATTCACAAATCTGAAGGCACACTTAACGTCTCCACCAACCCCATCGAACCCATCACCCGAAGATAGACTTTTCTTTTACCTGGCTATATCGGAGCACGCTGTAAGTGGGGCATTAATGAGGAATGATTGTGGAAAGCTAAAATCCGTCTATTATGTGAGCAAGATGCTACTAGATGAAGAATCAAGGTATACTCCATTGGAAAGCTCGCGTTTGTACTGGTTAGCTCAACTAGGAAGCTTAGACATTACTTTCAGACCTACCAGATCACAGGACTCACCGACCAGCCGCTGAGGTTACTCTTTCAAAAAGTCGACCTGTCTAGAAGGGTTGCCAAATGGGCAGTTAAGCTAGGAGAATTCAACATTGGATTCGAACCAGGGAAGGCGATAAAGGGTCAGGTGGTGGTAGATTTTATTGCCAAATTTTAACCTAAAAGTAGCGTGGAGCAGAACGAGGGAACTGATGACAATCAAAGATCTGGGCTCGGCAACAAGTGGATCATATATGTTGATGGGTCTTCAAATAAAAAGGGTGCTAGCATTGGTCTCATTTTACGGAGCCCGAACGGTTGTGTTTTGGAGAAAGCCATCAGGCTAGGCTTTCAGGCTTCTAACAATGATGCTGAATATGAAGCTTTGATTGCTGGAGTAAGGATAGCAGCCGAACTGGGTATAAAAAAGCTCCAGATATACTATGATTCACAACTTGTTATGAATTAGGGAGTACGCGACAAAAGACGAGAGAATGTTTGCGCATCATGCCGTGGCAGAAGAGGAGTTGAGCAAGATTCCAGAATACTCGATTTTGTAGGTCGGAAGGGCAAAGAATTCGCATGTCGATGCCTTAACTTCCCTGGCCTCGGCCATTGAGCAGGAGTCTAAAAGATCTTTAACCATTGAGTTCCAATCCGAGCCTAGTATTCAGCCGACCAGATCTGATGAAACCTTATGCAACGAAACTAAGGCAAGTTGGATGTATCCAATTATTGGATTCTTGAGGAATGGTGACTTGCCCAAAGACAAGAAGGAGGCTTATAAGTTGCGCCTGAAAGTAGATAAGTTTTGGTTATCTCCAAAAGATGAGCTTTAACGACGCTCACTTGGGGCCCATATTTGAAATGTGTACACTCGAAATTAGTTCCTGCTTTTCTATCTGAAATACACGAAGGAAATCATGGAACTTATACATGAGGAAGATCTCTAGCTCACCGAGCTATCTCTAAAGGATTTTTTGTCCATACAAGCAGAAGGACGCCCAACAGTTTGTTAGGCGATGTGAAAAATGTTAGAAATTCTCATAAATATCGAGGAAATCATCTCAGGAACTACTTCCGTTAGCTAGCCCTTGGCCGTTCGTACAATGGAGGCTAGATATTGTGGGTTATTTGCCTCGGGCCCCTGGCAATAAGAAGTATCTTCTAGTTGCCATAGATTATTTCACAAAGTGGTTGGAAGTCGAGTTGCTTGCTAACATTAGAGATACTGACACAAGGAAGTTCGTCTGGAAAAAACACCATTACCAGGTTCGGCATCCCACACTTTCTTATTTCTGATAATGACATGTAGTTTGATAGTGGTCCTTTCAAAGTTTTTTGTCAGCAATATGAAATTCGGAACCACTATTCCACCCCAGCCTACCCTCAAAGCAACGGACAAGCAAAATCTCACACAAAATAATATTGGACGGAATCAAGAAAAGGCTGGAGGATGCTAAAGGAAGATGAGTGAAAGAGTTGCCAAGTGTTCTATGGATGTACCGAACCACACCTCGACGCTCAACCAGAGAAACTCCCTTCTCCCTAACTTATGAGATGGAAGTTGTTATTCCGTTGGAAATCAGCTTATCGACATTAAGGACCGAGTTGGTCGAAAGTAGCAGCAACAACGCTGCCATCACACGTGATCTTGATATAGTAGAGGAAAAGAGAGAACAAACAGCTATTATGATGGCCTCTTATCGGCATCAGATGTCCCAAACTTACAACAAGAAGGTTAATCCCCGATCTTTCACAGTTGGAGACCTAGTCCTTAGACGTGTATTGGGATCGACAAAGAACCCAACTTACGGGCAAGCTCGGAGCAAACTGGGAAGGCCCATATGGAATAGCCCGAGTAGGGGGCAGTGGGTATTATGAGCTTGAAACCATGGAACATAGGGAAGTGCCTCGCCCCTTGAACATGACTAACCTTAGAAAGTTCTATTTCTAAAAAGTACCTTTTTAAATGGAACTCTGAAGTGTCTACGAAAACTCAAGGGTACCTCTTAGAGTCGAGCTATTAGCGAATGTACCTATTACTGAAATTATTAATAAAAGTTTTTGAAGATCCATTTTCCTATTCATGCTCCTCTTTATACACATCCTACTACTAAGGCAGGGAGGCAAAAAATCCTGATAGAAGTTGTAAACTTAAATCAGGCGCAGTCACCCGATCTAATCCAGACCCTAAGCTAGGCAAAACGATGTAAGCTGATTAGGGATGGATTCGAGTCCAATCAGATTGGTTGGTCACTGCGAAGTAGGAATTCTCTTAGAAACCCAAGAGGATTGAGAGTAACTTTACTGAAAGTCTGAGCTCTTTGAAGAAGGGTCGAGCAAGGGCCAAAACTTGTAGAGCCTTAAAATTTTTCTAAGTATAAGAGGTCCCCGTTGAGGGACCGAGCTCCTTGAAGAAGGGACGAGCAAGGGCCAAAACTTCTAGAGCCTCAAAATTTTTCTAAATATAAAATGTCTCTATTGAGGGACTGAGCTCTATGAAGAAAGGCCGAGCAAGGGACAAAACTTCAAAAGCCTCAAAAAAATTTTAAGTATAAAAGGTCCCTGTTGAGGGACTGAAGAAGGGTCGAGCGAGGACCGAAATTTCAAGAGCCACAAAATTTTTCTAAGCATGAAAAACTATCTAAGTGTATAAAAGTTTCTAAACATTCATGAAGAGTATTAAGAGTAGTAAAATTAAAAAGTGATTTTTATTCAATCTTCAAAGGATTACAAGTTCAGTAGGGAGATTACATCAGGAAACATTTCAAAAAAAAAAGTAAAAAGTTTTGATCATGTAGCAGGAGGCTGGGAGGAGCTCGGAAGTGAATGCCTAGCTAAGAGATTAGAGGAAGGAGCAACTTTGGCAGCATGCCAACCTTTGTTGTAGAATGCTCCTCTAAGTTGAGGAATTTGCAGCACTAGAACATTCTAAGTCTTCTCGACTCCTTCATTGTAAGCAGCACCCTCCCTCGCCTTTGCCTCAGACTTGTACTAATCAAATTCTTCAAGAAGAGTTGAATATTCGAATTGGGATTAGGTCAGATCTACATTGGCTTCATGCTCGGACTCTTTCAATTTCTCAACCTCTAAGGAAAGCTTCTTATTCTCATCGGTCAGGTTATGATTTTGAGGCTGAAGAGCTGAAACTTCTGGCAAATATTGGAGTACTCATCATCCGTCGACTCTTTTTTGGCCTAAGTTGAGGCTTGGGCATGAATAACATCTTTCATAGCCTTATATTTTTTGGCTATTTGAGCCCCGACCTCATGGACTTTTTGCAGACCCTTAAAGTTAAGAAAGGAAAAAAAACTTAGATAAATTTTAGAAAAGACAAGAAGCTCGAAAGAATAAAACAAAAAGAAACAAGACTTACCAGGACCATGTGTTGGATTGCTTGACGAGACACTTCATCATCAGTCAGAGCCTCATTAATTGCTAGGTCTCGAGGTAGTATCAATCCGCGAGTGTTCGCCGCTGCAACGATGAAGTCTTCTATTGCAGAGTCCTTAGTAATGATCTTTCTCCTTTTTGCCTTAAGGACAGGACGAACAAGAGAAGTCGCTGACTTAGGAGAAAACATCGCCTTGGTCTCGGCAATCCTACACCTCGTAGGGGCTGGGTCCTCGACAAGCTCAAAAAGGGAGTCATCTTCACGAACCGGTGAAGGAGAAGAAATAGGAAGGTATGCCACCTTGAGTCAAAAATCACAGAAACCCTAGGGGAGAAACGATCTATAAAAGGCATAAAAGACCAAGGTGAAAGGTACGCTGAACGCTCCTGGTCTCCTTCCATTTGTTTCAGTACCATTACTGACTTAAGCATTGGAGTGTCTTCGATCAAAACACTTCGATCTTGGGCAGTTTGTTCGTTTTGCAAGAAGGAGAGATTGGGAGACCAAGTTCACAATTCATCCAAAATTAAAGACATTTACTCACCGTTCCAGTAGGAGGTATCGCAAATTTTTTGCCTCTTACAAATATATTAAAAATATTACAATGCTATCATTTTGTTAATTTTTGTAATTCATTCTGTCAACGTAAATAACGTGAATTTTGATAGATTAACAAGAAAAATTAACGAAAAGATCACATTATAACATTTTTAATACATTGATAGTGCAAAATAAAAAAAAAACTTAAATCTTGTCGAATGCAAATTAAAATTCTATATATAAAAAAATTGAGTATACAGTACAATTTGAGATCCTTAAAATAAAGATGGGCTCAATAGACACAAATTTTACTTTCTGAGATAAAGTGGATCAATTGTCAATGTAATCCCGAGTAGCCTAGAGGGGAGTGGATAAGTTGAAATGCAAAAACGATTACTAGTTAAAAAAAATGCCTAGACCTAATTCACAAATTAATTACTTGGCTCTTATCTCCGTGTTCTTTGTGACAAACTCCCTCATCAGCAGTGAGGTTGAGAGTTAAAATTTGACTGTTCGATGAAAACAGAGAGATGGTTTCGAGGACTAGTGATCGAAAATGGTGGTCAAAGAAGACAGGCTTCGATTCGCCATGGTGAAAGAGGATTAATTTTGCGTCGAAGGCAAGTGTTGATGTTGTTGATTACAAGATCAGCCATGGGAATGATGTAGTGGAGCTCATACATGGCGAGGATGTTGGGAGACGAGGGAGACTGCGTGTGTTCTTTTGATGTTGAAGGAAGCAAGGGAATAAGCGACTTTCATGCATCGATGGTGCGTTTGTGGGATTCGGATCCCCTTCTTTACTCATTTCTTTTCAGTTTCCCTTAATACAGTACTAGATGAGTGATATGTGTAAGATTTTAAATTTCAATGGATAATTTTTTTTTTTTGTGAAAAAATTCCTTAATAATGGTTAGCACTCGACCAACAACAAAATGAATGAGAAAATATTTTATCCATTGAAATTCAAAATTTTGTATTTGTCACTCATCTAATACTGTATTAAGAAAAATTATAAGGAAGAAATAATGGTGGGGATCTAAAACTTGCGTTTGTGACAATGCGTACGTGATGGTGTTGTAGAAAATGAAAGGCCAGCTTTTAAAGTATTTTAATTTTACAGTATTTTAATATAGGATAAATTACACTCACCCCCTAGAATTATATTTTATTACACAAACACCCCCTAATGTTTTAAAAATTATACTAATATTCCTTGACATTTGAAACTTATAACATCCACACCCCTTCCAGTTAACAGACGTTAGAATGGTTCACGATCAAAGTTGATGTCATCAATAATAATTCTTGAAATACCAAAAATACCCTCCAAATATATATTATTCTTACCTCAAAATTTTATCTCATCTCTCATTATCATTTCTCTATTATGTATTTCATATATATACTAAAAATTTTCCAATTAAATGATGAATTTCATAATATATCTAATAAATAAGTTAAATATTAGATTTTTTTTATTTATTAAACAATACATCAATATAAATTCCATTTATCAATCCATTTGCCTCTAGATCCATCATTAACCATCACAGTTATTGTTTAATGTAAATTCTATTTTATCAATCTATTTGCCCCAAAATCTATCATTAACACCATCACAGTTAACCATGACCCACTCCACAACACAAAAATCACCATCATACTTCTTCAAAAATCACCACCACCACTTCCTCCTCCTTCTTCTCCTCTCTCTCTCTCTCTCTCTCTCTCTCTCTCTCTCAGAGCATCGTTGCCCAGTAAAGGAGTAACCACGTCATCGGTCCATCACCTCCATCTTTATATTCACTCTGTAACCACACAACATACACACAACCACCACAATCTAACAGCCTCATCATATTCTTCTCTTCCACCTCCTCAACCGCACCACACACAAAACTCAACCACCACCATTATTAAAATCAAACCCCAAAGCCCCCCCTCCAAAAAAAATTTGAATGACAAATATATTTTCGACTTCCTCAGGAGTGGTTCCAGATCTTTTAAGCTTCATATCCTTTCGATTCCTCAAATTTTTGAATTGAATTTGGCTTCCTCAGATCTACAAAACGAATTCGATTTCCTCAAATTTACACTTCATCTCTCTCTCTTGACGTTCTGTGCTTGACTGAGGAGTTAGGTTTGTGGGCGGGCTAATGTTTTGGATAGGGG
>CM042190.1:24450174-24467612 GCA_023539305.1 Ilex asprella
ATTGGTCATGGGTGGGGAGAGAGATTTATTGTAGTTATGGGGGAGAGGTTGGCAAAGTGAGGAAGGCGGCCAAGAAGGGGAGGCTTTTGGTGGCAGCGTGGTGGGCTGGTAAAGGGGAACGCTGTAAATTACCAGTTAATTTGAGGGTATAATAGTCTTTCTATTAATGCTGTTAAAGACGTCCACTGACTGGGGTCTCAGTGTCATTTTTAATATGTGAGGGTTGTCCGTATAATAAAACTAAATGTCATGAGGTGTGAATGATATTTACCTTTTAATATAAAGAAAAGTTTTGTGTTGACGATAGAGATGACAATGAAATGAAGTGGGGGCGGAGGGTGTAGTTTCTATCCCTATACCCGCTTAAAAAAACTTCGTCCATACCCGTTAACGGGTATAGTTTTCATCTCCATCCCCGTCTGTGGATAAATTTGTAATCTTTGCGTCCGCCTCGTCCCGTTCTTTAACCCCCGCCCTCGTCCCCATCCCCATCCACCTTACTCGCTCCAGCCAAGCCAACGTAATCCAAAATTCTAAATAAATCTAACATTCTAAATATCCAACATAATTATAGTTAAAAACTTGTCATCTCCAGCGTAATCTAACATAATATAATTAAAAGTTTATCTCATGTATAAATCCAACAAAACATCATGCAACACAACATAATGAAACATAACATAATTCAACATAAAAACACAAACATCTACACTTTTACAACCTACAAGCCAAAAACATGAAAAAAAATAATAAAATAATTTCTAAAAAAAATTATTTAATAATATGTAGATTTGTATTCATAGCCAAATGTGTATAATAATAATAATGGGTAAAGTAGGGCGGAGCGGGGCGGGGCAGGGCGGGGCGGGGAGGGGGTAAGTGTCAGTTCATCCTCGCACGGGTTTATACGAATATTCTCGTATACGTCTACCGTCCAATACGTATGATCCATTTCAGTCCAAATGGGACAGGTTTACACGAATACCCATTTTTACCTGGTCCACTGCCATCCATATTGACGATGAAGAGCGAAGAGTATCTCCATGAGAGTAGATATAAATGACACAAAAAGTTTAAAATTTATTTATTTTATCTTAAAATTTTATTTCAACAGAATATCTTCAAAACATATAAGAACATCTTCAACAAAGTTTTGTATTTTTGTTATCCAAAATGTATTTTTTTTATTTTAATTACTTACTTTTTTAATACACTCTCCAACATGTGTTTTTATATTTCAACTGTTTTTTTTAATATATTTTTTTCATATTTTTTACCTTTGCTGGAACTATTAGAGAGAGAGATGGAGAAAAAGAATGGAGAAAAAGACAATGAATAGACGAGAGAGGTGAAAAAAGATAAGATAGGAGAGAATATATTATAAACTATTTATACATAATGCTATAGTGATACTCTAAATATAGAGTATCGCTGTAGCAAAATTATATTTTATATATTCTTAACATCTTCTGTTAGAGCATGATTTTAGCCTTTGAATAGCTAAATTTTAGCTATTTTAGAGTTTTAGCTATTTTTTTTAGATATGCTCAAAATTAACATTTTGTTATAGTGATACTCTATATTTAGAGTATCACTGTATAGAAATGTATAAATTCTTTATAATATTTTCTCTCTCATCTTTTCTTTTCCTCCATTCTCTTTTTCTTCTTATCACTATTCCCAAAGAAAAATAATAGAAAATAAATAAGAAATAATATTTAAAAGAAGTAGTTAAAAATATAAAAAAACTGTTGGACTGCGTATTGATAAAATGAGTAACTAAAATATAAAATATTATTTTTTGATTAGTTAAACTAAATTCTATTATTGGAGATACTCTAAATGAGTTATATTGAATCTTATGTATCTTGTGTTGTAAATAAAGCAAGACCCTTGACATCGCTTGTACACAACATATGAGTTTTAAGGAAGTTAAATTGAGTTCCTGAATTCTCTAATTGTGTTAATTGAGTTTGTTTATTTGTTTCCATCAAATTTTTTAGCGAAAGGTGACAAAATGTGTCACTCACGCGACATAAATGAATTGAAATAATTTATACATATAATTCTTAAATTATGACATTTGTGTCAATTAAGCTGCTAGACTTTTTTTTATATTAATTGAGTTATTAAACTCTCTAATTGTATCAATTGAAGTGTCATTTGGTAACGTTTTTCATTTTCGTGTCTTCAAAACAATCAAAATTGAGATAATTTTTTGTATTTATTTTGTGATAAACACCAAAACAAAAAACATGTTTGGGTGTCATTTTTGTCTATCAAATTATAAGAATAAAAAAAAATGGGACTAAATGGCAATGCAATCAACAATTTAATCAATTCCAAATGGTAATTTAATCCCAAATAGCTATTCAATCAATCCCAAATGATAATTAATTTCCAAATGATAATTTATTCCCAAATGCTAATTCAATCAATTCTAAATTGCAATTGAACAATTCCAAATGACAATTCAATCAACAATTAATCCAAACACAACACACACACACGCAACACAACACAACACAACACACACACACACACACAGACTCATCTCTCTCTCTCTCACACACACACACGCACACACACACACAAATTTGTGCATCACACAACATAAAACACACATACACTCGTCACTCACTCACACACAACACATACACACACAGACCCGTCACTCACTCTCTCACACACACACGCACAGATCTTTGTAAATATGCACAGATTTGTGCATATATGCGCAGATATGTATCTTCATTTTTGGGTTTCACAGATAGAAAGCAAAAGAGAGAGAGAGAGGGTTTCAGTTCGTCTTCGTTGGCAGAGCACCATCGGCTCGTCTTAGTGGTTGAGAGAGAGAGGAGAGAGGGAGTCGTTGAGAGCTTCAGAGAAGAAAGAAACTTGCTGAGAGTAGAGGAGAAGAGAGAGTCGATCTGTGTGGAGGAGAAGAGAGAAAAAAGACCCCCTATTTCTACTTTGAGAAATGAACGAGTTTTTTATGTCTAACAAGACTCGAAGTTGAGACCTCATTTAATCAAGAAGCGCGTGTTTTGTGTTTTGCGTGTTTCCTGGAACACAAATTTTTTGTTTCAATTTTTTTGTTTTTGTTTCCAAATAATTATTGTAAAACAAAAACAAAAATAGTACCCAAACATATTTTTGTTTTCATTTTTGACAAAAAATGAAAACAAAAACATAAAACACAAGACAAAGACAGTAAACAAACTGCTCCTGAGTCTTTCTGTCTTTTGTCCTTAGTTTATACGCACAGACCCCTAATTGAGGCGGTGACATGAGGGTCATGCTACTAGTCTTTCGAAGAGGATAGTTATAATCAAGGATATGCGCTATCTTCGAATAATGGCTATGCCGATAATTACTCCCTCATATGCGTTGACCTCCTTGGTCTCTTGAATCTTAAACTGGGCCGAAGTCATGAGTTGAGTCTGACCTATCTTTTTAACTATTTGAGCTTAACCAACGAATTGGACCTGGGCCCAACTAAATCTGTCAGAATATCTCTATTTTTTCTTCATTTAATTCCTCTCTCCCTTTATTTTTTGATTGGATTTAAATTTTTATAGAATTTTTTTAGGGTTAAACTCTTATGAATCTAAATTTTTTTATTTGAGCTAACTATGCATCTAAACAATTCGGAGCCTTCTTTGAATGTAAGGCCTAAAGGCCGACTTTGTTGACCTTGTGGGTGTGTCAGCCCGGTAAAATCAACAACAAAAAAAAATGTACGATATGATTCAATCATATACCCGTTGTAAATGATTAATATGTAATATGAACATAATATGAGAAAATTCATTAGAAACAAACTAATAAATGAATTGATCTGAGTAAAATATTTTTTAACATACTCACTAAAATTCCATACAAAATTGTCTCAACGGACACAATTGACGTGCCTTACTAGATGATTGCAAAAAAAAAGGCAACCTCGATACAACATACCCGAATAGTCAAAGGTCCATTCACATGGCTCCACGTCACGGGTCGAGCCGGTATGGAGACCAATCAATGAGAATCTAATTTAGAGACTTCTGAGACAACGACGTTGGAGTTAACAAATGAGAAGTTAGCAGAGGTCTTTGTTTGGACAATAGGCCATTAGAGACGTGCAAGACGTGAACGCTTATGAATTTTTAGTCTACGTGTTCCACTAAATAAAGTGGAGTATCACTCTTAAACTAAAACCCTTTTTATTAGGAGTGTTCACCTTATCGTAGGATAAAAAATATGATATTTCGTCTTCTTATTCAATATTTTGTGAAAAAAAAATTTTACCCTTATCCTACCCGATCAAATTTTCTTAAATTTTTCATAAATTTACAATTTTTTTCTTTTAAAGGGCATTTTTTTAACTATAAAGGGTTCATATTTGTTTTAATTACTCTTTTAAATTCAACGATTGACTATCAAAATGTTTATATTCATATAAAAATGAACCCCAAACTTTTTTGCGTTATTTTCGTTATATAATATTGGATTTTTATTCACACCATTTTTATTCATTGGATTGAAACAAATTAGAATTCTCAATCTCTATGATGTCTAGATTTTCTCCCCCTTTTATTCAACATTAAAAGTAGAGGGAGATTTCTTTTATTTTTATTAAGTGTGAAGAAATTTACGATATAAAAAAAACAAACATACTAAGCTTCCTACTTAACTCAACATTGCTTAGAAATACATTAAAATGTTTGGGATATTTGACAAAGATACATCTCAGTAAGTGTGCCAATTAAATCGTGTCATATATCATATTTGAACTTGCAAGATTTGGATCATACCTTATTTGGATTATGCTATTTTGAGTTTTTACGGCCTCGCTTCTCTGTGAGCAAGAGTACTCAAAGAAAACGTAAAAATGGGTTTCAAATAACCTTTTACCAAGAATGCAACTGATTTTCAAGTAAGAACTAAATTAAGAACGCATTGTAAACTTAAATGTAAACTTAAATGTCATAAGTTTAAATTTTGACAATTCTTTAGAGTCAAGTCATTAAGAATAAAAATTTATCCTTCATGAATACCTTAATCGTGACGTGAATGATCTGTCTTTGACTGACTCGAAAAAAAAATTAGTCAAAATATAACTCAAACCCATAGCCCATCAATTGCCATGACTGAAGCATTGAAAAAGTAACTGCCGACTGATATATCATAGTGGAGCCCTATTACTATATGGAAATATCACTTTTTTATATTGTACTTTCATTTTTAATTCAATAAGAATGTGTCAGGTACAAAATTTTATTTTATTATGTTTTCAATCAATAATTGCATACCATTCAATTTAAACTCAGTGGCAGAATGGAGGTACATAGCCTTATCCATCATATTTAAAAGGTTGTCTTTCCCTTACAAATGCGAAAGACAAAAGGGTCACACCCAAAACTTCAGCTTATAGATAGCTAAGTTTATATTCTCTTGAAATATTTTATTTAAAATTTTGGCAATTATCTGAAATCAGGTTGTGAAAGATTTATCATTCATCAAAATCTTAATTTCAGCATGAATGATCTGTCTTTGACCAGATCAAATAACGAATTAGTCGAAGTGCGCATATACTAATCCAGATACCTTTAACTGTTGAACAAAAAGAAATTCTATTCAAAAGTAGAATCGGAATTGCTGAAGAATTGGTACATTCCACAATGTATAAGTTAATATGTTGAGCCTCTATGGATCGAAAACGCTTTTATTATGTTTTTCATCATGTGCTAAATCATTCATTGTTACATACCTACTTATTCATAGTAGGTCCACTCAAATATATTAACGGATGACCATGATAGTTTACGGAAAATGAAGGAAAATTAATTGTAGAGATCCCAATCCCCACCATACCAAAAATTGCCTTCAACCATGAAGAAGGTAGAATGACTTCGACAACATAGGAAGCATAAAGAATGTTGGGGGCTTAGGGAGGCCGGTATTTCTAAAAAAACTTAATAGGATAAAAGTACACTTTTTAAAATAATTGGAATAGAAGTACATGTGCAAAAAAAAAGTCATAAAAGTCTTTTTATTCCTACCATAAATAGTATATACCTAATTGAATGTAACACTTTCAAGATTAGAATGTGAGATTTTCAAGATTCCTTTTAATATTTGTGTATCATTTGAATTTTAAAATTTAATATATATATATATATATATATACACACACACACACACCGTAATACAGTAACATCAAACAGTGACACGCTCAACAAAAAAAGAGTAACATCAAATAGTAACACACTCAACAAAAAAATAATAATATCAAACAGTGACACGCACATGTTGAGGTTTATGAGTCATTTTTTGGCCTAATTTTGTTGGTTGGATTTTTATTTGAAAGGGGTGTTGAGGGTAATGTATTGATTTTAAGGTGTAATTAAGAATTGTTTAACATTGTTGATGGATGCAAACTGTTAATTGATTACTAAGAGGAATGGCAATGAAGCTCTTATTAGAGAATGTATATGGTTGCTAGAACACTGACGAAGAATTTTGACTCAGGATCAGGTCAGAATGCCCAGTACAAGGAGGAAGAGGTCTGTATTGGGGGGGCATCAGGGAATTGGATAGAAGAGTTTTTGCCATTGGTCCAGAAATGTCTGGTCCAGTGGTAATTGAGTTTTTCTGATTAGAAAGCCATGAAGTTGCTTAGTTGGAGTTTTTAGCAGTTGGAATTGTTTTTCAGTTTCTGACTGGGGTTTTAGTCTGAGCAGAAAGTTTTGGTTGTAAGCAGTCTTTGTTTGTTGTTGTTGTGTTGTTAGCTGCTGGGATATGTACTGGAGTTCGGCATTGGTCTGTTTGGGAGCTGGGGTATGAAGGCAGATTTTGGCCCAAGTCTATAGTTAAAAATGGTTTAATCCATCTTGAAGGATTAAAGCCATTTTTTCTTTTTTTCCACTTGTTTTGCAGTGGACTGCTTCGAGTCTGGTCTGGAATACACTGGACTGTTTCTGCAATAGATTTTTGGTCTGGTTCTGAGCATGGAACTGGGATGATTCTTGGGGTGTTAGACATTGCTGGCACTGCAATCAAGGGCGAAGCCAGGATTTTTGTTTATCCCGGGCTAAGCTAAGCATTTATTTCTCTTCTCTAATATTCTTTTCAGACCACCATAACCATCCAATTTATGTTCGATTTTGGAAGATTCCCTACTTCATTAAGATATCCTCATTTTTTGTCAATGGCCATTCCATTAACGTAATAATGCAGAAACTAAGTGTCCCCCTTGCACCACCCAACCCTCGACTCCCCAACACCGCCTTCCAGCGGCTCCTCCTCCCCCACAAAAAAAAAACCCCAAGGGTATTAGTCAGTTTCATTATTATTGGAAAAACAACCACTTCAGCGTAAATATTAATTGTTTTCATAAGGAACAACCAACAACAAGTAGGACTTACCAATCTGATGACATACCCACTTGAAATAGACTGAGATGGTTGCGGAAGAAGGAATGGGAAGAGAAATGGTTTTGAGAGAAAGTTTGAAACAACAACTAGTTCTTTTTATTTATTTATTAATTACTACCAAAAAAGGGGAAAATTTGCAAATACAAGACGGAGCTGATTAATGTACCTTGGATTAGAAGAAATGTCAATTCCCCATAAGCTGAAAATGGAAGCCCTTTGTGAAGACAATAGGCCAAAGCAATGGTATAACCAACTACTTCAAGTTCAAATGCTACAAGACTAAGCCCTCTGATACTTTTGTGCTTCAAAATTTTCAATATCTATAAAACCATACAATTACAAATGCATCAAAATCATGAATCACAAGTTCAAAAAACAAACAGTTCATTATGTTTTAGTTGCAAGCAGAACATTCACTCAATCAATTAAGAACTAGGATCATCAGAGCACTAAACCTCATGCTTAAACACATATGATTCACCTGTTAAACAACTTATACCTGCGTAACACAAATATACTGCAACCAATGTAAGCCATACAATATCAGTTCAGCAATTCATATGAATAAAATTGAAACTAGAAAAACCGGTCCAGGTCAAAAACCAATTTAAACTAATCAGGGTTGTACATATGAATTTTTTTTGGATCTGTTGTGAATTTCAGAACACACCGAAAATAGCAATAAATGTTTGAACTTGTGCATAATAGACCGAATCTAAAACTGAAAGGATCCAGATTTGTGTGGAGGCCCCCAGTGGAGCAAAATAATGGCAGTGGGTTTTGCCAAAGCAAGCTTAAAGACTGTTAGCAATGAATCATGGAAGATAATGCAAAAAATAGTGTTCTTTCAATTCCTTTTCCTCTTGACCTGTTGGGATGCTCTCAATCTCAATCTTGATGCTCTCAATCTTACAAATCAACTTTATTGCTCCTAAGCTCACATTTGCTTAGGTATTGGCCACAAAAGTGTGAAGCCTGCTTGGCTGATTCGGTGATTCCTTAAGACCATGTCCTAGTTTAACAACCACATTTTATTTTAATCCCCCTCAAGTACTGGAAATATCAAAGCAGGGTAGTGAAAAATTTATCACAAATTGATCCAGTGGAAAAATCAACCATTATCACAAAACAAAAATTTGCGGTAGTGAAAAAATGCCCCTCAATGTAATTATATCAAAGTATAAGCAAACCAAATCAAATAAGGTCAATCACCACTACATCTAGAAAACAAAATCAAATCAGGGTACCCCTAAAATTAAACCAAATTAAACCACATCAACAACATGAGTTCAGTTGGGGATTCTGCTATAAAGTAATGACATTGGATACATACTAAAGCTAAATCTTTTCTTTCTCTGCATTAACCGAGAAAGGGGAAATTGAAGGATGCATATAGTTCTGGTGGTTGGACTTTGAATATCAACAATATATGAACATATTTCTGTTGCCAACAAAATAAAGAAAAAACAAAAGCTCCTTCTTGCATTAACTGAAAGTTGGTGATACTCATAAGAAAAAATCATGTTTACTTGGGTTTGCCCACCTTTGATACTTTTGGACGAATTGATGTTGCTTAACAAATCATCCGAATGCGAGGAACAATTAGGAGAATGGCACAGTGCATCAGGTATTTTTGATCTAGGTACTTCAACATACACCAGAGAAAATAAAAGGAGAAAGAGAAATCAACCTTTCGGTTCAACTTTGTTCATCGGAAGTACCAGAGCAAACCCATTTGGGTTTTTCGATTCCGATCATCGTGTGCTGATCAGAGAAAGGCGGGAGAGGCCGATTTGGAGGATCGATCGACTGGCCTGAGAGAGAAGAGTTTTGGGAAGTCACCGACTGATTTTGGGGGAGTTTGTAGGTGGGCTGGGTTAGGTTTGTTGGGTTGGATGGAATTTTTTTTTTTTTTTGTGGGCTGGTACTCGATGGTAAATTTTATTTTATTTTTTACTCCAGGCTTCAGCCCACCAATAGATCCGCCCTCGACTGCAATGCTTCTTAGTTGAACTGCTGTGCTGTTTTCACAGCATCTGTAGTACTGTATCAGAGGAGTATGGAGGAAGGTCAAAAATCTAGAAGCTATACAAAGGAAAGGGACATAAGCTGAGCATGAGTGCCAGATTATTGATGTACAAAATTTACCGTTTTGCCATTGTAATAGTTGCTACATTGGTTTTTTTTTCCAGTCAAGTGTTGGAGACTGCTTGTATATTTTCATTGCTTATATTTGGTTTCCCTACTAGATTTGGAATGGCTCTCGACAGCCTTCTGAGCTTGATAGATCTACATAAACAACTATATTGTTTCCTTAATATTTTCCAAGGTCCAGTTAACATGTACATTTGTGCTCATTGAAATAAATGGCTTTGTTTCATCTTCTTTGTATGCTTCTTGATATTGTTTTTTTCTATCGATGATAACATTTGCTTTGTGTAAGGCGTGGTTATTTGTCTTTCTCCCATTGTAATTATTTTTTAAGAAATGAAATAAAATGTTGATTTGTTTGACAAAATAATATTAATTTTCCTATAAAAAAATAAAAATTTATTTTTATATATTTTTATGTACGTGTAAAAAATATATAATTTTATTAGGATAATTCACCAATTCAAACATAGAATATGATTAATTTAGATTGAAATGGATAGAATCATGGTAGAATGATAAACTACTACAAATTATTTGTGTGACTTATGAAGTCTACTGAATTACACCTTGTTTCTCAAATAAAGATAAGGATCGAATATATTCTAAGGATAAAGTTTTAAAATAAATGAGTAAATTTGAATTGAATAGATTAAAATATAAAAAAAAAATAATCTATCTTATCCGGTCCAGCTACCAAACACACCCAAGGCGTACATCCAATGGCCTTTTGGTCTACGTTATGGAAGCCTGTACACGTGGTTGGATAGATACCGGCTGTGCATGTGCCTTTCCGAGTTAAAGGAAGAAGCCAAGAACGCCCGTTGACTTCTAGAACCAAGATGATCCAAGGAAATCTTCATCAAGTTTATCACTTCCCATCTCTCTAATTTATTTAACAAACCAATCCCTGAAATCGTGTCCAAACCCAGATTCAGGAGGAGAGAGAAGATGGATCAATTGAAACCAAGAGCTGCAAATTCATGCCCTCTCACTCCTATAGGCTTCTTGGAAAGATCCGCCACTGTTTATGGCGATTGCCCTTCTGTTGTGTACAACGATAAGACCTATAAATGGTCGGAGACCCACAGGAGATGTGTGCAGGTGGCGTCTTCAATGGTGTCTCTGGGCATCAAGAGAGGCCAAGTGGTCACGGTGGTGGCACCCAACATTCCCGCCATGTATGAACTTCACTTTGCAGTACCGATGGCCGGAGCAATTCTCAACAACATCAACCTCCGCCTCGATGCCCGCACAATCGCCGTCCTTCTCCACCACAGTGAATCGAAGCTCGTGTTTGTTGACTACCAATCAAGCTCTACCATTCTCGAGGCCCTGTCTCTGTTTCCCCCAAATTCGCAACGGCCACTTCTTATTCTCATCACCGACGATGAATTGCCACTGTCCGCTGCCGGTGACTTCCATTGTACTTATGAGAGTTTGGTGGAGAAGGGTGATACAGGATTCAAGTGGGTCCAGCCGGAGAGTGAATTAGAACCCATGACACTGAACTACACCTCCGGCACCACCTCCTCTCCCAAAGGAGTGGTCCATAGTCACCGAGGTACTTTCATCATCGCCATTGATTCACTTTTAGACTGGTCGGTACCGAAACAACCAGTTTACTTATGGACACTGCCTATGTTCCACGCCAATGGGTGGAGCTACACCTGGGGCATGGCGGCTGTCGGCGGCACCAACATCTGCCTCCGCAAATTCGATGCTTCTGTAATCTACGACGCCATAAGGAAACACAACGTGACCCATATGTGTGGTGCACCGGTGGTTCTCAACATGCTATTAAATTCCCCAAACAATAATCCTCTTCAGAAACCAGTCCACATCTTAACAGCCGGAGCTCCGCCACCAGCGGCGGTGCTGTTTCAGACCGAGTCTTTGGGTTTTATCGTGAGTCATGGATATGGGTTGACGGAGACGGGCGGGCTAGTGGTGACCTGCGCTTGGAAGCCGCAGTGGAACCGCTTGCCGGCGACGGAGAAAGCAAGATTGAAGGCGAGACAAGGAATTAGGACTCTGGGGCTCACAGAGGTGGACGTAGTTGATCCAGATTCAGGAGTGAGTGTTAAGAGAAACGGATTAACCATGGGTGAAGTAGTATTGAGAGGAGGGAGTGTCATGCTGGGTTACCTGAAAGACCCAGAGGAGACCTCAAAATCGGTGAGAGAGAATGGGTGGTTCTACACCGGGGACGTCGGAGTGATGCACCCAGATGGGTACATGGAGATCAAAGACCGATCAAAGGACGTGATCATCTCCGGCGGAGAGAATTTGAGCAGCGTGGAGGTAGAATCAGTACTCTATAGTCACCCGGCGGTGAACGAGGCAGCGGTGGTGGCGCGGCCAGATAAATTCTGGGGAGAGACGCCGTGTGCTTTTGTGAATTTGAAGGCTTCGGCTAAGGAGAAGCCGACGGAAAAGGAGATAAGAGAGTTCTGCAGGGCGAGGTTGCCGCGGTTCATGGTTCCAAGAACGGTGGTGTTCAAGGAGGAGCTACCGAAGACCTCCACCGGAAAAATTCAGAAGTTTGTGCTGAGAGAGATGGCCAAGGGTATAGGGTCAGCAAAGACTAGTCGTATGTAAACATGTAAAATCAGACATGTAAAACATGTAAAATCAGAAATGTTGTTTTTAATTACTTAGAGCATCTACAGGAGATCAAAATTGAAATGTTAAATTTCAATTTGAATTTAAAAATTTATGTGATAATTTAAATTTTTTAAATTACACCATCAATAAATTAAAAATATTACAATGCTATCATTCCGTTAATTTTTGTAATTCATTTTGTCAACGTAAATAACGTGAATTTTGACAAAATAAACAACAAAAATTAACAAAAAGATTACATTGTAACATTTGATAATGCACAAAATCGTTTTCGTGCGAGATCAACAGTCACTAGAGTGATTAATGAGCAATCAGTGGTAAAACAGTAAATATAGGTCAACATAGAAGATTTATAGTGGTTCGGTCCGGGTGACCTACGTTCACTTTTCGAACGGCGACGGTGGCCTTAGGCGTTTTATTGATCAACGATGGTACTCCGGAGAGTTTACAATGAGTCTAGAGATAGAGAGAATGTAGAGAGCTTGCTGAGTGCAACTAGTCTCGTGTGTGCCTCAAGAGTCATCCTGCTCTTTATACAGTGAGGGCTTACATTATATAGGTTCACCAAGGCGGTGAGGCGGTGACGTGAGGGAGAAGTCTCCCGTTAATTTGGTAAGTATCAATAAGGTAGGAGTGAACCTCTTTGGTAAGTAGAGTTATGGTAGGAGATCTCTGTATCCCGAGTCTTCCTCCACGTGCTCCTATTTACTCGTATGTCACTCTGGTGCGGAGTCTGCTCATGCTTAGCTTTGGACTTGAGTCTTGAACTTGGTCTTGCTTCGGAGTGGGTTTGGACTTGTGTTGTGTTTGATGTTGCATCAAGGCATAAAGAGGAGCCAAGAGGAGAGGTCAGTGGACCATGAGGTGGGCGGCGCCCACTTTGGAGGAGGCCTGGGCGGCGCCCCAGGTGCCTCGGGTTGCTTCACTCGTTCCTTTGGTGTTTGTCTAGACCCCGAGGTCGGTCGTCGAGTTCGTAGCGAGTCAAGGACCTGAGGAGAAGAGGACGAAAGAGGGTCCGAGCACAGAGCTGGGCAGCGCCCTTGGTGCCCTGGGCGGCGCCCCTTGCTGCCTCGTGCGATCTTGGTCTTTTCCTCCGTTTTTCTTGATGGTTGCCACTCGGTTGCTCCAACTACATGGGTCTTTTGGGCTCTTTTATGGGCTTCTTCGACTCCGTTTGGATTGGGCCTTAGCTTAGTAAAATCTGGACACATCATTTGTCCCCCATGCCCCGAGCTCTGATTTTCTTCGAGAGGCAGGGGTCGAGGGCATGTGCTTCGTATTTACTTGGTTGAGTCGGGGTTTCCCTTGTCTTTCACGATCCCCTTTTATCTTCGGAGAATTATCTTTCGGGATCTGCGGAACTCCTCGGTTCCGAAGAGTGCATTATTAATATTATATATATTTTATGCCCTTGTCTATAAATAAAGGTCACTGTTTCATTTGCTTCATTCTTCTCTCATTTGCATGTGAAGGGGCTTCCTTCAAGAGTGACTCTCAAGGAGCTTTGCTAAGGTTTCCTCAAGAAGCTTCAAGGCCTTCATTCTCTATTTAAGGAGCTTCAAGGTTATTCCATTTGTTCGTCATCAAAGCATCCATGAGAACGAGAGGCATGCCGAGCGGAGGAGTCAAGATAAGAGGAGGGCACCGCGGGGGAGCGATCCCGGGCGGCGCCCAGGGGGCCTGCCCAGGCACCCGGGTCATGGGTGCTACCTCATCCGATTTTGGTCGTTCGAGCTCCTCTTCTCGTGGTGGACTTGGTGTGACGGAGGAACCCTTTGGGACCATTATGAGTACTCTGAGTAGTCCCCGGGGTGTGCCCGAACGGTCTTCTAGTGCGGGCAATCATCGGAGTATCCTAGGTCCTTCAGGAGACAACCGAAGCGTTGTGCTGCAGTCGACTGATGAATTGGAGGACATGGTGCTGTGAGGTATGTCTCTTGGTATTCTTTTTACTCTTTATTTCACATTGTTACCTTGTTTTAGCTAGGTTCTGAACTTGCTCTTGTACATGTTACCCAGGTGAGTCGGAGGCCGTTGGGGACCCCGATGAAGGCCCAGGCGTTGGAGGAGGCAACGGCTCCAAGGTACTCTCTATATTCAGCTTGTATAAGTGTGATGCTGAAATTGCTGAGATAGCTTCTCTATATCACATCCCACCTTGTGTGACTTATCGCCATGCTGAGGCCGATGAGCCCGCCTGCTGCGATTCTTTGGGTGAGATTGTTGTTTATGAGGGGATGTTGGAGGCGGGTCTGTGATTCCCCATTCCCGGACTTATTTGTCGGGTGCTAGCACATTTGTCATTGGTCCCAGGGAGATTGTCTCCCAATGGCTGGAGGATTATTTCTGCATTCTTCGCACTGTGACGGTTGGTGCATGGTGTTAACGTTCCTCCGTCGTTCGAGGAGTTTCTGGGGATGTACACACTGTCGGAGAACCCTGCTCCTCACAGGGGGTGGTACCGCTTTACTCCGAGGTCAGGCAGACTCATTGAGGGACTTACGCCCAATCTCCACAAGTGGAAGATGAGGTTTTTCTTCGTTGGTGGCGAGTGGGCTTCGGAGTCCGACCGTGATCTTGTGCCTTCTCGATGGGATGTAGTCCCTCAAACTAAACAAGGTGAGGATTTTTGTCTTTAAGTTGTACTCTTCATCCTTATGTGTTGGTTTTTCATAGTAGGTGATCTTTTGTAGTCTTATCGACTCTAACTCCGGTCCAGACGAGGCTGCTTAATGCGGTTCGTAGCAACCTAACTAAGGATTTTGCTGAGATTATGTCGTTGTCCGGCATCTCTTCCAAGCCCAGAAAGAAAGGTGCTTATTTACTAGTAGTCTTCTTTAGGTGCTTTGTAGTAGGCTTTCTGACTTACTGGGTCTTTGCAGGTCTTCCCATTAACAGGTCCGTAGTGGATGAGGTCCTTGCCTCTAAGGTGGCGTCCATACCTACTCCTCCTTCTAAGAGGGCGAAGTCTGGTGCCCTCTGTTCTTCTCGACCGGGGCTGGTTGACCCAGCGGGTTCTATACCGGCTGAGTTTGATGATGTTCCGCCTTCTCCTTCGATCTATGTCTCCCCTTCCCCGAGACACGGTTCTGGTACCGCTGTAGGGGCTAAGGTGCTAGTGCCGCAATCCGCCAGGACGGAGGGTCCGTCTAGGTGTCGTTCCATGGCGAACACCTCAGGGTCTAGGCTGCATGACGTGGAGGTGGAAAAGGAGAGATTTAGTGCCTTGGTGACCGGTGCTGAGGCCAATGAGATTGCCTCTCGGGGTCCTGGAGGCGTAGTCAACGCCGCTGTAGAAGGCATCGCTCTGGTATGCTCTGTCCCTCTGTTTCGTATTTGACTTTCTGTGGCATGTCTAGACTTAACTCTTGGTTTTCTTTGTATTTGAATGTCCATAGGTGATGGCTGCCTTGCCTGCCTTGTTTAGCAATACGATGATGATCGGAGAGGCCGCTCTTGGCGAGGCGAAGGAGAGACGGGCACGTGAGGCTACTGAGGGACAGCTTGAGGCTGCTGAGGGACAGCTTGCGGCTGCTGAGATGAAGCTTTCACTTGAGCGACAGACACGAGAGAATGACGCACTGCTAGCTCGACAGGCACGAGAGGATACTGAGAAGCAATTTGAGCTCGAGCGGCGGACGCGAGAGAGCACCGCTGAGCAATTGAAGCTATCTCAGGGGAAGGTTGCTCAACTTGAGGCTGACATCGGCGTAGTACTTGGGAGAGCTACTAGTGCGGAGGCTCAGAGGGATGCTATTGAGAGAGGACTATATGAGTGGAGACAGTGAGAGTCATTGAAAGTGGTGTCCTTGTATTTTTTGTTTGCATGATGTCTTCCTTTTGTAAAAGGTCCAGTTTACGGACTTTGAATGAAAATTTTCTTTTGTAAGAGTCTCTTGACTTGGGTGAAATAGAACTCTTTTTTGAAGAAAATACTGAGAAATCTTATTTCATAATTCAAAGTAAATACTTGATATTTAAAGGAAAAGATGACATAAATAGTGAAAGTAAACTAGATGATGGACACCGACTCCAGACTTACTGCCCCTACCTACTGGTAGTACTTCTTTAGGTGTTCTGCGTTCCATGGGTGAGCCAGGACCTTACGTTCAAAATTCTGAATTTTGTAGGTACCTGGTCTTACTACCTCTGTGACCGTGTAAGGTCCTTCCCAGTTGGGTCCCAACTTCCCCTCCCGGGAGTCTTTGGTGGATAAGATGACCTTCTTGAGGGCCAAGTCACCAGGTAAGAAGGCACGAGGCTTCACCCTCGAATTGTAGTACTTGGTCATGCGACGCTTGTACTCTGCATTCCTGAGCATGGCTATCTCTCTCTCCTCCTCCACCAAGTCGAGGTTGATGCGGAGGCCTTCTTCATTACTGGTAGGGTCATGGCTTTGGACCCTAAAGGAGTGTACCCCGATTTCAACGGGTATCATTGCCTCTATTCTATAGGCTAGAGAGAATGGGGTCTCACCCGTAGGACCTCTTGGTGTGGTCCGGTATGCCCATAGTACTCCTGGGAGTTCGTCTACCCACTTCCCTTTTGCGGTCTCCAATCTGGCTTTCAAGTTACGGAGTATGCTCCTGACAGTGACCTCCGCTTGTCCGTTCGCCTGTGGATGGGCAGGACTAGACTGGGGTTGCTTAATCTGGAGGTCTGCACAGAAAGTGTTGAGGAGTTTGTTATCAAACTACTTGGCGTTGTCGCTTACGATGGCATGAGGTACCCCGAAGCGGCAGACTAGGCTCCTCCATGTGAAATCCTTTACCTTCTGGTCTGTAATCCTGGCTAAGGCTTCGGCCTCAACCCACTTAGTGAAGTAGTCTATGGCGATGACTACGAACTTACATTGGCCTTGACTCATAGGAAGGGGACCTAGGATGTCGATCCCCCACATGGAGAAAGGCCATGGACTCTGGATGGTGGTGAGCTCCTCAGGCGGCTGTCTTGACACAGTTGCAAAACGTTGGCACTTATCGCACCTCCTAACGAAGTCTCGAGGGTCTCGGATCATGGTGGGCCAGTAGTACACTTGTCTGACTGCTTTGTGAGCCAAGGCTCGTCCTCCTGAGTGGTTCCTATATATTTCCTCATGTATCTCCCTCATGACATAGTCTGCTTCTTCCGGTGTGAGACAGCAGAGTAGAGGGAGAGAGTGACTCTTCTTATAGAGAATGTTCTGTAGGGCGACGTATCTGGATGCTCTCATCCTTAACTTTCTGGCTTCCACTGGGT
>CM042190.1:24467712-24479151 GCA_023539305.1 Ilex asprella
AGGGGTTGGCAAAGTGAGGAAGGCGACGAGGGTGGGGGTGGCTTTTGGTGGCAACGTGGTGGGCTAGTAAAGGGGAATGCCAAAAATTACCAGTTAATTTGAGGGTATAATGGTATTTCTATTAATATCGTTAACGGCGTCCATTGACTGGGATCTCATTGTCATTTTTAATATGTGAGGGGTGTTCGTATAATAAAACTAAATGTTAAGGGGAGTGAATGATATTTACCCTTTAATATAAAGAACAAAGCATCTTTTTAATAAAGAAAAGCTTTGTATTGACGATAATGATAGCACTGAAATGAAGTAGGGGTGGGGCATGCAGTTTCTATTCCTGTATCTGCTTAAAAAAAATTCTTAAATCCCTGGTTTATTCCCGTTAACGAGTATAGTTTTCATCCACATCTTTATCTACGGGTAAATTTATAATCCCTATCTTCGTCCTTTCCCCTTCCTTAACCCCAGCCCTGCCCCCATCCACCTTACCTGCCTTAGCCTAAGCCAACGTAATTCAAAATTCTAAATAAATCGAACAACATTCTAAATAATCCAACATAATTATATTTAAAAATTTATCATCTATACCGTAATCCAACATAATATAATTAAAAGTTTGTCTCCCGTATAAATCTAACACAATATCATGCAACACAACATAATGTAACATAAAAAAAAACATAAAAACACAAATATCCACACTTTCACAACTTACAAGCCAAAAAACATGAAACATAATAAAATAATTTTAAAAAAATCATTCAATAATATGTAAATTTGTATTCATAGCAAAATAATAATAATAATAACAACGGGTAAAGTAGGGCGGGGCGGGGCGGGGAGGGGGTAAGTGTCAGTCCATCCCCACCTTCATTTCCGCACGGGTTTATACGAGTATTTTTGTATACGTCCACCATTCAATACATATGATCCATCCCTAGTCTAAACGGGACATGTTTAGACGAATACTCATTTTTATCTGGTCCACTGTCATCCCTATTGACAATCAAAAGCAGAGAGTATCTCCATGAGAGTAGATATAAATGACACAAAAATTTTAAAATTTAATTATTTTATCTTAAAATTCTATTTCAACAAAATATCTCCCAAACATGTAAGAGCATCTTCAACAAAAATTTGTATTTTTTATTTAAAATTATATATTTTTATTTTAATTACTTACTTTTTTAATACATTATCCAACATGTGTTTTTATATTTAAACTTTTTTTAAAAATATTTTTTTCATATTTTTTTACCTTTGTTGGAATTATTAGAGAGAAAGAGAATGGAGAAAAAAACAATGAATAGACAAGAGAGGTGGAAAAAGACAAGATGAAAAAGAATATATTATAAAGTATTTATACATGATGCTATAGTACCGCTGCAACAAAATTATATTTTACATATTCTAAACATATTTTGTTGGAGCATGATTTTAGCCTTTGAATAACTAAATTTTAGCTATTTTAGAGTTTTAACTATCTTTTTAGAGATACTCGAAAATAACATTTTGTTACAGTGATACTCTATATTTTAGAGTATCATTGTATCGAAATATTTAAATTCTTTATAATATTTTTGTATTATCTTTTCTTTTCCTCCATTCTCTGTCTTTCTTCCTTTCACTATTCTCAAAGTAAGTGAGTAACTAAAATATAAAATATTATTTTTGAATAGTTAAACTAACTTCTATTATTGGAGATATTCTAAATGATTTTATATTGAATCTTATGTATCTTGTGTAGTGAATAAAGTGAGACCCTTCACATCGCTTGTACATAAGATATGAGTTTTAAGGAAGTTAAATTAAGTTCTTGAACTCTCTAATTGTGTCAATTGAATTTTTTATTTATTTTTATTAAATTTTTTAGCGGAAGGTGGAGAAAAATGCCACTCATGCGACATAAATGAATTGAAATAAACTACACATATAACTCTCAAATTATGACATTTGTATCAATTAAGCAACTAAACTTTTTTTTATGTTAATTGAGTTCTTGAACTATCTAATTGTATCAATTGAGTCTTTTTATTTTTTCGTGTCATAGGTTATGTGAGTGACACACTCTAACAAGGTAGATAGAATGACTTAATTGACTCAATTAGAGAGTTTAGGGGTTCAATTGACACAAAAAAACTCAAAAACTTAATTGACACAAAGATCATAATTTGAGAGCTATATGTATAATTTACTATTTTTTTAATTACTAGTTAGCTCTAAAAATAGATGATTCTTATTTTGTTATAACCTCATAGATGTGTATCTGGATAAAGAACAAAATAAGAATCAGTAACTAATAAGTCTTTAAGATAAAAAAGAAAAATATTCTGTTAGATATTGTACGAGTAATAATTAACACTTTTTGTTACTTCCATTATAGACAAAAACTGATATGGAATGCGAGTGCTATTTTCAGAATGTTGGGTTTTTGTGGAGCCTAGTTTTTTGTGTTAATCTGGATGGTGACCTGACCCAGAATAATGTTGAACGATTTTTAATGGAAAATTTTCTGAGGCTTAGTCCTTGGAGCGAAGGCTTGGGCCGATATGCCCAAGCCGTAGCGCTCATGGACAAACCTCGTGTGGGTTCGGGGGCAACGCCCCCGAGTAAAATATTTTGGGCCTGCTTTGTGGCCCGGTGCAGAAGACATATAAAAACCCGTTGTTTTTGTGATTAAGGTTTGTGTGATTGCATTGTAGCCGCTCTTTGTAACTCTCCCTCTCAATAGTGAAATCTCTGTAGCTTCGTGGATGTAGGCAAATTGCCGAACCACGTAAAATCTTTGTATCCTCTGCTTTCTTGTTTTCACATTGTTTTATGTTCTTGATTTTTTCTTCGATTCTGTGTGTTTGTCTGTGGGTTTAAAGCGATTTAAATCTCAACAACTGGTATCAGAGCTCTGGGTTTAGAGGTCAAGGGTTCGCACAATGGCTGAAGACAAAGTCAAGATCGAGAAATTCAATGGCACGAACTATGCGTTCTGGAAGATGCAGATGGAGGATATTTTATATCAGAAGGATTTGTATTTACCTATCGATGGCATGAAGCTAGCGGATATGGAGCAAACAAAGTGGGATGTTCTGGATCGCAAAGCCTTAGGGACTGTGCGACTGTGCCTCGCGCCGTCAGTTGCGTCGAACATCGCCAAAGAAAAGACTACATCAGATTTGTTCAAAGCCCTAGAAAAGATGTACGAAAACCTTCAGCGGCGAATAAGGTATATCTTATGAAAAAATTGTTTAACCTAAAGATGTCTAAAAATACTATTGTTGTTGAACATATCAATGAATTCAATATGGTCACAAATCAGTTAGAATCTGTGAATATTATTTTTGAAGATGAAATTAGAGCTCTCGTCCTTTTATCAAGTTTGCCAAAAAGTTAGAATGGACTTGTCATGGCAGTAAGCAATTCTTCCGGGTCTGGAAAGATAAAATTGGAGGATGTTATGTCGTTGATATCAGGAGAAGAGGCTCGGAGAAGAGCATCGGGTGAGGATGTTGTTTCGGGTTCGGCACTCAATACGGAGAACATAGGTAGGTCTATGAATAAGGGAGGCAGTAAAAAGGGCAAGGGAAATTCGTATACAAGAAACAGAGCCCGAAACAAATTTCGTGGCGGAGATGAGGGTTGCTGAAACTGTGGCCAAAAGGGGCACTAGAAGCGGGACTGCAAGGCACCGAGAAAGGAGCAGAATGGGAATAATCAAAGAGGTAAAAATACTGCTAATATTTCTGAAGAGTCTGATAATGATGCTTTGATTTGCTCGCTGGATTCTCGCAATGAATCTTGGATTGTAGACTCTGGAGCTTCATTCCATGCTACTCCACGCATGGATTTACTACAAAATTATGTGCAAGAAAACTTTGGTAAAGTATATTTCGGGGATGATGAAGCTTGCAATATAGTTGGGAAAGGGGATGTGCAGATTACTCAGACAGAAGGGACGGTATTAAAATTGAAAGATGTTAGACATGTGCCCAGTCTAACACGAAATCTTATTTCAGTGGGTCAGCTGTCAGAGGGTGGAGTGGTCACATCGTTTACATCAGATGCTTGGAAGATGAGCAAGAGGGCCTTAACTCTTGCTCGTGGTAAAAAGGAAGGAACTCTATATGTATCTTCGGGTACTTACAGTAGCATCGGAATGACAGCATCAGGGATTAACTGCACTACGTGGCATCGTAGGTTGGGTCACATGAGCGAAAAAGGAATGAAAGTAATGTTGTCGAAGGGGAAATTGTCGGGTTGTAAGTCGCTGGATTTAGACTTATGTGAGGATTGTGTTCTTGAGAAACAGAAAAAAGTCAGTTTTACAAAGGTAGCAAGGACTCTAAAACAGAGATGTTGGAGCTTGTTCATACCGACGTGTGGGGTCCATCAAAGGTATCTTCTTTTGGTGGTTCACGTTATTTTGTTACTTTCATCTGATGTGTTTGATGTTTTCAAGAATTGGAAAGCATTAGTTGAGAATGAAACAGGGTTGAAATTGAAGTGCCTAAAATCAGATAATGGTGAGGAGTATTGTAGCAGTGAGTTTGAGGCTTACTGTGCTGCAAATGGGATTTGAAGGTTGAAAACGGTCCCAAAGAAGCCAAGGCAGAATGGAGTTGCTGAGCGCATGAATAGGACGATCGTAGAACGTGCAAGAAGCATGAGATTACATGCTGGGTTACCTAAGCAATTCTGGGTTGATGCAGTAAATACTGCTGTGTATTTGATCAACAGGGGGCCTTCAGCTCCGTTGAATTGTGGATTACCAGAGGAGGCTTGGACAGGTAAACTTATCCCATTTACGAGTTTTTGGTTGTATTGCCTATATGCATCTAGAATTGGAGGATAGGGATAAACTTGATGCTAAGTCTCGTAAGTGCGTGTTCATAGGCTATGACACTAATAGCTATGGGTATAGGCTATATGATTTTGAGAATTGGAAAACACGCAGGAGTATTGATGTGGTATTTAATGAGTCAGTTTTGTATAGAAACAGACTAAGTCAACCCAAGGAGCTTGAGGAAAAGTCAGAGTTTGTAGAGTTTGGGGGAACCATAACAGAAATGTCTTAGAGCCTCAGGATACCAATACACAATCTACTCCACTGGTAGATCCACAGACTCTTCTTCTTAGAAGGACTACACGTACGATAAAACTTCGAGTACGTTATTCTCCATCTTTGCATTATTTGTTGTTAACTAACAGTGGTGAACTAGAATGTTTTGAGGAAGCATTGCAGGTTGAGTCCAGCAAGGAGTGGGAGCATGCGATGGATGATGAGATGGATTCTCTCTCATCTAATCAAACTTGGGAATTGGTTTAATTGCCCAAGGGGAAGAGGGCTTTGCACAACAAGTGGGTTTACATGATTAAGGAAGAATCTGATGGGAGCAAACGGAACAAAGCAAGGTTGGTAGTCAAAGGTTTTGAACAGAAACAAGGTATTGACTACACTGAAATCTTTTCTCCTATTGTTAAGATTTCTACTATCATATGTGTCCTTAATATTGTGGCTGTTGAGAACCTGCATTTAGAGCAGTTGGATGTTAAAACTGCTTTTCTTCATGGGGACTTGGAAGAGGACATCTATATGTATCAGCCAAAGGGTTATGTTGTGAAAGACAAGGAGAATCAGGTATGCAAGCTGAGGAAGAGTCTGTATGGGTTTAAACAGGATCCAAGACAATGGTATAAAAAGTTTGACACTTTTATGGCAGCTACGAGGTTTAGTAGATGTCATGGGGATCATTGTTGTTACTTCAAGAATCATGGTACATCATATCTCATACTTTTGTTGTATGTAGATGATATGCTTGTTGCAGGTTCAAGCATGGAGGAGATTGTTAATATCAAGGCACAACTGTCAAAGGAGTTTGCAATGAAGGATTTGGGTTCTGCGAAGAAAATTCTTGGAATGCGAATCAATAGGGACAGGACAAACATGAAGCTGAAGTTGTCACAAGAGGAGTACGTTGAAAAGGTGCTGAAAAGGTTCAACATGGAGAGTGCTAAGCCAGTTAGCACACCTTTGGCAAGTCACTTCAAACTTTCAAAGGAAAAGTGTGCAGTAACAGATGAAGAGCAGAACTACATGACAAAGGTTCCATATGCCTCAGTGGTAGGGAGTCTGATGTATGTCATGGTCAATACAAGGCCAGACATTGCTCAGGCAGTGGGAGTTGTCAGCAGGTTCATGTCAAATCCAGGCAAGGAGCATTGGGAAGCAGTCAAGTGGATTCTACGCTACTTGAGAGGTACTTCAGATTTGACTTTGAATTTTGGGGGTTCTGATATTTGTTTGCAAGGGTTTGTAGATTCAGATTTAACAGGGGACATTGACAGCAGGAAGAGCACTACAGGGTATGTTTTTACATTGGGCAGTGCGACAGTCAGTTGGGCCTCGAGGCTACAGAAAATAGTGACTATTTCAACAACAGAGGCAGAGTATGCTGTAGCCACGGAGGTGTGCAAGGAAATGGTATGGTTGAGGAGCTTCATGAAAGAGTTGGGTAAGGATCAAGACAATTCAAAATTGTTCAGTGATAGTCAGAGTGCAATACATCTGGCGAAGAATACAGCCTTTCATTCGAGGACCAAACATATCGACATAAAGTATCACTTTATTCGTTCTTTGTTGGAGGATGAGCAGTTCACTTTGGAGAAAATTCACACTAGAGATAATTCGGCAGACATGTTCACGAAAGCGGTTACTGTGGAGAAGCTAAAGTCTTGTTCAACTTCTGTGGGTCTCTCATCTTGAGGACAGGAGGACAAGCTACAGAGATGAGGGACTGTTTCTCTTTGGGAGGATTGCGGTTGATGTTGGTGATCAAACTAGTCTCCAAGTGGGAGAATTGTTGGGCTTTTGTGGAGCCTAATTTTTTGTGTTGATCCGGATGGTGACCCGACCCGGAATAATGTTGAACGGTTTTTAATGAAAAATTTTCTGAGGCTTAGTCCATGGAGCGAAGGCTTGGGCCGATAGGCCTAAGCCGTAGCGCTCATGGACAAGCCTCGTGTGGGTTTAGGGGCAACGCCCCCGAGCAAAATTTTTTGGACCTACTTTGTGGCCCGGTGCAGAAGACATATAAAAACCCGTTGTTTTGGTGATTAGGGTTTGTGTGATTGCATTGTGGCCGCTCTTTGTAACTCTCCCTCTCAATAGTGAAATCCCTGCAGCTTCGTGGATGTAGGCAAATTGTCGAACCACGTAAAATCTGTGTCCTCTGCTTTCTTATTTTCTCATTGTTTTATGTTCTTGATTTGTTCTTCGATTGTGTGTGTTTGTCTGTGGGTTTAAAGCGATTTAAATCTCAACACAGAAATCATAGGATGTACCTAGAATTAGATAAATTTTCAAAGAATGTCCAACGAAATTTATTTAATTTTTTTTCCCTTTTTGCTCTGCCACCGCCGCCTTCGTATTGCCGGCAATGATAATGTTCCTCCAATATTAGGGGAAAGTCTTCCATTTAGCTATTTATGAGTGGGAATAAAACTAGAGGTGTTCATGGTCGAATGGTTTACACATTTCGTTTGTTTGCCCAAAAAAATAAGCTCATGGTTTGATAGGTCCGATAATTGGTCTACCCGTATTCAAGCCTAATATCTTTGAATAGAGGGCTTGAGTTTGTCCTCAAACTCAAAACCTGGTCTATCGGTTAGTCCACAAAAATCTGGGCCAAGTGTCAGCCCTTCCTCCCACCCAATTATTAGAAAAAAAAAGTTAATAATTGAAACTTTGAAAGTTTTGTCGTAATATATGCCTCTAAAAACAAAGTTAAGTGCACTCAATGCTTAATTAAAAAAAAAGTTAGGTTCCTCACATATTCATAAATAAAATTATTCATTATTTATTTTTTGTCTATTTTGATTATGCTTTTAATTCAAATATATAATTTACAAAAATATTAAGTTAATTTTTTAATGAAATTGTATGTGTGTGTGTGTATATGTATATATATATATATATCTGTCCAGAACAAGACCGACCTAACCCCTAGGCAATTTAGGTGCTTGCCTAAAGCCTTAAATTTTAGAGGGCCTCCAAAAAAATTTACTCATTTAGTATAATAGGCCCATTTTTTTTAAGTATAATCCAAAATTTTAATGCCCAAATTTTGGAGAGCGTCCATAAAATTTATTCCTTTAGTATAATAGACTTATTTTTTTAAGTTATAATTGTATTTTAAATATAATTCAATTCATCTAAAGGGATAAATTGTATTTTAGGCCCAAATTTTAATAGTCTAATTCAATATCTAATTTTTTTAGGTCCAAAATTATTCACTCTTTGTGAGCTTTTATTGAAGCTTTTCTAGCTCTTTTGAGTGTGTTTGCATTTCATGCGTGCACATAGCTAATGGATAAAAAATAATTCTTTGTTATATTAAAATTATTTTTTACTCACATATTTTATTATGATCAACATTTTGCATTTCAAAAAATAAAATTTTAAATTAAACAAAATATTAATAATGCCCCATATAAAATTTTCGCCTAGAGCCCCACTTGACCTTGGGCCGCCCCTGGTCCAGAAGACTTGTAAAGTCCACCCAATAGGCGCGTCTAGTGAGTGGCGGGTTAGATTGGAGATAACCTACCCTTATCTAAAGTCCGATCTAACTCAACTAATAACTCCTCCGAATAAAGACTTGTGTCTATCATACCTAGGTCCGACTCAAAAAAAATCGCTAGCCTAGCCCTACTAATGAACAGCCTAAAGCCCGACTCATGAACACCCTAAATAGAACCAATTAGAGGGTTCCTGGACACATTCAAAATTTGCAAGCCAGTGAAATTTCCAATGGCAAGTTGAATTAAAGCAGACAATGCATTAAAAGATAAAACCATACAAATAGGAAAAAAGAATGAAATGAAAAAAAAAAAATTGACATGAGTTTGGTCTCATTGTATAAGAAGTAAATACTTTAAATTTTTTATGAAAAAATAAATTTTCATAATTTTTTTTTTGTGGAGGGAGTATACTAATGTAGTAAGTTTGTGTCAAAACACATATAATTAAATCAAGCTATTAGATATTTCACGGATTGAATTCATGCGACCAATGGAGCCCAAGTCTTACAGCTATTTATATCTGATGGTCGTCGAAATCTCTTCACCCGGTTGCAGCACAACGAAGGGGTTTGGGCCCATTAAGGGTTTTGTGAATGCTTGAGACAGTGGGAGATAAAAGCTTGAAGAAACAAAAACTAAAATATAAGTGGTTCACCTCAATCGAAAATTAAGATTATGTTTACTGTTCACTTTAACTGACACTCTTGTTCCTAGTGGGTTATATTACTTGAAGAAGGTAATAGTTACAGTTGATTTGGTTATGAGCCTTTTATAGAGTATTTTTTAGTTGTCTATGGTGATCCCTCTCTTATAGGGATTTCATCTTCTATCTATACTACTTATAAATATCAGCATTTTGCGAAAAAAAATTGATTTCTTATTTCACTCCTAATTATTACACTAAAAATAATTATGCCTACAAAATATTAGCTAGATAAACTTTATATTTATGACTTCCAAATTTTTTGCTGGATAAACTTTATCACTAATCTATTAAATTAATCTCCTAATATTTAATTGTTTATTATTAGTAGGCTTGTAGTGTTTTTGAAGTTATTATATTATGAGTAGAATTAGTTTTGTTACCAGACTTCTTGAATTCATGTGCTAATAGAATAGTTTTAGATTATTAAATTATATTTAAGAGTTTTCTTAATCTTATGTTGTAATGCCAAAAATTCTTATTAGATTCAAGAAGTCATTGAATGCATATATCAGCCGTCTTTTTATTTCGTCAACTTCATACACTTCGTATTTCTAAAAAATAAAATCTAAATTTTTTCACGTGCAATGCACTACGTGTGCATTACTAGTTTATATATATGGCTGTCTAGTTTTTTTGCAATTTTTCCTTTCCTTGCTAATTATGTGGTCCGCTCCTTCTGTGTCCCGTAACGAGAGCTGCCAGTTTGATGTCTTTCGCGCCCACAATCCTTGAAATGAAATATATGCGATATTTCCTTTGTTAGGAAATATTTGTTCGTTAGAGTCATCAGACATTGTCCCCCTGTCCCCTGTTCCCTAGCCACGTGGTGCGACTGGAGTTAATTGAGACATGTTCTGTGCCGAACTCCTTATTCCGAGTAGGTGTCTTCCCTTGAGCTTGTTGGACCGAGCTTTTATATATCCTAGGTTGGACCCTTGGACTCCCACGACTTTGGGCTCCCACGGCCCCGGGCTGTGATGTAGTCCCATGATACGACGGGCACTATGTAAATGGGTCATTTGGGTTGTTCTTAAACGGCCTCACTGAATATTCTAAGTTTCAAGTAAGTAATTCAGACTTAAATTTATCATCATTAATACTGATATTCTCATGGACTTGGCATGATTGAGAGCCCTAACAACTTGTTCTAGAAAAGCCGTTTGATTGAGTCTTTTGGGCAGTGGACATTGACTGTCAACCCTTGTCCCACTAGATAATGTCCCTGACATGGGTGGGCACCTACCATACTTGTAATTGACTTGAGGGGCTTGTGTTAGATTCACATTTCAGGTGGGCCTAATGATAGGGCGTAGCCAGTTGTCCTATTGATTAGCCTTGTGGTATCTCTATATTAGTTTGAAGATAAATTAATAAAATTAATGATGTGAATGACAAAATATGAAAGAAAGATATCAATATTGAATAAAAAGGAGCATTCTATCTAATGTGTCGGGACAGTGAACAGGCAGCATCCGAACGAAAGTTCCAAAGGCTGCATAAGAAGAGATTGAATACAAGCGTCCGGTTAGAGGAATTAAGCGTCCAGACATTAACTCTAGAGAGCAGTAAGAAAGATTTTGCCAAGTGCGTCTGGACGCGTGTAGCTAAAAAGCCAAGACGTCAATGCGCGTCCAGGCAAAAGAATAGGTACGTCTGAACACAATGACAAGATTCGCCCAGCGATTTCAAACTCTAATATAAATAAGTCTTTGTTACCTTCATTGCCTATATAAAGGGTGTACGATTTACATTGGAATCTATGTTTTATCAGTCTTTTCTCTTCTAATTTTTATTGTATTTTATTTATGATCAACTAAAAGTATGAGAGATACTTTCAATAAAAACGGTATTTATTCTTTAGTCAATATTTTTAATGTATAATATATTCTTTTAATTTAATTCTTATCTTTTAGTAAAGTTTTTATTGTTTATAATTTCTTGATTCATTGTATCATTTACATCAAATGCTTGATATTTTTTATTAATCAAATAACTGATTATTCCATACTTGAATTAATTAATTAAAATTTTCATAAAATATTTGATTTATTATTCTCTATAAATTAGGGTTTATTTATTGGAAAACATGTTTTATCGTAAACTCCGGACACAATGGATGCTTGTAATCTACAACTAAATTTCTATATTTATTCGGATAATTT
>CM042190.1:24482907-24493974 GCA_023539305.1 Ilex asprella
ATTTCACTATCAATTCAATGATCATAATGTATCGTCTCATATTCTTAAATTATGTCTCAATTGCATTAGTGTTGTACTATTGCACCATTCAGTGAAGCCATTTTGGTTTTATTTTCCCATTTTATTTTAGTAAAAGACTCATTTTGAGTTATTGATAACTTTTTTAAAAAAAATATATTCAAAAACCCATTATTTCAACTTATTTATTAAATTACGATAATTTCTATGAAGACATGAGTTTAACACGCGTTTTTCAATGAAAACCCAGGTTTATAAAACAAATTATAAGAAGTTTTTTCCGTTGCAAGTGTATATTTCAAACATGTTTCTTCAACCCACGTTTTTACGAAAAGTATCACAAATTTGGTACTACATCAAAATTCACTATTTTTAAATTGAAGTTACAATTATTTAAAGTAATTTATTATCGATCATAAAATATTATGATCAATTATAAATTATTTCAAACAATTATACCTGTAGGTTGACTTTTAAAAATTATAAATTCTCTGATTGATCATAACATTTTAAAATTGATGATGCCATCTATAGTGACTTTAAAAGGTTATAATTCTCTGATTCTCAGCCTTGATATGGTTATGCCCCCCATTTGGTTGTTGAAATGCTTTAGGGTGGTGACATTGTTTTTGGATGTATGTGACCTTGTTTTTTTCTTCCAATAGCATTTTGATCAAGTCAAGAGTGCTGATTTATCATCGGCTAGTTAGTCCAAATTGATTTATTCGTGGAAATGTCGAAGTAATCTTCACGATTATACATAGGCTCTGACTAATTAAAATTGAAAACAAAATCAAAAAATTTCCAAAACAATTCCACATCAATTGCCTCTGGTCTCTCAAAGGTTAAGCTATTTTGGGAGAACCTTTAGGGGTGGTTTTGTCTCTCTTTTTAAGAGTTGCATAAAAAAATTTAACCTTTATTAGAATTTTTTTTTAGTTTTTCAATTTTTTATTTTTATTTTTTTGCTTTAATTTAGTAGAAATCATTTTCACTTTATACTTTGATAAAATACTAGCTACCGCGTGTATAATGCGATGGAAAACGATCAATTTATAAGTTCATCTATTCTTTTTCAAATGCCAAATTACATTAGTGTGAATAGTTATATAACTTGAAATAATTACATTGGATAAAATCTTGTTGTATAAATAAACTAGTCATAACCCGTACCTAAATGCACGATAAAATATAAAATTCGAGCGCCTAAAAAATCGATCCCACTATATTAAATTTTTTAAAAATATATTAACTATAAATTAATTAAATATTAAATAATTAAATATATGATAGAAATGAGTGATGTAATATTTTTAGAGAGAAAATATATAAATAATTAAACATGTTATAAAAATGAATGATGTAATTTGACGTTTGAGTCTGACAAATAGATGATGGGTGAGGTAAGTGGTTGATAATAATTTTGAGGAGGAAAATATGACTTGAATAAAATTCAAACGCATTCCTATTTTATTATATAGATAGATGTAAACTCAAGAAAATTAAAAAAATATGGAGAAAGGCTATCCCAAGTCCTCTATTTTCTAATTTCATTATTTAATACATAAGTGCTGACAACAGTCTCGCATGATGTATGTACTTTTCATCCCACTCCCACCTATAATTTCGTTACCTTTAAATGATATAGAAAGTTCAAATAACATAGAATCGTGAAATGTTAAGAGTCTAAAATTACATAAAAATTATATATTGGGTAATGAATTACTTTATTCCAAGTATTTTAAATAGATTGAAGCAAATATTTTTTAAAAAATATAAAATTAAAACGGTGTGACTTTACAATTTTAAGATGGAAAATTCCTTAACTCTTTTCTCTTAAAATGATTGTATTAATTTCACTAGTGGACATTTTGTGAGATGTATAAAATTTACAATCTCTCTCTATCGTCATCCCCTGTCGTCACCCTCCGTTGTCACCGTCACCCCAACATTATTAAAAAATATTTATTAATTTTAAAAAAAATTAAATGTGAAGTGGTTACCAAATATAATAGAGTATTAAAATATCATATAATTAACAAAAATTATGGTTACATCAGCCCTATGAACAGTTCAATTAAAAATATTATTTGAATAGTTCTAAATTATTAGGATTTTAATAGTTGGATATTTATGGTCTGAGAGATGAAAAATAGAAGAGATGAAAAAATATGAAGAATATATTTTCTATCTTTTGAGGAAAGAAAATCACTTTCTCTCCTTTTTGTTTGGTAAGATAGATAAAAAGTTGGAGAGATTAATTTTTCATTGTTTGATATTAGAGAAAAAATTATAGGAAAAAAATCACATATTAACTTAATTTACAATTTTACCCTTACACATAAAAAATTTTATATTGCCAATAAACTATCTAGAAAATGTCCCATGGGTAGTCTATTGGGAGAGGTGTAATTGTTTCGGTCAAACCAAATCGCATCGCTAGTGTTATACAATCTTATTTTTTGGTATCACAATTAATTTTTTTATCATATAAAAATATATCACTTGTACAATTTTTTATATTTTATTAATTTTAAATTAACTATTATAAATTGTTGAACTCAAAATTAATGGTTGTTATGGACCAAAGTTGATATAGCCTTAAGACCAAAACTTCCTCTCATATATTATGAACCACACGTGTTCAATTTAGACTATACTCCTCCACATTACCCAGCACATGGCTATGTAGACAACCAACCACTTGTTTGATTAGAAACCATTAAATGGAGACAAATCAGATCTAGGTGGTTAGTGGTTGGTAGGGATGGAATCAAGATTTTATCTTGAGAGGGTTCAATAATAACATAGAAAAAAAATTAACTCAATAGGGTTATGCAATGGTCATTGTTAATGATAGATTTTCATTTATAAAAAACTTATTAAATTTAATTTTATACAATGATATCGAAAAAATTATTTCTAACTACAAAACTCAAAAGTGATTCATGTCATTATAAAAATTCATTTGTGATACTCTCCTCTATGCTTTCTCATTTATATTAGGTTGAAAGTGCATTTTAGGCCGATTGGAACAAGAATTGGTATTGAAGTTTTAAACTTATTAGGTTTGAATTGATATTTGAAGCGGTATGTATGGTTTAGGATGAATACATGCAAAAATAGAGTTGTAGATAATAGGTAATTGATAGTAATGACTATCCAATATATTTTACAATAGGTTATATTCTCTTAACATTTTGTCACTGTTTTAAAACAAATTTTATTGTGTCACTTTCTTATTGTATTTGGATATTATTCATATTTGAGTTGTCAATTAAATTTTTGGGTTAATTGTACTGGAGGTTCTCAAAGTATGAAGTTTGTCTCATTTTAGTTCTCAATATTTTAATTTCATCATTTTGGTCCCTGAAATATTGAATATGTTTCTATATGGTCTTTTAAGCAGACAGTGTCCAAATTGTTAATGATTTTTTATCATAAATTTGTCACATTATACTTAAATATAGACAATAAAATAATTTGGATACCTCATGACCAAATTTTTACTCAATTTTTGGTTAAATGCCTACTTAAATTACACAATTTTGATCATGAGTTATTCAAATTTTGGTCAAAAGCTACCCATATTACACATTTTTTGTCAAGAGCTACCCAAATTTTGGTGAAGAGTTATTAAATTTATTATTTTTTTTATATTTAGCAATTATATGATAAGTTTATGATAAAAAATCGTTAGCAATCTGAACGTTGTCTGCTTGAATTGTCATATAGAAACATATTCAATATTTTAGGGACTAAAATGATGCAATTAAAACATTGGGGACCAAAATGAGACAAATATCATACTTTGGGGATCTCTAGTACAATTAACCCTAAAAAATTTTAAAATAATAGTTGGTTCATTTTGATTGGCAAAATTTGTTTGTTTCATACTGCCTTTAGACATAGGCAATTGTATTAGTATGAGTTTCTTGTGTGTAACATTAGTTACTTATAATATGTTGTTGGTAAATAGGTGGTTGGAGTTGAAGATAAATTGATTATAAATGTTGAAATAATGGATACTGATGTAAGGAAGAATACATTTCTTAGTTAATCATTGTGAATTATACCTTTCATCTAATTTATCGGCCTTCTAATTGGTGTGCTTTCTAATTGTATTTTTTTTTAATTACATAGTATTTTCAGACACGAATAATTACTAATAAATTTATAAGAAATTGCTTATTACTCATATAAAAATTAGGTGTAATAGCAATTATTGATATACATATCATGAAATTCAAGACCAAGTTCTAATATTTCATTGCTCTTGATATAAATTAATTCATCAACAACATCCACTCACAACTCCATACACCACAAAAAGCAGAGTATGGACCAGTTGAATCCAAGAGCTCCAAATTCAAGTCCTCTCACTCCTCTCGGCTTCCTGGAAAGAGCCGCTACCGTCTACGGCGATTGTCCCTCTGTCGTCTACAACACCACTACCTACACTTGGTCGGAGACTCATCGCCGATGCCTCCAACTCGCTTCCTCCATTGTCTCTTACGGCATCAAGAGAAGTCATGTGGTCTCTGTTGTGGCACCCAACATTCCCGCCATTTACGAGCTCCATTTCGCGGTTCCTATGGCCGGTGCTGTTCTCAACACCATCAACACCCGCCTAGATGCTCGCACCGTCGCCGTCCTCTTACGTCACGGCGAATCAAAGCTCGTGTTCGTTGACTACCAGTCAAGCTCTCTGGTTCTCGAAGCAATTTCTCTCTTCCCACACAATTCACCACGCCCAATTCTCGTCCTCATCGCTGATGATGAAACTGAAACCCCATCAGCGCCGTCGAGTGGTTTCTACAGCACTTACGAGACAATGGTCCAAAAGGGTGACACAGAATTCAATTGGATCCGTCCAAAAAGCGAGTGGGACCCTATTGTTCTGAATTATACCTCCGGCACCACCGCGTCTCCGAAGGGGGTGGTGCACAGTCACCGTGGTATGTTCATCGTAGCACTCGATGCTCTTCTAGCATGGTCCGTACCGGAACAGCCGGTGTTTCTATGGACTCTTCCGATGTTCCACGCCAATGGCTGGACCTACACGTGGGGAATGGCCGCCATCGGAGGAACCAACGTTTGTCTCCGGAGATTCGACGCTCCGGTCATATACGCCGCCATACATAGACACGGTGTGACCCATCTGTGTGGTGCTCCGGTAGTGCTAAACATGCTATCAAACTCCCCAGACAGCCGGCCACTTAAAAACAAAATTCATATCCTAACCGCAGGAGCTCCGCCACCAGCGGCGGTGTTGCTCCGGACTGAGTCACTGGGTTTTACAGTGACTCATGGGTTTGGGATGACAGAGACCGGAGGGCTAGTGGTGTCGTGTGCGTGGAAGCCACAGTGGAATCGGCTTCCAGCCACTGAGAGGGCGAGGCTGAAAGCGAGACAAGGAGTGAGAACAGCCGGAATGACGGAGGTGGATGTTGTGGATCCTGAGACAGGGCTGAGCGTGAAGCGAGACGGGTTAACTCTGGGTGAGATTGTTCTCAGAGGAGGGTGTATCATGCTGGGTTACCTCAAAGACCCAAAGGCAACCTCAAAATCGATGAAAGAGAATGGGTGGTTCTACACCGGCGACGTCGGAGTGATTCACCCAGATGGGTACTTGGAAATCAAAGACCGATCAAAGGACGTGATCATCTCTGGCGGCGAGAATCTGAGCAGCGTGGAAGTGGAATCGACGCTGTACTCGCATCCGTCGATCAACGAGGCGGCGGTTGTGGCGCGGCCTGATGAGTATTGGGGCGAAACACCCTGTGCTTTTGTAAGTTTGAAGCCGGAGTTGAAGAAAAAACCAACGGAGAGAGAGATAATAGAGTATTGTAGGGCTAAATTGCCGCATTATATGGTGCCGAAGACGGTAGTGTTCAAGGAGGAGCTTCCAAAGACATCCACCGGAAAAATTAAGAAGTTTGTTCTGAGAGAGATGGCCAAGGCTATGGGTTGGCCAATGGCGAGTCGTCTGTAAAAAACCCGAGTTGAACTGAGTTAACTCACTTGAACTGAGTTGACTCACTTTGTTTTCGTGTGGGGTTTTCTCCTAATTTAATGGAGTCATACATAATTACCAGAGATGGCAAAAAAAGTTGTAAGAGCGTCTCCCAAAAAAACTAGTTATTTGTGAATTAGGCTGTAAGGTGCTCTAAGTGTGTTATATCCCCCTTTCATGGGATGATGGGATGTAAATATTTTTTCTAAAATTTATTTGATTTTAAGTACTATTTCTAAACTTATCATCTTTTAAGTCATCTTTTTTATTAAATAGGTGTCAATAAGTACACATCTTAAAACATTTTCAAATTTTTTCTAAAATGTATTCCATAATTATCCCTATAATAAATAGTGCATACTTACTTGAATGTGAGACTTTCAAGATTTATTTTGATATTTGTGTATCATTTAAATTTTAAAATTTCATATATATGTATATATATATATATACGCACACACACATGTATATATATATGTATACACACACTCACACACACACGTAATACAGTGACATCAAACAGTGACACACTCAACAAAAAAAATAATAACATCAAACATTGACACGTTTAACAAAAAAATAGTAATATCAAACAGTGACACGCTCAACAAAAATATTTGTGTTACTGTTCGATGTTACTATTTTTTTGTTGAGTAAATTACTGTTTAATATAACTATTTTTTTATTGAGTGTGTTACTATTTGAAGTTACTCTTTTCTGTTGAGCGTGTCACTGTTTGATGTTACTATTTTTTTATTGAGCGTGTCACTGTATTATGTGTGTGTGTGTGTGTACATATATATATATTTATATATACATATGTGTGTGTGTATACGTGTATATATATATATATATATATATATATAAAATTTCAAAATTTAAATGATACACAGATATTAAAAAGAATCTTAAAAATCTCACATTTTAATCTTGAAAGTCTCACATTCTAATCTTGAAAGTCTCACATTCAAGCTTTTATGACTTTTTTTTAGTTGATGTCCTTCTATCCCAAATATTTTAAAAAATAAATTTTTGTCCTAATAAATTGTATAGGAGGTACCGACCTGTCAATCCCCCTTTTATCGTTCTAACATGTTGTGCATGAGTTCCAAAAGGGCCAGCCTAACTGTAAAAGTAAGAAAGGATGGGTTTTAGCTCCATAATTTTAGAAAATCTTACAATTTTAGACAAATAGTTGGTCCACTTTAAAAATTTTAAGTCCATGAAAATTATAAACCTACAAAAGCCTTAGTTAAAATTTAAAACAAATCAAAAATTTTAATTTTAATAATTTTTTGAACTCAACCCATAATAATAAAAACCTAAAAACAAATTTGTATTAAAAAAACTAAAATATTCAAAAGTCAAGTCATAATTCACTTGTTCATTTTCAACCACATCCTCCTCTCTCTTTCCTTTTCTCTGTCTCTCCACAACACGTGAAAGCCTTCCGTCTCATTTTCATTGGCACTCACTCGTTCTTCATATGAATTTTAAATAAAGAATTTTTTTTATTTATCTTAAAAAATAAAATCATTAAATGATGATAGTCTAAGAAAATTTATCTTGATCTCGGATGTTTTTAAAACATAACAATTTTTTTGACATTGATAGTTTAGGTTTATTTTAAAAATAAAATATTTTAAAGAAGATTTTATAAATGAAAAAAAAAAATACTTAAACTAAGACACTAAATTATATAAAAAGATTAGATTTTTTTCTTCAAATGTATGCATTGCTTATAGGAAATGACTTTATTGTGAATCAAATGATAGTATAGATGAAATCAGTTTCTTAGATCCAACTACGATTATTTATATGTAATCTAAAGATAAATTTCTATACCTTTTGTTTTCAGGATAAATTTTATCCACACTCTTGATAGATAAGTCTAACTTTAGCGACACTTCCTCCTGATTTTGAAAATTTTATTTAGTAGTTTACTCCCAAGCTCTACAATGTTTTACATATTAAGCTCTTCACATATATACATATACATATACATATATACCAATGTTCCTTTAGTATTACTTTGATTAAATTAAATATTTATTGGATTAAACATAATATCTTTTATAAAAAATGGATTAATCATAATATTAATTAGGTGAAATTGAATACTAATTTAGTATTAATTTAAAAAATAATATCAATTTGATACAATTAAAAGTTAATTTGGTGTTAAATTAAAAAAAAAAATTTAATACAAATAAATAGCAATTTAGTATTGACTTAATGAAATTGAATGTTAATTTGGGATTCAATTAAAGAAATTATGTTAATTTGATAAATTGAATATTAAATTGATGCAATTAAATGTTAATTTAGTTTTAATATTAATTCGATATTAATTTGATAAAATTAAATATCGATTTTGATGGAATTGAATGTTAATTTGCTGAAATAAAATGATAATTTTATAAAATTTAAGATCAATTTCACATTAATTTGGTATTAATTTTATGGAATTTAATATTGATGTAATAAAATTGAGTGTTAAATTAACAAATTTGATAGTTAATTTGATTAAATTGAGTATTAATTTGGTAGTAATTTGATGAAGTTTAATAGGTTTTGATAAAATTGAATTTTAATTTGGTGTTAATTTTATTAAATTAAATATTAATCTGGTATTAGTTTAATTAAATTAAATATTAATTTGATGATGTGAATATTAATTTGATAAAATTTAAGGCTGATTTAGTGCTAATTTGATAAAATTGAATATTAATTTAATGTTAATTAGATAAAATTACATGTGAGTTGGATAAAATTGAATATTAATATGATAGTATAGTGGTGTGTGAAAATAATGTAGGAAATAGAACGTAATAATGTAGGAAATGGGACGTGCCGCAAATGGTGGTGTGGTCAGTGTACATTCTGAGTTGGTCCTGCAAATGGTGGTGTGGTCAGTTTATATTCTGAGTCTGGTCCTGCAAATAGTGGTGTGGTGTATATTCTAAGTTGTGCCCTATATACAACATTGTAAATATAGTTGTGTGTTTTTATCCAAAAAAAATGGGAAAATATTATGTATCCTAAATTTGTAATCCAAATTTATATATCAAATGAAGAGAGATCGTTGGATAAATGAGTTTCATTAACTTTTTTAAATGGAATTTATTGATCCAATGATCTCCCTTCATTTGGAATACAAATTTAGATTATAAATTTAGGTTACGACACTATTTATTACAGAAATACTTCTAGAGGAAGCCACCTAATGGGCTTCTCGAGATCTACAAAAGAGTTTATGATATGTTATTTTCTCAATAAGTAGTGTTATATATCTCAAATTTGTATCTCAAATGTGTATTTCAAATCAATAAGAATCATTGAATGAGTGGGTCCTATCAACTTTTTTCATTGGGACCTACTCATCCAATGGTTCCCATTGATTTGAGATGCACATTTGAGATATAAATTTGTAAATACAACGTATTACTCTTTCTCAATTACATTATACATCATCATTTCATTTGTACAATATTATATAAGTAAAGTAAACAACTTAAATAAGCTCTCAAGCCCTATAATTGTGTACTAAGTTGTGTGTTATAATTTCATTTTCAGCCATAATGGCTTGCTTTATTCTTTGTTTCCCTTTCCTCTTTTGTTTTTTATTTTTTTATTTTTTTGAATGGAAAAAGTAACTTAGAATATCCGTTGATAACGAAGATTGCCCACACAATGGAAGGATTCTAATTTTACACTCTGAAAAGCTTGAAAACTCCTAGGTACATGTGTCTTTCTCTATGGAGGTTCTATGACTTGAGTTACAAGAGCTATAGTGAGAGTTAAAGATTCCAATTTGTCATGTACGCTTATTACTACTGAGAGTTAAAAAAAATTTTGATAAGTAATTTGAATTATCTCTTCTTAGTCGTGTTATTAAGACTTAATTTATTTATTTAATTCACTATAGATTTTAGATTAACGGTAGATCCCATTAAATATTAAAACTTCATATTAATCTAACAGTTACAATAAAATTACATCATTAAATCAACAAATTATATCAAATTTTTAGATCTCAATAATATTATTCATCCCAATAATTATCAGGTACTGCATTACATGTATTTGAAAGATTAATCCAATGTTCTACGAAACTAGAATACCTCCAAGTGAGCTAATCTAAATAATTAAAAAAAAAAAACAGAAGAAAAGAAAAGCTAGTGTGGATTCCTAGAAACAACACCTATGACTTGGTTGAATAATTATTGGGTGCAACAGGTATACCACGCCATTATTATCACATAGTGTCACTAATCAATTATAAAATAACTAATAAAATTATTGAACCTCACTATTCTAATATGGCAGAAGTTGTTATTGATAGTTAATAAAACTGTGGAACTCACTAAGTATACTTAGTATTCTATCAGTCGATGGTGACACCACATCATCAATGTTGTATGGTTTCACTATTACATCCAATATTTTTTCGACTTGGTGGCCAACCATATCATTCCCTTCAAGACTCGTATACTTGTTCGACTTTGGCACCCAAAAATGTCATTTAGACTTAATTTATTAATTTTATTTAATGATTGAGGTCCCCCTATTAATTCAATAATAGTATTTAGTTCGTTGGCACCACATAAGCCTAACTTGAACAAATGGACATGTCAAGAAAGGAACAACTGTTTTTACATCCTCTTTTCAGTCTGATAAAGAGCCATGCCTCTTGTTTTTATTACCAAACTTTCTAGTAGGTGTGACTGTCACCTAAATGTGAAGGCATATTATTTTTGGTAGGTAGGATACTCCTTTATGAGGAATACTATACAATTTAAATAAAATTTAAAAATTTATAACTTAAATGCATATTATCTTTTAGAGAAAATATTCAAAGTAACGGTTACTGACATAGTATCACCAATCAATAAGAAATGAACAATGTGAACACCACTTGGATAGTTATTGACTTACATGAAGGAATGATGAGTAGTTATTTATTTATATGAAGGATTGGTTATTAATTTTTGGGGCAAAATTCAGTTTATCCCCTCGTAGTTTGGGTGTTT
>CM042190.1:24502156-24512346 GCA_023539305.1 Ilex asprella
TTTTTTTAATTCTTATCAAAAACTTATCTTCAATACGATTTTTAACTAAACAGGCCCTCATATTCTGAAGGAGTGAACGATTACCCTAGAATTCAAAAAAAAATTAAGACCGATTCATTAATCATTTGTAACCTTGACCAAAAAAAATTAATCATTTATAACCGAAGTTTCCATTAGGATTAATTTTTTTTTAACTGCATTAGGATTAATAAAAGTGTTCTTTTTATTAATCTTTATTGTATAATCACCTAAAAGCATTTGTTAAAATATTACACCTGACAAGCCCAAATTGGACTGGGCCAAGCCCAAATAAAAATAAACCGAGAAAGTCCAAAAATGAAGCCCATTCTAGAGGGTCGACCCATTGGAGATCCAATGCGCGCAAGGCACCCGACAAGAAAACAGGAAGCGGCATAGGCCCCTTGGACGCCACCTAGGTCAGCCCTTGGGCGCCGCCCCCTTTGATGCCCTCCTCTCCACTTTGATGTCTCAATGCAAGCCCAACACAAGTCCTCTTGACTCCGATACAAGTCCAATCTACGTGGATCCAAGACATGTCCGAGCTCAAGACGAGGAGTCCTCCTCCGAAGGAATAGGAGCACACGAGAGAGAATATCGGGATACGCAGCACGGAGATCTATTCCTACCTTAACTATGCTTACCAAAGAGGTCTACTCCAACCAAAATTGTACTTACTAAAATAGTGGAAGACCCCTTCCTCACGTCACCGCCTCACCGCCTTGGTGAGCCTATATAATGTAAGCCCCTTTCCACATGGAGGGGTAGAATCATCTTGATCCCTACGCACACTACACCTCCGAATCCCATACACACACACACTCTCTCTCTCCCCCTCTCTCTAAGCACTGTAAACTCTCCGGAGTACCTTGATACATTAATAAAGATCGCCGACCACCGCCGCCATTCGAGAAGTGGACGTAGGTCACCCGGACCAAATCACTATAAATCTTGTTGTTGACTCTATATTTACCATTTTACCATTGATTGTCATTGATTGCCTATTTACTGCTCTTTAATTATACATTATCATTCTCTTGACTGTTGATCTTGCACGAAGACGATTTTGTGCATCATCAGTTTGGCGCCGTCTGTGGGAACAACTAGTTTCCTACTCTTTCAATCTATGACAATCACTACCAGATCAGTGTCTCAACAGCCGGGAGACAACAACTCAGCCCACCGGGAGGAAGCTTCACCTCCCCTTGCACCGTCGAAACTGTCTGCTACGGCGAGCCCCGTCATTGGACAACAGCTCTTATAGACCATGCAGTCGCTGGTAAAGCAGAACCAGCAACTTATTCAACTGATACTCACCCAAGGAGGGGTCACCCCTCAACCTGTCGCCCATATGGGAGGAACCCCACTCCCTTTAATAGGAGAGAAGCCATAACCTATCCTTTCTGGGCATCAGACAGCGCCTCACCATGGGGGTCCTCTCTAGAATGGCCCAAGACCACACCAGGGAGAACCTCATACCTTGTCCGCCAATCCCTCCTCAACGCCCAAGAAGCTCACATTCTCACCCTTTGCATGTGCCTGCGCAGGAGGACGATGGAGAGAGTTTGTATGGTGACTATGAAAATCAGAACCACCGCCCAACTCAGGATGTCCCTAACCAATGGGATAAGAAAATATGAGAGGTACAAAACCAACTCGGTGATGCCCTCAACGCCATCAAGGCACAGGGGCCTGCGACTGTGGACTACCTGCTTACGACCTAACAACAACAAGGTAAACAAAGACACCTAGACGAGGGGGTCTCACATTCTCCACCTTGGGCACCTCCCATGATGTCGCCTAGACGAGTGGTCGCCTTCTCCACCTTCGGCGTCCTCATGATGGCTTCACCCTCTCTACCTTGAGCACCAGTCTCGCCCTCTTCACCTTGGACTTCTCCCATGATGTCGCCTAGACGAGAGGTCTCGCCTTCTCCACTTTCGGCGCCCCCATGATGGTCTCGCCCTCTACACCTTCGGCGCTGGCCTCACCCTCTGCACCTTCGATGTCGGTCTCGCCCTCTACACCTTCGGCGTCGGTTTCGGCCTCGCCCTCTCCACCTTCGGCGTCGGCCTCGCCCTCTCCACCTTCGGTGTCGGCCTAACCCTCTCCACCCTTGGTGCCTCCATGACGAGGGGTCTCGCCCTCTCTACCATGGACGTCTTCCATGATATCGCCTAGATCGCCTAGACGAGGGGTCTCGCCCTCTCTACCTTGGGCGTCTCTCATGATGTCGCCTAGACGAGGGGTCTCACCCACTCCACCTTCAGCACCTCCATGATGGTCTCGCCCTCTCCATCATAAGCGTCTCCCATGATGTCGCCTAGACGAGAGGTATCGCCCTCTCCACCTTCGGCGCCCCCATGATGTCGCACAGACGAGAGGTCTCACCCTCTCCACTTTCGGCGCCTCCATGACGGCCTCGCCCTCTCCACCTCGGACGCCTCCCATGATGTGGCCTAGACGAGGGGTCTCGTCTTGTCCACCTTGGGCGCCGGTCTCGCCCTCTCCACCAAGGGCGTCTCCCAAGATGTCGCCTAGATGAGAGGTCTCGCCCTCTCCACCTTTGGCGCCTCCATGATGGCCTCGCCCTCTCCACCTTCGGTGTCCCCATGATGGTCTCGCCCTTTCTAGATTGGGCGCCGGTCTCGTCCTCTCCACCTTCGGCATTTCTATGATGGCCTCGTCCTCTCTACCTTGGGCGTCGGTCTCGCCCTCTCCACTTTGGGCGTCTCCCATGATGTTGCCTAGACGAGGGGTCTCGCCTTCTCCACCTTCGGCGTCCCCATGATGGTCTCGCCCTCTCCACCTTCGGCGTCCCCATGATGGTTTCGCCCTCTCCACCTTCGGTGTCCCCATGGTGGCCTCGCCCTTTCTACCTTGGGCATCAGTCTCACCCTCTCTACCTCGGAGGCCTCCTATGACCTAGACGAATGGTCTTGCCCTCTCCACCTTCGGCGCCTTTCATGATGTCGCCTAGACGAGGGGTCTCGCCCTCTCCACCTTCGACGTCCCCATGATGGTCTCGCCCTCTCTACTTTGGGCGCCGGTCTCACCCTCTTTACCTCGGACGCCCCCACGATGTCGCTTAGACGAGGAGTCTCGGCTTCTCCACTTTCGACGCCGGCCTCGCCCTCTCCACCTTCAGAGTCGGCCTCGCCCTCTGCACCTTCGGCGCCCCCATGATGGTCTCGCCCTCTTCATCTTTGGCGATCCCATGATGGCCTCGCCCTCTCCATCTAGGGCGCCGGCCTCGCCCTCTCTATCTTCGGCGTCGACCTCACCCTCTGCACTTTCGGCGCCCCCATGATGGTCTCGCCTTCTCCACCTTCGGCGCCCCCATGATGGCCTCGCCCTCTCCACCTTCAGCGTCGGCGTCGGCCTCGCCCTCTCTACCTTCGGCGTCGTCTGCGCCCTCTCCACCTTCGGTACCCCCATGATGGTCTAGCCCTATCCACCTTAAGCGCTCCTCTTGATGCAGCCTTGACAAGTGGTCTCACCCCTCACACTAGGCGCCCATCACCAGGTGCCCAGGCACCCATCATCAGGCGCTTAACCTTGTGCGCCTGGCTCCTCATCACCCTCCTACATCTCTATGGAGCCTAGGTACCAGGCGCCCAACTCCTCCTCGGAGCCCACCTCGTCTACATCTTAATAGAATGAGAGAGCCCTCTTCATCTCCATCTCACTGGAATGAGTCAATAGAAGGAGTCTCAGGCATCCAGCTCGTCAACACCCTCCTCATCTCTATTTCTATGGAATAAGCCTCAGGTGTCCAACTCCTCAGAGCCCTCCTCATCTCCATCTCAATGGAATAAGTCTCTGTCATGACAGCCTACTTCTGAGCTATACGTAGCTCTACCTACTACTTCACGGTATCCTCTCGTGCCTGCCGTCCGAGCCCTAATGCTCAGCGGCATCCTCTCGTGCTTGCCGCCCGAGCCCTACTGCTTCGTGGAATCCTCTCGTGCCTGTCACCTGAGCCCTACTTATTCCGCGACATCCTCTCGTGTCTATCGCCTGAGTCCTATCTACTCTTCAGCAGACTCATGTACCCGCCTTTCCGCTGCCTGACCATCGACTGCCTCCCTGATCTTTAGCTTATTTGTAAACAAGCAGGGCAAAGAAGCAGTCACCAACAGACATTCAAATCCAAAGAATGTAAAGAAAGAATGCCAAGTACAAAGCCAAAAAGGAGTGTGGGACATACCCTCTGCTACGACAGCCATCTCCCGAGACTATACGTAGCTCAACCTATGACTCTGTTCTCGCACAGACGGTCATCATATCCAGCTTCGCACTCTCTCATGAGTCGCTGAGAAGCTCTGTCTTACCTGTTCCGAAGCAGCCTTATCTCCAACTTCGCACTCTCTCATGAGTTGCCGAGAAACTTGGCCTTACCTGCTCCTAAGCAGCCTTTATCTCTAGCTTTGCACTCTCATGTGAGTCGCCAAGAAGCTCGACCCTATCTCTGCCCCCAAGCAGCATCAATCTCCAGCTTAGTGTCTCACTCACGAGTCTCCAAAAGCCCAGCCTCAAGAGGGATAACTCTCTCACGAGCAATCCTCAGACTCCGTCTTTGCTCTCGCGCAAATAGTCTAACTCTTAATCTAGGTAATCATGTTAAATAATATAATGTTTTGAATAACATTGTTTTTGTCATCTCTAGGCAGGCTCTTGACATGCCTTGATCGAAGCCAAGTCAAAGCATGTCCACCGAGCCATATGAAGCTACAGTCCCCGTAGAAGACTGCACAGGAGTCTCAATTCCTATTGCAGACAAAGGCTAGCACAGAAGTTCCAGTCTGAAAAAGAGTGGGGACACCACCAGAACCCATCTCCCAAGAAACAACCTGGCAACCGGACCTTGACCAGAAGTACTGGGGGCATCATCCTCTTGAGAAGAGGAAAGCAAAAAGAGTCTCCACCATCTCCCCATCAACAAGAACTTTTGAAATCAGAGACAAGGACAAGAACCAGCATCGCCGAAGAGTATCACAGTCTCCTTCTCTGGCAAAAACCCAGAATGCCAATTTGTCTCCCATGAATGTCTGACAGCTACTTGCTAGAACACAGTTCTCTAGGCCGTGCGCAAAGTTATAATCGTTCGAAGATTTTCTGGCTGTTCTGATACTCCAACAGCTCCTTTCGCCCATGGGCGCCGCCCACTTACACCAGTCGGCCTCGCCCAGGCAGCACGCTCCGCAGCAGCCTGGCGTCCACGCCTAGCACCTGCACCTGCGCCCACGTCAGCGGTCTCTCACGCCTAGGGTGCCATCCTCATGGCCTCACTAGGCGCTGCCCTCATGGCCTCTCATGAGCGCCGCCCTCCTGGTCTCCTTGGCGTACTCCATGACACTAAGGTCCCTACCTTCCTCAATATCATCAACAGAAGACAAAAGCCCCTTGGGCGCTGCTCACCTCTCTCATCTCCAACGTAGGCGTCGCCCAATGCATCTCCTGGGCGTCACCTATGAGATCAAAGGTGTAGACTCCTCTTTGTTCCTCTACTGTAAACTCAGCAGAGTCCCTGAAGATGAAATAGTGCCGAGGGAAGCAAGAAAAATTCTGACTCACCCAGACGAAGTACATGCCCTCGACCCCTTCCTTTCGAAAAATGTCAGAGGCTCGGGGCATGGGGGACAAATGACAAGCCCAAATTTGACTAGGTCAAGCCCAAATAAAAATAAACCGAGAAAGCCCAAAAATGAAGCCCATTCTAGAGGGTTGACCCATCGGAGATCCAATGCGCGCGAGGTACCCGACAAGAGAACAGGAAGCGGCCTAGGCCCCTTGGGCGCCGCCCCCTTTGATGCCCTCCTCTCCACTTTGATGTCTCAATGCAAGCCCAACATAAGTCCTCTTGACTCCGATACAAGTCCTCTTGACTTCGATATAAGTCCTCTTGACTCCGATACAAGTCCAATCTACGTGGATCCAAGACACGTCCGAGCTCAAGACAAGGAGTCCTCCTCCGAAGGAATAGGAGCATGCGAGAGAGAACATCGGGATACACAGCACGAAGATCTATTCCTACCTTAACTATGCTTACCAAAGAGGTCTACTCCAACCAAAATTGTACTTACCAAAATAGTGGAAGACCCCTTTCTCACGTCACCGCCTTGATGAGCCTATATAATGTAAGCCCCTTTCCACATGGAGGGGCAGAATCATCTTGATCCCTACGCACACTACACCTCCAAATCCCATACACTCTTTGTTCTCTCTCTCTTTCCCTCTCTCTAAACATTGTAAACTCTCCGGAGTTCCTTGATACATTAATAAAGATCGCCGGTCACCGCTGCCATTCGAGAAAGTAGACATAGGTCACCCGGACCAAACCACTATAAATCTTATTGTTGACTCTATATTTACCATTTTACCATTGATTGTCATTGATTATCTATTTATTGCTATTTAATTATACATTATCATTCTCTTGACTGTTGATCTTGCACAAAGACGATTTTGTGCATCATCAACACCAACCAAAGAATTTCTAATCTAATCTAGCCTTCGAATATCTAATTTCTTTTAAATTTGAGGTATATAAGTCAATTTATGCGTATTTCGGTTATTCTCCTCTATTGTTTCGTTAAAGATAGATCATTCACATTGAAACTAAAGTATTAATTATGGATAAATCGTTTATAACTTAATTCCAAAAATTAACAAGATTCGACCTAGGACGTCTAGGAAGAAAATCATTTGAACACAAACAATAGTACTAGTTTTTTTAGTTGTCTCTAAGAGCATTTCTAATCAAAACTCAAATTTTTACTTAAATTTAAATTAACATTTGAGTAAAAAATTTGATTTAATACAAATGATTCTAATTGACATACTCAACTTTAAAGAATGAGAAATCTAAATTTAAATAAGGACAAATTTAAATTTAAAAGAAAATATAAATGACTATTGAATCTTTAAAAGATGGTAAAATCTTACTATTAAAGATTTGGGTAAAGATTTGAATCTCTTTTGAGTAAAAAATTGAACCTCTTTTAATTTGGTATACATAGTATTTCCCTTTAGTATATGTTTGAGTCAAAAGTTGAAATAATTTTTTTAATATTTTTTTGAGCAATGTTAGAGTATCTTCATTCATGACTCAAATTTAAATTAACATTTGAATAAAAAGTTTGATTTGATACAAAGGACTCCAATAGACAAACTTAAATTTAAAGAAGAAGAAACTCAAATTTAAATGAGAGCAAATTTAAATTTAAAAAAGAGTAAAGATGACCGTTGAATCTTTAAAAGATGGTGAAATCTCGTCATTAAAGATTTTTTTTTTGTCAAATCATCCGGTATCTGAAAGTCACTTTGGGCTCCGACTAATCCGGATTCGAACCGGGTAGGACCACAAGGACGGTAAAACTCTCTCTAGCGAACGCAACTTAATTGAAAAATATTATATATCCCAAATCTCTAACTTAAACTTTTCATCTCAAAGGAAGTGAGATCGTTGGATCAGTGGGTCTCATCAATTTTTTTAAATATGATCCACTAATTCAATAGACTCCCTTGATTTAAGATGAAAATTTGAGTTGAAATTTTTGAATACATAACATTGCTCTCAGAAAGAGAAGGGCCTATGCACGCTCTTATGTGACATAAAAAGTAATGCTTTGTATCTCAAATGTACATCACAAATCAATGGAAACTATTGGATGAGGGGATCTTAATGAAAAAAGTTGGTGAAACCCACTCATCTAATGGCTCTTAATAATTTGGGATGTATATTTGGGATACAAATTTGAGATATATAGAATTACTCAAAAATTTAAGTAAAGAGAATAATTGGATATGTAAGTTTTATCAATTTTTCTAAATAAATTTATTGATCTAATGATTATCTTGATTTGAGATGTAAATTTGGGTCACATAAATATATTATTGTTAAAAAAAAAATAGAAAAACGTAAGATTGGTTGATCCTGAACCAAAGCTTCTCACATCCATAGGCCCCTCTCCTCCTTCCGAGAGACTATTGTTGGCCTTGGTAATCTAATCGTCCTTCAACGACCAAACTGATGATTTCATTAGCATCATTATCTCTTTCCCACTCAAACCCATTACACAATCCTTCAGGCAAACCCAAACTATGGCAACCGAATTCATTTCCACTTTCTGGGTACGTCAAAATCCTACATTTATCGCCTTCAACCTCAGAAAACCCTCAAAAGAAGAGCAAGAATACCCACAAGCGTAGTCTAATCGTGGTGGCGGTCACTGAAGGTTCTGCGAAGAATTCAAGCAAGCCCAAAGAAGAAGAACAATCAATCCCTTTATGGGCTACGCCAGATTCAGAAGAACCACCACCATGGGCTCGCGATGCAGCTCAGAAGAATTCATCTGGCTTTGAGATTCCATTCTTTGTCTACTTACTTGCATCTGCTATCACTGCAATTGCCGCGGTAAATATCGCCAGTTTCTTCTTCCTCGAACTCTTTATCTTGTAAATAATTTTGTTGATGATACAGGAGATATGCTTTTGAGGGAAGTTTGTTTATGTGTTTGTGCAGATTGGTTCTATTTTTGAGTATGTGAATCAACGGCCTGTTTTTGGAGTTCTGAATTCAGATAGTGTGTTTTATGCTCCATTGCTCGGATTCTTTGCGTTTACTGGCATCCCCACTTCTGTAAGCTGTTCATACATTTTCTATATTGGGTTTTCTTTCTACCGTCATTTGGTTTCAGGCTATGCCTTTTCCATTTGATTTTCCAGTTTTATTGTTATTTACTACTTACCCACAAAAAAAAAAAGGTGTGTATTTAGTTTTGAAGAAAATCCATCTGGTCTAGGGATATAATTTAGGGATGAAAATTGGGCGTATCGGTTCATGTTGTGTCAAAATTGTCTTAATTCATATTTGACTCATTTCCAATTGTGTATATCAAATTCGGGTATAGCTACATTCATAGCAAGCGACTTATCATGCAATTCCGTTTTGACTTGAATCCGTTAATTCTAAACTCCAGGTGACTTTGCATCTACTTAGAATTGGATTGACTAACTGTGTTAAGAATTGTATTTGTCGCTCTGCTATGGTATATGGGGTTAGATATTCCAGGATGATTCGTTTAGTCTGAGTATGCCAAAGTAGAGGAAGATGTGGGGTTATTAATGTTTACATAAAGAAAGAAAGAAAAAATAGTTTGATCCTGGTTTTGGCTGACCTGAATGTTAAATACAGGCATTCCTGTGGTTCAAATCAGTTCAAGTTGCCAACAAGGAGGCTGAAGAACAAGACAGGAGAGATGGCTATCGCTAGATTCATGCATAAACCCTTTTCTGGGCTAATTTAATGACCTTGTACAAACAATGTCTTGTTGAATTTGATTCTATACCATCTGTTTTTCCCATATTTCTTCTTTTCTTTTCTCGTTTTATTTTCAGAAATAGGTTTCTCAGCTTACTAATTATACCTTTCATTGTGTATATTTACAAGGGTGAATTGCTTTTTGCTGCCATTGTTTGTCTACGTTGTGGACAACCTCCTTGGGCTTCAAAAACGTATACAGAGAAGTTATGGACAAAAGAGCACAGGGTTCACCAGGCAAAATGAAAAGATAACAATGTCCTTCATAATTTTTAGTTTCCTTTTTAATTCTCTCCCTAGAACAAATCCATCTCTCTCAGGATGCATAATTTCCAGAAAAAAATTCATAAAGAAACTTTTCCGAAGGAAAAAGTTTGAAAATCTTTTGTAGACTGTATATCTCATTATTCCAATTAGAAAGGTGATTTTGGATGTAGGACCTTACTTAAATGGCAGAATTACTGTTTGTACTCTAATCAGTGACTCCCAAGGATTTAAGTGCATAATTCTGAAACACGAGGGGTGTAATGTACAATTCAACCAACAATAGAAGGCAAAATACAGTTTGTCCTATGAATTGCGTTCTTTTCCATTTGCATGCTACCATGAGAAAAGATTATGATAATTTTGGTGTTGGCATCACGGTTTTCATTCAATTGAGAAATAGAAGAGACTGTGATGATCATATTTCACCACTTCAGATGCATATGTTTGATACTTTATTATTTCCTGATTTGAAGTTTCTTAACTGCTCTTCCTTGTGACCAAAACAAGGGAAATAGGTATAGAGGGAGAAAGGGAGGGTGTTGTTTGTCCCACAGCATGGTACATCATCCTAGTAATTTTA
>CM042190.1:24512446-24528067 GCA_023539305.1 Ilex asprella
GTGGCGGTGGTGGTTGTTGGGGGCGGTGGCGTTGGAGCTGGTGGCCGATATGGGCAAAGGAAGAAGAAACAAAAAAGAAAACGGGTTGGGCAAAGGGTATTACTGTACTTTTATTGTGCCTATTTTTTTGAGGAAACATGTTTTGTTATATTAAACCTCCTGTTGGGCGCGTGTATGTCACGGATGGTTTAATCTAACGGAAAAATTAACGGTAGCATTTTAGTCCAAAAGCACAAGGGGATAATGTGCTGATTTTCAAATGATAGGGGCGTCATGTGCAAAACACCCAAACTACGAGGGGGTAAACTGGATTTTGTCCTAATTTTTGCAGGATCCATTTACTAATGTGTTTTGATATTATTAGTTGGTTATACTCCGTCAGTATTATCACGTGATATCACCGTTGTAATAAATATTTTTTTTAATCTTTTAGATGAATGAGTCTCATTAATTTTTTCAATGACACTCACTCATTCAACACTCATCCAAAAAATAATATACATTTGAATTAAAATTTTTAAGTTTTGTATAACATTTTATCTAGTTTATATCTACCAATCTTTTATAGTACCCAAAGATGACCAGACCTTAGTCTATACAGATTGGAGGGGTCTTGGTCTTCCTCCTTTGCCTTGACAACCATGTGATAGGGAGAGGGGTCTCAATCTCCCTGCAAGAAACCAAAGGCCCTACAGCCCATGGAAATTCGGTGATCATATTTTGTTTAATCTTTTTAGGTTTCATTTAATTTGAATTTTTATTTGTTCTTTGCCGGTGTTTGTTTCTTTCCTCTCAAACCCAGTTGCATGTAGGTAGAGATACACATACATCAAGATATGTATACATCTGTTTGGAAAAAAAAAACAGGTCAATTCATGCATTTTCCACGGTACTACAAAAAAACTGTGTGAGTTTAAAATGTAAAGCAACGAATCGAAAGTCGCTCGATATGTCTCGATTCCTTTCTTCGATTTTATGGCCGATCTTGTTTAATCCAATGTTGATGCAAGCGATCTCATAGTTGAATCATTGAGAATAACTCGAGATAATAACATATGATATATTTATTAGAAACTGAAGGAACATTCCTGAAGAAAGATGAGATCCCAACATGAATCCTTGTGCCCTCGGCACCAGGACATCCGTATTTTCCATGAGGCCACCTGTTCTCGGTGTCGATGTAGTTTTCTCTTCCCCAAAGGGGGCATGTGCCTCGGCGGTAAGAAACTATCCACGTGTCCTTGGCACCGAAGACACCCTCCTACTGAAGTGATTGTTTACAATTACAACTGTTAACCTCTACATCTGCTGAGTGAAATTATTTGCTCACCTTCCCAATAAGATCAAAATGAATGAGACATTCCACCAATGAGAGGCCGACACGTGGCGACAAGTACCTACTAAAGGCTGCATTCATAGGGACACCCCTGTTGACACACGGCTGCCTCAGTCATGTGCATTTAATGAACCCACAGTGACGAGACATTTGTGAAGACTTGGGAAGTCGAGAGCAAGGAGCATTTAATACTCAGAGTACCGAGCATTTAATGTCTTTACATAGAAAAACGAGCATTAACTGTTCGGGAGCCCGAGGGAAACCAAACAAGTAATACGGGAGCGTTCTAAATGCTAATCACGGAGCACACTGTCCCATCCCTGACAACTACCTACGACTCAAGCTATCAACAATGATTAGTCTTTAGAGGTATAAATAGTCTTCTAAATTGCAATGCAAAGGTATGTGAATACTTCGAAAACAAATAGAAAATAGTGTCTTGTTCTTTTCCTCTAGCAAGTAACTAATTTGATCGTCGGAAGGGATACGCTGGAAAGCTTTTAGGCATCCTTCTAACTTGTTTTCTGTATTCTAGGAATTGTCTGTAACCCACCGGAACAAACGGAGGACCCCTGAGACAACTCATCACCAGTCCTAAGGGCTTCTTTGGTCCTCATAACTTGTTCTTCGTTATCGGAACACCTTCCTCAACGGACTCAAATTCACCACGGGAGAGATATGTTACTCAAAACTGCATTGTGCATAATTTTGCAGGCACAGAAACCCTAAAAAACTAATTTGACAGCGCACAAAACTAGCTAGCAATTTATAATTAGCACCACATAAAACCCAAATACAACTCCACACACAAATGGAGGGGACCTACCTGTCAAAAAAAGCCATATCCTTTCCAAAGACCAAGACTTTTGTCAAAAAGAAATTATTGTTCCCTCTATCAGAACACCACCATGTTTCTTCCATTTACATGGCAGCCCACTTTCTCTTGTCTCTAAACATGGAGGACCATGTTTGGATGGTTAGATTAGGTTGGGTTGGATTGGGATATCTTGTTCAATCCAATTCATATCTATTTGACAATTGGATTAGAGATGACATAAATTATTCCAACATCATGTTAGCTTGGTAACCAATTTAATAGTTGAGATTTAAATATTATTGAATCAAACACCGTGTTTATATATGAATATTATATTTTGTCATAATAATAAAAAATAATAAAACATCATCCAACAATTACCCCCATTCACCCCCAATTACTGCCCCTCTCTCTCTCTCTCTCTCTCTACATCAATGTCTAAAAAATATTCATTACACTGACGATATCATATGACAATACTAACATAGTATCACCAACCAATAGTATTAAAACAAATGAGCAAATGAACCACATAAAAATTAATAATCAACCATCTATATAAGCAAATAACTATCTACACTTCCTCCATGTAAACAAATAACTACACAAGTGCAACAATGCCATACTGATCAAGATTTTTTACCTAGTTTTTTATCCGAAGTGGTGTGACACAATTTGGAGATTGTGTCACATCACTTCAAATGAAAACATAACATTACTATTAGAAGTAAGTATTAATTATCTATTTATTGGAAGAAAACCTCACAGGATCTGTTGCACAAGTGAAAATTGCAATAATGATTTGTCTAACACCTTAGAAAAGGTTACCAAAAATGAAAAACGAACTTTGCATCACAATTTTAGTGGGTTACAACTAGAGAAAACCATATTGATATTGCCTTGGGTCATTTTTTTTTTCTTTCCTTTTTTCTATTTTGGTTTTCGGGATCGTTTAATATACAGTAAGTTGGATGCAAAAAATGCGAAGAAGTAAACCATGTGATGGCTAAATTGAAAAGTCAGTATAGAGCATGGTCAGAAAAAAATGACTGTAATTCAATTATCAAAATCAATAAGAAAAAGAAATAAAATAACTCACTCAATATCAAATACAGTAATACACCAAGGCATTGATAAAGGCACAAATAACAAGCAAACAGCTGAAAGACATATCCCACATATCATAACAACAATCATAGGCAGGCAAGCACAAATTCAATGAGCAGGTTCTCAGATTCATTACAACATACCATTCCAACATACTGGGGAACCCATGTAATTTTGGTCCCCCGCCATAAATTTAGTCTTCCTTGGCCGTCTCAGTTGCAACTTCTGACTCATCTAATAAACCAGAACGGGCAACAAGTCTCTCAACCGGGATTCTGATCACATCACGACGTACCCCAATGTCAGAAACAAACCGGCTAACACAATAGATACCACAACTCACCACAGCCAGACCACCGAAGCTGGTAGTCAAGAAGCGAAGCGGTGAAGAAACAACAGCACTGGCAGCAGCTAAAAATGATGCTGCCTGTCCACTACGCCCCACACTGACACTAGTAAAGACAAGTAAACCTGTCTTACAGTAGATTGCAAAATCCTCACAGTTGTTCTTGAAGATATGGTAGCCTCCAAATCCTTTCAGGAGGAGGAACTCAGCACGATGAAGGACATCCTCAGGTGGATCAGAACGCGCAAGCGTGCAGGTTCCTCCTCGAGCTTTGGCAAGAAAGAATGCTGGTGATACAGCATACTCAAACAGGTAGAGTTCACCACCAAAAAGAAAACACTCAAGGCATGAAGATATGACACCATCAGCCCTTGATTGATCACCACATCTGGGGCATGGGTTGTCTGAAGGATTAGAGGGAGACGAGCTGAAAATGATGCGGTCTAACACTGTTCCTGTGCCAATTTCGTGGCCTGCGCCACGAGTGAAATGGATAACCTTTCCATCACCAACATATATCCCTGGTTTTATATGGAGGACATGTTAGCAAAATTGTGCGGACAATGCAGTATGATTTCATACAAAGCTGGATGTTATACAATTCTCAACAAATTCAAGAAGGGAGGTTAATAAGTGCAAAAGAGGGACAGGAAATAGGTTGAATCGACATTTATATGTAACAATTGCATTCTTCAAGGCATCATTTTTCAATAAAGAAATAAGAGAAATTTGAGTATGAACGACCAATACGAACTTGTCACTGCCAGCTATCATCCCATCTAAAATCTCACTTTCAAGTTTTTCACCCAATGTGAAGATTCAGGTGGACTTTGCCAAACTAATCAAAGCACCACCTAGCTCTGCGTTATTGAACTTAATAAAGGCCTTCCTTTATTTTGACCAGAAGTCACAAGGTTAATAAAAGCACAACGTTATTGCACTCCCACTGTTAAATTTGATCAAAGAAAGGATAGAGGAGAAGAAAAATAAATTCCAGCACAATAGACTATTACAACCTTAAATCATCAGAATACATAATACAGGCCTTATATATAGTAGGGAAACACTAATAAAATAAACGTTTAAACTGCTCCTAATACTAAAATAAACGCAAACAAACCCCCCCTTTTTTTCCTCAAATTCAAGATGTAGTAGTAGAGAATATCAAAGAGTTTGTCAAGAAAAAAATGAAAATGCGCTATCATGTAAGAATTCGTAAAGAAATATATCAGCTGCATAGTAGAAAGAAGAAATGAAAGAGAGATAGTGTCCAGCCAAAGAAAATAGCACACTAAGTAGCAGCCAATCTCAATATGCTTTGTACGCACATGAAACACCAAGTTATGGGCAATCTAAATAGCACTTGCGTTGTCGTAGTAGAATAGGGGTAAGACCAAATAAATAGATGTGAAAATCAGAAAATAACCAATGTAACTAAACTATCTCAGTTGTAACGGATGCTATAGCGCGATAGTCAACTTCATCAAAAGAACGAGCGACAACAATTTATTTCTTGCTTTTCAAGAAAACAAAAGAATCATCAAAGAAGAGACAAAAATCAGTCGTGAACTTGTGATCCATAGTACCATTAGTCCAATCAGCATCGAAATAAGCTCTGAGTTTCATAGATGAATAGAAAGAAAATAAGACTTTAAACAGAGTACCCTAGAGATACTGGAGAATATAGATAACAGCATCCCAAGAATAGTGGTTGGTAAAGCAACAAATTGTAACAAACATTGAATTCTAAAGACGTCTCAGCTGTCTAAGTATCAAATAAACGAACTCGCTAAATAACATCTAACACATACTTGGACCGAGAAAGAGAAAACCTTTGGGAGAAGAATTAATCTCAATCCCAAAAAAAATACCAAAATTCACCCAAATATTTTATTTCAAAATGATAATGTAACTGTTTTTTTAACAACAATACACCAACAATGTCATCACCCATAATAATCATATCAACAACATAGAGTAAGAGAACAATAGAACCTAATGAAGAGAATCGTAGAAAAAGAGCAAAAGCATGATCACTGGTACGAAAACTCAAGTCATATATAACTGAAGAAAACCCGACAAACCATTCTCAAGGTGCCTATTGAATACCACATAAAGTCTTAAGAAGTTTGCATACTTGTCCGAAACTACGAGACAATACAAGCGGAGGAATCATAAAAACTTCTTTAGATAAAACTCCATGAAAAAAAGTCTTTTTTACATCCGTTTGGGACAATCTCCATTGATGTATATCAGTCACTACAATCACAGTGCGACCAGTGGTCACCTTTGCAACAGAAGTAAAAATTTCATCATAATCTAGGCCATGCGCTTGAGCAAATTCCTTAGCCACTAATCAAATCTTATACCTTTCGATCAAACCATCCAACTTGGTTTTGATTGTATAAACTCACTTGTAACCAATGGTGCGATGACACTAACTCCCAAGCACGAGTCTTTCGTAAGGCGGATTGATGTAGATCGTATTAGCTTTTATGTATGCTAGAAAGGGAAAGAATTAGGGATGCGAAGAGAAGAAAAATGAGATGAGAAAAGAAGCAGAAGGAGATGAGAATAGAGAGAGAATTTGAGGAAGAAGAATTCAATATCAATAATCAATAATCAATAATCAAAGTCTAGTCTAACCAAAACAAATACCATATCCCCTATATATATAGGGAGAACACAAATCCTAAAAGAACTCTAAAAGAAATAAATAGTCATAATGACAACTATGCCCTTAAAAGGTAAAAGAAATTATTTAAAAGATAAATATTAAAAGTATCAAAATAACTATTTTAATTAATCTCTAATATCTATCCAATTCCTACACGATCCCCATCATTCTCCTCCGGTTGAAAAAACTCTCCTTCGGAGAGTCTTCAAAATAGAAGTACTTTAAGAAAGCAGCCTGAAGATGACAAAACGCCTCATCTAGAATGAAAGAATCATCGACTTCTTTCCATCGACCAGGATAAATGCAACAATCTTCATTTGTATGAACACCTGCAAATAAAATAGGAGGCTTTTGGAGTACCTCGATTAAGCCGCGTGTCCTCCAAATAAAAATCTGGACTAATAATAACATCCAATGAAAAATTAAGCAAATAAGCATTAGATCCAAACTCAAGAATAGCAAAACAATTTTCATTAGATTTGAACAAAAGACATTCAGTGGGACAAGATATTAATGACAAAGGAGTAACTATAACACCCTGGTGTTAAAAATAAAAAAGTACAGACTCAATTGAACACTTGACAGGAGGCAAAGAAACAAAGTTAACACTCTCAAGTGAGGCAGAATCCAGAATAATGTCAACAATCTCAGATGGAGAAGAATCCAAAACAAAATCAACAATCTCATCTAAAGAAGAATCCACAACAATGCCATCATGATTCGGAATAGTAGACACAGAATAATCGTCAACAGATTGTAAAATAGATAGCTCAATATACTCAACATCTTGCACAGGAACCAACTGAATGGATTTTTTCTCAAATTCAATGCTTAGTGATGATTCAAATTTTGGCTCCAATGAGGTAAGAAACATAATAGGATCAAAAATAATCTCATCACTAGTGTCAATGTTCAAACGATTGAAAGTATGTTTTGAAGGATGTAAAGCATAAGAGTCCAATGGAATAGAAATATGACTATCATTATGCGAGTGTCCGACGTTAGGTGAAATTGGAGACTTGTCCTTATTTCTTCCATTTGCTGACTTGCAAGAATTTTATTCAAGTGGAAAAGTTGACTTGTTATTTCAGATAATTGATTTTTCACCCCTCTACATTCTTCACGTAATTGGCCAAGTGAATGTTTAGTATTGGCAACTCTAATTTCAAAGATCTCAACCTTTTTTTCTAGGACAGTTTGAGCTTTTGAACGGTCACTAATGACATTGAAGATTGATCTAGGTTGACCCTGATGATGACTTTTAAAAGCATAACGTTGGTAACTGTCATGTGACCTAAGTGTCCTAAAATAGTATTCTAGATAATCTTCATAATAAAACTCAGACTTATTATAGACTTTATGATGACTCTGAAAAACTCTAGGAGTGGAATACGTATAGTGATGACGTTGTAAAGAATTGTGCACTTGAGACATTCTTGATGTTGGATACGTATATGAATAGAAATCATAATGATCATATGAACTCATAATTGACTTTAAAAGATGAGAATAACATAAGAATAAGTTCAAGAATGCAATTGATAATTATAAGAAGTGATAAAACTTAAATAGAAGAAAATATGGTTTGGATCCTTTGCAAATTCTCTAATTTCTCAATGAATAAAAATATTAGTCTCAAATTCTATGAGAGTGTACCATAATCAAGAGAAAATTCTGAAACTTTTTTTGGGACGATTCTATAATTTCTGAATGCCTCTTGGAATGTGTCTGTAGCTTTTGGAACTTTTGGGTGATGTTTCTGTAACTTTCTGAATCTGTTGGGGATGTTTGTGTAATTCTGGAGCTTTTGGATGGTGTTTTTATAATTTTTGGGTGACGTTCGTGTAATTGTCTGAATCTGCTGGGATGTTTCTGCAATTCTAGAGCTTCTGGATGGTGTTTCTGTAATTTTTTGGAACTTATGCGGTGATTCTAAAATTTCTGAATCTACTGAGACAGTTTTTTTTTTCAGCACGATGAACAGTACCGTGTGAATAGTGCACGAAACAGTGCGTGAACAGTGATTTCTGCAAACAAAATTTTTTTTTTCAGTTCTATTTTTTTTTCCTGAGCAGTAAGATGTAGGCTAAAACAAAACCTTTTGATGAACAGTGCACGGTGAACAGTACTTTCGGGTGAATAGTGTACGGATGAACAATGTCGATGAACAGTAACTTTTTTTTCCCAATGAACAGTTTGCAGATTGTGAGTTGTATGAATCGAGATTAGGCTCTGATACTAAATTGATGTAGATTGTATTAACTTTTATGTATATTAAAAATGGAAAGAATTAGGGATGAGAAGCGGATGAGAAAAAAAAAAAAAGGAGATGAGAATAGAGAGAGAATTTAAGGAAGAAGGATTCAATATCAATAATCAATAATCAAAGTCTAGTCTAACCAAAACAAATACCATATCTCCTATATTTAGGGAGAACACAAATCCTAAAAGAACTCTAAAAGAAATAACTAATCATAATGACAACTAAGCCCTTAAAAGGTAAAAGAAATTATTTAAAAGATAAATATTAAAAGTATCAAAATAACTATTATAATTAATCTCTAATATCTATCCAATTCCTACACGATCCCCATCACGGATAGCTCCTCATTCATAGCCGGTTCCAAGGAGGATCACGTATAACCTCCTTATAGGAGGCAAGTTTAGATAAAGAATGAATAAAAGGCAGAAAGGAACAAAAGGCGGGGGAGCAACAAAAATTGAAAAAATCAAACCTGTTTGGACACTTTCAAGAGTGTTGAGGATAGCAGGAAGTTATGATCCACTATGTCAGAACTTGACTGAGTGACAAGAGAAGAGGGCAGGGCACCACGTTTGTAGACAATATAGCTAGAGTCCTAAGAACATAAGTATGTACAATAGGTAGACAAGAAACAAATAAATCAGAAGAGGACGGCGAGAAAGGCAAGTTTGATAAAGTTATATCACCAACATATGTATCAGGTGGGACATCATTAGGAAAGGGATTGATATAAACGAGATCAGATTCATGTAGGGATGAAGAATTAGATGGAATAGAGAAGAAAAGAATGTGTTCCACAAAGACAGCATGATGAGAAACATAGAGTTCGCGTGTAACACGATCATAACAACGATATCTTTCCTAACCTTCACCATAAACATAAAGCTGAGTGGATAAAAAGTTTGGTATGCAAGAAACTAGGAAGCAATACAAAGCAAGTACAACCAAACAGATGTAAGGAGAAACAATTAGGGAACGGTTGTAAAAACTACTACTCCCCAAAAAGAACCGAGAATTTTGGCTGACAACAAAAGGAGAAGAATTTTCTCTATAATGTGACAATGTCTGCGCTTCGCAACACCATTATACTTAAGTATATCTGTGCAAGAGGTTTGATAAACAATACCATCAGACTGTAACAAATCACGAAAGAAAGTAAGAGAATAATCTTCTCCTTGATCAAATCGAAAAAATTTCATAACAGACAAATATTAAGTATGCACCATAGCACGAAAACAGTGAATATATAAAAGAATTCAGACCGATATTTCGTTAAATATATCCAACAGTAGCTGGTATAATCATCAATGAAACAAACATAATACCTAGACTTTCCTTGTGTAGAAATAGGAATATGTCTTCAAATATCAAAATGAACAGAATTAAATAGGGCAAAAGAGCTAGTAGTACTTTTATTAAAAGGCGAAGCAGTAAATTTAGGCAACTTGGATCCACTACAATTAAAAATATCATGACACTCTAAACTATTGACGAGAATGAGAAACATGGTTAAAACGAGAATGCCACGAATTAAATATAGCTAACTATTGACTTAATGAAAAGAAGACAAATCAACAATAGAGACAACAACATGTAGAACGTGGAGTTCAAACAACACATACAACCATCCATTTTTATGACTTGTCCAAATCAACTTCTTGAACCGTAGATTCTAAACACAACACAACAACACAACCAGAGGTAGAGAAGTGAATTGAGAATCCATAATCAAAAAATTGACAAACAAAAATTAAATTCAAAATAAGTTGGAGAATATAATAAACATCTACAAGCGTAAGGTGCGTAGAAATAACGGCCCCAACACCTATGAAAGACATGTGTCATTGGCTGCGAGCACAGATATAATAAGAGAAGAAACAATAAAAGCAAATAAAGAAGAATCACTAGTCATGTGACGTGTGGCCCCCAAATCAAAGACTCAAGCGGTTCGAGGAATATCTAAGGAACCTGAAATAAACAAACATACTAAGAGAGAAATTGGAAGGGCACAAATTGATGAAGAGAGAAGAGCTTTTGTAACTGGTCAGTAATCATAGTCAGACTGGGGGCTAATGAAAGGAACTCATCCACAGATGGTGCAACTGCTATTGTATGACAGTCTTTCAACTTAAAGGACTGATTTAGTGATCCTTATGCATTCTTATTCACCAACTTAGAACAGCAGGCCTTCCAGTGGCCCTTTTCACGGCAAAAACTATACTCATCTAAAACAGCTCGACCCCAATACTCATTATGTATAATAGAAGTCACCTTTGAAAGAACAACTAATACAGTTTCATTGCCTATAAAAGATTGATTATTAGTGACCACTATGAATCTGTGATCCTTTAGGCTAAAAATTTACACTAATTGATTAGACATACAATTTATTTGTCATATAAGTTCTAAACTTCATATGAACAGTATATAGCTATTTCCAAATTTGAAAACAATTAGATAATTTGATACATGGTCGGACCCACCCAACCGGCGATTTTCAATAAGTCTTTCTTTCTTTTTAAAGCAACTACGAGACTGAAATGAAAAGTGTTTCTTACGATTACGCCCAACAGCCCACTTGAACAATTTGTCATTCTAACATTGATCCCTATGAATATAGGAAACTTGTATTTCTCATTCACAAATTCATCTTTGTTTATCGCCGTTTGTATCTAAGCCATACACATTGACTCATTTTTCACTTTCTAACAGAATGACTTGTATCATCTTGGAAAAATCTCTTTTTTACCTTAGTGGGTGTGTTTGAGACTACAACCACGTAAAAGCACCTCCTCACTTCATTGACCATACAGTCATGATAAAAATAACACCATCTTCTACCTCATTAACTGAACATATTGAATGGTCCTTAGCACAGCTAGGTCTGCTAGGAGCAACAATGGTCCTTAGCACAGGTATAATAAAAAATTGTCACAAAAAAGATACATAAAACTAAGGATTCTCACTATCTATTAAAATTGATGAGTGCAAAACAAGGAAATAGACAAAAAGGGCTTTCAAGATCAACGAAAAAATAGAAAGAAATAAAAAATCAAATATTGTTGTTCTCATTGCCTAATTGATTGCAATAGATCAGTTCAATTTACAGATTTGACCATTCACAACTCCGATCATAACCTATTTGTGTGCATCTTTGATTTTTTTTTGCTCTTGGTATCTTTGAGTTTTGGTGGTGGAATCATGTGTGTATTGAGCTTGGAGATCCTTCTAGGCAAGTCTAAAATGGTTTGAATCCGCCATCGATTGATCAGTCAGGGCGAGTCGTCAGGTCCTTGTTGGATGAGAGAGGTTTATGTTCCAAAAATCATCTGGGAAAACAATGAAAAAGAATACATTGCTTTAAGACTTCAAAGAAAAAGTAGGTCTCTCTCAACCTCCTTCTGCATCATCTTTTCCCTCATCATCTGCCTCCTCGTCTTTCCCAGATAATAATGTGTCTTCAACCAAACAAGACTTCCTGTCATCACCTTCACGGTTGGTCAAGACATACATATATCGCTGTTATATAATTTCTTAGGATTCCAATCTGTGCCTTGCTGCTACACTGACCTTTTCTTTGTATTATCCCTACATGTGTGACCTGTTGACATGGTTGTTTTCATTTTAAGTATGTTGGAATTTTGATTTTGTGTGCAGAGTTTTGCAGAACTTATCTGTTTGATGTAGTCATCAATTGTGAATTTACTGCTTAATAGTGTGCGATATCTCATAGCATCGACAGTTGCTGCGTTAGATCTTTGGCCGTTTTTAGTGACAAATTAGCGTAGGTATTGCCAGGCAATGAACAGATGCTAGAATTAGATCTTTATGTTCAAATTCAATAGGCTTCAGGGTTGAAGGGCATACCTATGCAGGCTAGTAATATTAACAGCTGTCCGATTGCGTTTTGAAAGGATAAGCTTCTGTTTGCAGCATATTTTTGAAGCACTCTTATTTAAGTATGATGATTATTGGAAAATTATATGGATTGACAACTGATATGTGGGACTTAGGCATTCTAATGCTTGAGTAGGTGAAAACTGAAGTTTAGAGGCATTCTAACGTGGTCACTGGTCCTATGTTGTAGTTAGTATCCTGATGTTTTATCTGTACCAATAACATTACATTGATAGTTTGGCATAAGCTGTAGAGTGGTTAGGGATCAAAGTGTTACTGCATGACCATAGCAAAATAGGGTGTCTAGATAGATTACGGGAAATAAAAGAATGATAACAACGGGAAGTAAATGCATTCCATGATTAGAAAATAGCGGAATATGTATTTTAGTTTTATATTTTATGATTGTGAATAAAAGAGTTGAGAGTTCACTTTTTTATGTACGGCTAGTTAAATTGTTAAGGATTAATGTTGTTGTTAGAATGAACGTCAACAGAAAATTGGCGGGAATTTTAGGGAAATTTTAAAGAATAAAGGTTATAAGGCTGAAATGGTGGGCTAAATTAGGGTTAGGGTTTTTGATTGAAGTTTTGATGTTTTGGGAAAGAATATAGGCTTCTTTAAAAGCTGCTTGCGAACTTTCTGATCATCAATCATGCACAACAGAGGTACAAATAAGCAAATCAAAACAAAAGAGATGATAAATGGTGACTCTATCTAAGTCGTTCTAGGGTTCTCACCAAGAATTGTTGCCACCATAAAATTGTACAGAATTTGCAGTAGAAGATTAGTCTAGTTGGATTATCTGTACGAGGATTGCTCATATTGTATGAGGGTCAAGAAGTAAACCATGAACTTTATAATTTTGAATCTCTTAATTGTTTGTTGACAATAATGAACATTCAGCGACGAAACATTGTTGTGCTGAATATGTGAGCAACTAAACTTGTAGCCGAATAATATTGGGTTGAATTTCTTAGTTCAAAGTGCATATCTATGCATATATACACACATGTGCACATGTATAACCATCAAATTGTGGAGTAGAGGGATTGAGAAGCTTCCCCTTCCTATTTGCTTAATTCTCCTATTGTTGACTTATTGAATTGAAAGCAACATTTCCTTCAATTTTTTCACATCATTCACATAGCCACTCCCGCAAACTTCCTACTCCTTGAACCTCTCAGGTTAGACGTATTACCACCACCAAACTTTACTAATGCTAATAACAAGGAATCTTCAATGATAGCCATCTTATTACCATGGAACTACAAACCAATAATGAAAGAGAGAGTAAAATATGGTTCCCATACTGGAAGACTATACTGCACGAGGAACACAATTGCACTACAGTGCTGTGTGATGTTGTACCTAAAGTTAAAAATAATTACATGATAAATACAAGGTGAGGATAAATTTATAAGAAATGTTGAAATAACACATCAGAAAATAAGTGCAGCCAACTTGCAAAACTAATATGGATGAGTAACTTTAAAATCATGCCTTGGCAGTGCAGACCAACGACATAATGACAGAAGGACAAATCATAGATGAGAAAGTAGCAATAACGCAAATGAGCACTAAATCATTTGAAGTTGAGACAGTTAAATCATGAGCAACGAAGACCAACAAATGCATCTCTAAGGACTAAGAGAATACAGGTAAGATGCAGCAGAGGAAAACAAAAAGAAAAGACACAATAAAGCATAACTAAATGGAGGATACGGCCTCATATATGAGATGACCTATGAAGATGAATTCAAGTGGCAGACCACAAGTAGTAGGAGGTTGACACAATCATTGAACTAATCAAACATTAAAATTATACCGAAAACGGTCCAAATAGTAACAAATAACATCCAAAACTATAAAAAGGAGGGAACCGGAAAAAACAACACCACAAATGCGTGATTTAGAAAGATACAGGCACAAAACTATGCATAATTGATAATGATGGTGTTCATCCAGCATATAGTTATTGAAACCTTTTCAGATTGTCCACTTACACAAAAATTATAGACCCATTCATTCCCTTCTACAAACTAACTGCAATGGACATCCAAGGCAACTCCAAATAGAACTGAAAATATAATTGTAAATAACAAACAACTGAAAGAAGACATGGTAACATAGTTCATATCCCCCAGTGTAGGTTTCCAGGGAAACCTAATATGGGTAATATAATCACCTTACTGCAGTTGACATTCAGATCGTTCCTAATACATTGCAAATATATGTAAATAAACTAAAAAATGAAATAAGACATAGTAATGTGGTTCAAATCCCCCCAAATGTTGGTTTTCAGAGTGGTAAATATTGCTACATGCCAAAACCAACAAATAGATTCTAAATTTTTAATCACAAATTGAGGTAAAAACCTTACAATTCAACACCTCTTATGCATAATGAAGTGAAAAAACAAAGTTTTCACTGAGTGTCCATGGAGTAAATTACAGTAATTCACAAATCAAATTAAATCATGAGCAAGAAGAGATCCGCATCCCCTCAATTAAATGAAAAAACAGAAACCCATTTTTTAAGGAACTAATATGATGCATTTTGCTAGTTATATTGCAAAAAAAAAAAATGGATGAGTTGGAGGAATTAGGAAGCAATTAAATTCGAGATCCATTTTTACTGCTAATTTTAGTGAATAACCTCCTAATTGCAGCTTGACTTCGAATCACAATGCATTGAGAATTTGCTAAAAACGTAGAAATGAGAACACATTTGGAACATTATGAAAATAGGAAGTAAGGGAAAAAGGAAATTAACGAAGGAAATGGAAAAGAAGAGGACCGTGATGGGAGTAGATATAAGCGTGCCTCCATGAGTAGATGTGATCCCCTGGCTTCAGTTTTTCTCTGTCGATCTTGTTAGACAGCACCCCCATCATCTCTCTCCTCTCTCTGCGTGCTCGTTCTGTCTTCGCTCTGTTTCGGATACTCGACAGCGATGTGATGCTTGCTTAACTTCTACGGCTACTTTTGTTTGGATATTGGAATAGCGTGAACCGGACAGATATTTTGACACCCCTGATATTTAATTTTAAGAAACGGCACCCTTGACTAAGGATGAAAATATGGTTGTGAAAAGGTAGAAACACTTGAAACGTTTTTAATTTTAAAGATATTAAAATAAATCAATGATAAAATTAAAATTTTAATATTTTGAGGTA
>CM042190.1:24528990-24565000 GCA_023539305.1 Ilex asprella
TAATATATTAATAAATTTTTATTTTAAATACAATATAATAAAAATTACTTTAATAACTAGGGCCGACACCAAGACTAGGCCACTTAGGTTAAAGCCCAGGCCAATAAGATGGCTTGAACTTAAAAGCCCCAATGAAGTCACAAGCTAAGTCAAAAGAATTGAGACCGAGAGATTCTTACCACAGATGGCCATGAGAAAATGTGGGCCCAATTATTCTATTAATTTTAAAATTTTAATAATTTATCAGACAATCAGTTATACAGTACATCCCCACCCGTAGAAGAGACGATGCCACACTGGATTACACATACCGCTATTATCTTCTCGTAAGTCTAACGTCTTCCGTGGTCAATTCATTCACCCCCAAGTCTCTCTCTCTCTCTCTCCCCCTGAGCTCCAATGGCGACCTTGACTCACCGATTCCTCCTCTCTCTCACAATCCTCGGTCTTCTCGCGATCGCCGCCACTGCACGGCCCTGTAAAACCCTATTTTTCATATCCACCACCTCATACTACCCCATTGATCAAAACCCTAATGTCCACCTCCAAAACCACAACAAACCTGGATTCCTCACTTTCTTCTACACCGAAGTCCGTGAATTCCACCCCAAACCCACTATCTTCATCGATCGCACCGATATCGCTGTCCAAAAACGCCCAATTGTCCCCGAATTACACTCATCTGTGACCAATTCCGTTCGTGACCGAACCAAGGATATTATGAGCGTTGTTGGAGCTTTGCTATTCGGCGTTGGCTGTGGTGCTCTTACTGCCGCGACTATGTATTTGATTTGGTCGCTCTTTACTCCGAATCGCTTCGAATTTGGGGATTCTTATGATGATTTTGGTGACGAGAGCGATGGTGGAGATGACGTCAGCGCTAAGAAGATAGGGTATGTGGCGATTCCAGCTATTCCCGATGCTGTTAATCCTGCCAAACAGGTGGTGTGAAAGGTTGGGAATGGGATTGATTTGGTGTCTTGGGTTTCAGTTGTAACTTGTAAGTGTGGGATTTATTAAGCAAGTGAAACTATGTGTGTTATCTTTGAGCCTATCTATATATGACATTATAACTGATGCTAATCCTGGATATTGTGATTCGTAATTTGTAGTTTTATGTGATGGCGTATATTGAGTTTTCTTTCATACTGTATGTTAACAAAGCTTTTCTGTCATTCTATTAACGACTGGTGTTACCCAACCTTATGGTGCTTAGAACATGGCTCACGCAATCCATGAATACTTAAACTCACTAAATAGAAGTAGTGTTTTTGTGAGTGTGTCTTTGCCACTGTGCACAGTTGGTGGGGAGAGACCAAACCATTTCATAATTGAATCAATTATCTTGGCAGGTGCTTCTCAGATTACAGTAACAAAATATATGGGCAGCAGTTCAACAGATGTACTTCACATTTTAGTGGGGACCCATGATGCTTAGAACTTTCATGATTTTCTTTTTACAATGCACTGTTTATGCAGTTCACTTGTTAGTCTTTGGGTAATATTTCTGGCATCCTTTTTCAATGTAAGCAAAGGACATTTGATGTGCTTTGCCGTTGAATTTAGTGTCATGTGTGCATAGTTTCCTACCTAATTTATTTTACTTTTGGTGGGTATGCTATTTTTCAGTTTCATTCCTTATGTTGCTGAATTCATGCGGTCTCAAGTTGGATTTGCAATAACTCTGCCAAAAGTTTTTATTATTGACCTGTACTTTGACTGGCCCTTTGAGAGCACAATATCATGGTACATTTGATTATTAATGTTGCATGGTGCAATGTAATTGGTGTAATGTTTTTCATTAAGATACTGCAACACGACCATTTGTATTCCGTAGAATTATATTATACTGCCATTAGGTCTTCCATTCAAATTGCACTTGCTTTCTAATGGTCGGTTTGGTAGGGATGATGGAAAAATGAAGGGAAAGAAATTTGGATGGAAACATTTTTTCTTCCTTTAGGGAAAAAGATAAAACTTTCCTTCATTGTTGTTTGGTACGATGAATAGAAAGTTGAAATGATAAATTTTATGTTGTTTGGTATTGAAAGAGAAGTGAAAGGAAAGAAAAGTAAATTATATTAAATTTATTATTCTATCCCTATGTTGTGTGGAATATTCCACAGGCAAGTCAACTGGCAAAAACTTTCTACTGCCAACTCAACCACACGTGGCCAACACAACAATAACACTTTCCTATATTACCTGCCATGCGGTAGTGTAGACAGCCTCATATTTGACAGAAACACAAGATTTTGAATGTTTTTTCATTCTGGAAATTTCACAGCTTGCGTCATTTGAGAATGAGACTTTATTTGTCGTAGGGGAAATGCAAAAGGGTAAAATGGTAAAACTTCGTATCCTTGCTCAGAAGTCCATCTTTCTCTCACGTTTTCCACCCATTTTTTGGAGGAAAACTTTTGGTGGGCGGGAGGGAAATATTTTCCTTCCAACTTTCCTCTCTCTTGTATTTTCTCTCCATACCAAATGGTGGAAACTTTTTATATCCATTCCATTTTCCCCTCTTCATTTTCCATCCACCTATTTTCCTTTGTACCAAACAGGCTATAAGTGAAATGAACTTGTAAAAGGATTGGTGTTTGCTGGATTTCAATTCTGTACTTTTTGATGGGCACTATCTCCTGAAAATTAGATGTGGCTAAGATCCAACTTTCTCAGTTAAAGACTCATAAGTTTTTGTTCCCTAGTTGGAATGCAGAAATTTATAAGTTCCATACTCATTAATTAGAAAGATCACAGAATTTGGATGTGAACTACGTGACTGCCCTGCATTCTTAGGGCCAATCATGTTGCATTGTTTGTTATTTTTGGTGGAGGCCCTCCGCTTCTTCTTTAAGCATATACGTCAATGTTGAATGCTCTTTGCAAGGTGGAAAGTCTTATTTGGAATTCTTTATCGAGTATTGTGAGTTTTTTTTTCTAGGTGCAAGGCAACACCCCCCCTGTTGTGCCTTTGTGATCTGAGGCGAGAGATTTTTTTTGTCTCTTCATTGATATATTTTGGGCAATTGGATATATTGCCTTGGATGAAATATTAGATGTGCATTGGATTGTTGACTTTGGCTTCTCCATTTCTCTTTGCCGGATTATTCTTCTTCTATCATCCACTAATAGACTTCCAGCTTGTACCTTTTTTTTTATTGTCAACTTTCTTCTTTTTTCAATATGTGATTGATCTATTTTGTCTGCTCTCTCTCTCTCTCTGGATTTTCTCTCTTCTCTATTTTTTATTATTATTATTATTATTTTTGGCATTTGGAATAGGTTTTGTATATTTTTCTTTCTGGTGAGTAGGTTTTGTAAGTTAATTATCTTAGGCTTTTTGATTTTATTTTCCGAATGATATTCTAATATTTACATTTTGAAGGCAAAAGTCGAATTTGTGCTTATATGTCTGGAATGAGTTGTCAAATCTGCTTAATTGCGTGGTAATGAACACGATTTTCATTAGGACAGATGGAAGTTTAGCACTAGATATTAGTTGCTTTGGTTCTTCACGTTTTCAGGTGTTAAGATATTATTGGTGTTTGTTGGATGCCCTATGTTTTCGTTGAATTTGAATGTTTGCGTTTTGAAACGTCGGAACTTGGATGCTTTATGTGTTAGAATTCTTATGTTTTTTAATATTCTTAGCATTTTTTGGTCACAACTTGTAACTTTTGTGGCCTTGTCATGCTGAAACATTTGCTGATGTTAGATTGTTATTTACAACACGAGCCTTGTTTTGATGTTGCTGCCTGGCCTGGCCGCTGGTTTTGTGTTTGAGCCCTAGGAGACCATAGAGTACCTACCTGGGTAGATAGATATTTTATGTGCTATTAAAAACTAAATAACAGTTTACAATTGCAGAGATAATGGCATGAGAACCTTGGAAACTACACCTAGGTTACCCCCATTGCAAAAATGGCGAGATTTTCAGACTTTAGATTCAATGCCTACTTACAATCTACCAGATACTTTTGGGGTTTGCATTTGATTGTGTTACAAAGAAAGTTATTTCTGGTTTTTTTAAATGTGCCAATGCACTGCAGTTGTTTTTGGTGATGCTCGTTTTGTGCAGTTTGTATGGCTATTTCACTTGGAAGTCTAGCTGTTTAAAAAAAAGGGTAGGATTTAGGGAGGGTGGTGTTCCATCGATGCCTAGGTGTCAAGTTGGGCTGTATTGGACACATTATGTAGACTCTAATTGTGCTTCTTGGAAGGAGGGAAACCCCCAAACAGGGCTTATTAATGTGCAATAGGTGTAGTGTCTCATTTTTTTTTGACTCTATGAGCTTCTGTGGCAAGGAAGTGAGAAAACGAAGGCATGCAAGTGGTGATTCTGTATGTGTAACCTAATTTTTCTCTTACTAGTGCTGTATAAGAATATAGTTAACTGTTTGCTGTCCTTTAAGAAAAGTTGTTGCAGGGTTTGATATCTAAGGAGGCAAATAACGGGGCCTTGATACTGTTCAAAAACTAAATTAACTTCAGGTGGTGATTGGTGAAATGAAGCTAAGCTTTCTAGATGACTCTTTTAAGAATAGATGATAGGATTTGAGTGAAGGTTGCTCCTATATTTTGAGCTTCTTGGAGGTAGAATAGGTTTTACTCATAGATTTGGCTATATATCAATTTAACTTGTTGAATATTATAGTCGACGGAGCTAAATAAGTGAAACAAAGCTGGCCTACTCCCCCTTTCCACAGCATTACTCACTCGGGGTCAAGCTTGGTTCAGGCAGTTTTTATCAGAGAGCCCAGGCACTGGCGGGAAATGCTGTCAACCCTTGTGCATCTTTTCTCAAATTCTGAAAAAACTTAGGAAATTGTTTCACTGGAGCCACTTTCAAAACCAGCGTAAAACGAATTCTTTTGATTCTCATACAACAGGGCTATATATTTTTTTTTATGTCACCTACTTGTGACATTTTGTCACGACATAACTGTCATTGTTTTTTAGGCTTGTTGAGCATACTCTATGCTGGTGTACTGAGAAGCATCAACACGGACTGGATATGGCACGACACAAGGATAGGATACTACACGACACACGGACATGTATTTTCTCATAAAAGAAGGACATGGACACATTTGGGGACATGATAAGTTAATGTTATCTCTAGTCATCTAGTTTCAATTTTAGACTAAAGGATCTTAATAGTTAATAATCATCAATTTTTTTGTAGATCCCGTGCACCCAACATGTTTAATTTAAATGAATGGTCTTATTTTATCAATTTCTATTTTTTATAACTTTTATGCATCTTTTGCTTTTATTTATATATTTTGAGTATAACTTTTAACTTTTAACATCGGACCAAAAAAAAGTATAAATTTAACATGTCTAGTATTGGCAATTAGATGTTCTTGCATGGTATAAGGTACTTATTACTCAAATTTTCAAGTTTTGTTCATCACATGTCAACACATGTTTATTGTTTTGTAGTAGACATTGTCTAAAAAAGTGTTCGACATGTGTTCATAATTAAAATTTTATCATTTAATTCTGGACATAGATAAAAGTGTATCAAACACTTGTCTGAGAAGTAATTGGTGTTCGACACGGATACGTCACTTTCTTGATAGTGTCCGTGCGTCTGTATACAAATTTCTTCCCAAGCTCCAATAATTCTTTCTTTGGGGTTTTAATTTTGCTGTTCATCCTATTTTTAACAGGCCCTAACTCGCTGTTCTCCCTCAATTCCAGTTCTCATATCCCTTGGAGTTTCCGAACACATTTCCACTTCAATTTTCATCTTGTTTTCGTGTGCGCTTCAGTAATTGCAAACTGCTCTCCTTGTTAATTATTTACATTCATTTTTTATTAGAGGTAAACATCTACATTTGGATCCTCAGAAGAAAGAGGCAAAAGGTGAAGGACGATGCTTTAGTGTATTTTCCTTTGCTTTGGTTCACTCTTTATGAGATCCGAAAATTGTAAGACGCCGATTCTAGTCATCTTACTTCTAAGAGGAAATGTTTTGAATTGTTTATGAAATATTGCTATTTTAGTTTATTTTCCTTTGCCTTTGTTTGCTCGTTTGGGGATCCAAACAAAATCTAGGAGGCTGATTCTCCTTATTTTTCTTCATTTAGTACTGCACTGAATTTTGCCCCACAAGACTTGAATTAACTGCAAATTTGGAGGACAGGAAGGTAAGGAAGGTGAATTTGCTGGCAATAAGTGCATCTAAGACTCAAATCTGTGCTCTATTGGAGTGTATATGTGTAAATGATGATTTTGGCTTTAAAACTAAAGAGCTAGGTGCGTAACTTTGAATGGGACTTTACATTGTTTTAAGTGGTTTTACTTGAGGAGTTGGAGTTCTAGTATGTAGCTGGCTTTGGCTTTAGCTTTGGCTTTGAAGCAGTTGCTCACATCTCTGCTTTTATTTGAATGGATACATGCATAACATCTTTTGGCATTCCTTACTCAGGTAGCCTCGTTACCTATAGGATTCAGCCCCAGCTGGTGTGTTACCTTAAATGTGGAGGTCCTGGTCCCAAACCACCCCACCCCTACCCCCATCCACAGCTGAGGGGCCCCCTCTCTCTTTCCTTTTGTGTTTCTATCCTCTACTCTCTAGGATGTTCATCCTCTCTTTTGTCCCTTGCTATTTGAATTCATGATTACCAACTGGAAAGTTGAAAAGTTGTTTTGGTGCATTCCAATTTGTTGTCACGGCTGGAGATGCCTATGTTAATGCAGTATATGGGAATGCCTTTGCTGCTGCCTGGACTAAATTAGGAATAGGTCTTTTAAGAAACTTCCATTTCTACCGATTCACTCAGATTTCGCTGTTAACATTTCCTTCTTGTTTGTGGTTAGTTGTGGGCCCTGTGGACCTTTGTGATTTTGTTCTCTTGCTACAGATTGGCATATCTTGTAGCTGTCTTGATGGCTTTGAATGTTTTTCTGCCTTGGCACCTGGACCAAGTTAAAAGTGGTGATGAGAAAACTGATTTTTTAGTAATTTGGTTGTCGCTTTCGGTTTGGCCAGTTATTAATGCTCTGCCGTTTTTCGCTGTAGAGAGAAAACAGATTGTTTTTCTGTTATTTTCTCAATCTGAAATGTCTTAAGAGGTGTGGTCTTGTTCATACGATTCACTACCAAGGTGAATGTCCATTGTCTTTCTTTGCTTAAACCTTTGCTATATGAGTTGCTGCAGTTTTGTGGCATATTTTGTGAATGATTTGACCGGAATGAGAGGAGACTAGTGAACTAATTTTTCTTGGTCACTTGATAGCCTTGTGCTCAAGTAAACTTTGGCTTCAAACAATGCTATAACCGGACATAGGAGTGAGGGCTTCGAGTCTGTTGTGCAGCGTTTCCTCGACCTTTGCTCTCCAGCAATGCTGATCTTTTATAGAAGGTGCTTCATTGTGCAGTTCCATAGGTTACGCTCAAGATTGCCTGCAGCTCTAATCATTCTGAATATGATTATGTAGGGAGTTTGTTGGGAGCGGGGGGGTGTTACATAGCACGAGGAGAATTTCCAGGTTTGTAAAAAACTCAACCCAACAATCAAAATAATAACCATATTAACCTTGGAATCCCCCTCATGGCTATGGTAAAACACCCCCTCCCAAAAAAACCTCCACCAATACACCCTAAAAAAAACCAGAACTCTGAAGTATCTCTGATTGATAGATGTATTTGCCCATGGTCAAATCCATATTGAATGGCAGTAGAGAAAGAAACGATTCCTAATGTTGGCTTACATAATCATTAGAACCCAATTGGACAAATAGAATGTCAGTTATCAAGTCATTGAAAATTTCGACCATTTTTAGTAAAAAAGAGAGAAAAAAACACACAACTCAAAAGCCATGCGGCCCATTAACTGATTTGAGAGTGATTATTCAATTTCCACTTACCTTCTCAATGGTCTGTCCACTTTGTGAAATTCCACAAGCATCTTTGACATCCCCCTTCCTTGCTTTTCCAAAGGATTTGAGGAAAAGTTTATTTATATGAAGAAAGGGCACATGTTATGAACATACACATGCAATCTACCAAGAGAACTCTGTTTGTCAATAATGAGTACAAGGTGCCACCTGATTTCAGAGGAGAAATTTTTATGTGCATAGCTCAGCTAATGAGTTGGTCCTTTTAAAAATTTCTCTGAGAAATTGACGAGGGGTAGTAATTTATTGAGATGTACAAGTAGTGTAATTTTACGATTTTATCAGTATCGTAACGAAAATTATTACTTTTTAAGGTTTAAGTTATACATTTTAAAACTGAAGTTATAATTATTTGAGGCAAATTCATGATCAATCATAGCTACCTTGTAATCAGACGTAACTTCACCTTTAAAAGGTGTAACTTAACATTTAAAAGTAACAACTTTACCTTTAGGAGTTATAACTGTAATTGTTGATGGCTCACTCCACATAGTAAGTAACAACACACAAAAATTTCTCAATTCAGAGGGCTTTCTAGATGGCCTGCACCATAAACATCTAACTCAACTTTGTCACCATCCCCGGCAGCTACCAAAATATAAATATCCAGTGTCAGGGCCAGTGCAAGTCTACTTGAGTTCAATACTCATGAAAGAGCAGAACCAAAACAATGAGATTTGTAATTGAAAAGCACATTCTGAGGAGATGCCCCCTTGTACCGCCACTTTATGTTTCCTCCTCCACAAACAGGGTGAACTTCTGCGCCACAGTGCCGGAAAGATTCCAGAGGCCAACTGAAAGAAAGGCTCGTTTTTTTACCTTTTTTCGTCGCCATGGCCTCGCTCTATGTCTATGGTATTCCTCACATTCACATTTAGTACCTGGTATTTCATCCCTAACATCCTAATTCCTAAAGAAACCATGGAGCATATAAGAGAAACATAGAATTGATATGAGAAAGACACTGTCATTTGAACATGCAACATGGAAGTCCAAAACGCCCAAGAAGAAGATGATAACATTGAGTAGGTCATTTGAGAGCAATTTTCGTTCATTCGACTAGATATCTATTATCACGTCCACTCATGGAATTGTGTAGTCAAGAGAGTTTTTTTCTGTTAAAAAGTAAGTTTTTTCTTGTCCAATTGGTCTTTCTGAAATTCTTCATTTATGGTAACAGTAAGTTATGTAGATTAACTCATTTTTCCTTGTTTCTACTCAGAAGAGATGGGAATTAATTGAAACAATCCAACCTATAATTGTTTCTTATATCGCTGCTACCTTCTGCATTGTGTTTTTTCCATAAAAAGGCGTGAATCGCTCTAAGAGAACGACCTAGTTCGTGCCTCACCCCTGAAGTTCATTTTATCTTTCGGAATCATTTTTCCAACAATTTATTATTTCAATTATCAAAACAAAATCCTAAATTTGACATTATCAAGTTTCAGTCAAGTAAAGCCATGGCACCTCAAAATTGCACAATTCTGAAAATAATAATTAATTAAAGCACAGAAGGTTTACCTGTTGCATGAACAGCTTGTTTGTGAATTATTGATTCTTCCAAGTATTAGTTATTCATTTGCAATATGTTCCAAGTAATCTTGCTCAGCTGTGATATCATCTTCATCAAACCAACGAGATTTCAAGTGCTTGTCGATCCCAATTGAAAACAATTCGATCTCCTCCATAAGTACTTGAGACCTATCTCCAGCAACAAATTCACAAACCATGCCATCAACTTCAATCAAGCTACATCCAGGCACCTTCTTCACCTTATTCTCTTCCATTCCCTTCCTCACCTTTTCCACGTGATCCCATCGGTTAACTGAGGCATAGATGTTGGAAAGAAGAACATAAACGCCGCTGTGATCAAGACTCCGCTCAGTCAATCTCTCGACCATTTCTTTGCCCAGATTGACATCACCATGGACTCTACAAGCATTAAGCAATGCACCTAATACATAAGAATCAGGTTCCATGGGCATCTTTCTTACCACTTGCTTTGCCTCTTCTAGCATCCCTGCATTACCTAAGAGATCTATCAAGCAGCCATAGTGCTTAAGCCCGGGCTCAATCCCATAAACAGTACCCATACTTTGGAAGGTTCTCAAGCCTTCTTTCACCAACCCCACTCGGCTGCACGCACTCAAAATGCACATTAATGTAACTTCATTTGGCTTGATTCCTTCATCATTCATCCTCATGAACAATTCAATTGCACTCGCGCTTTGACCATGATTTGACAAACCCGAAATCAAACAAGTATAAGCAAACACATCTCTGTACGGCATCTCCTCGAAAACACGATGAGCCATTTTGACGCACCCACATTTTGCGTACATGTCTACAAGGGTCGTGCCCAACACTGTATCCAACTCCATTCTATTCTTTTCTACATATGCATGTATCCATCTACCCTGATCCAAAGCACCAAGAAAAGCACAGGCAGAGAGCACACTGACAATCCCAGCATGATTAGGCCGAAACCCAGTAACCATCATATCATTAAAGAGCTCCAAAGCCTCCTTAAACAACCCAACTTGCACATACCCAGTAATCATCGCACTCCAAGAAACCACATTTTTCTCTGGCATTTGATCAAACAATTGTCTCGCGATCACCACCTGCCCCGCCTTTGCATACCCGTTAATCAGCGCAGTCCATGTAATAACATCGCGATTCGAACTAATATCAAATAATTTACGAGCTAACACGGTACAATCACAAGTAGCATACAAATGGATTAACCCATTTTGCACAAAATCATAACCTTCCCAACCCAATTTAATCGCTTGGGCATGGCATACTAGACCCAAAAACAATTCAGATAAATCAGTACAAGCTCTGAGAACAAAAGAAAATGTATAATTATTCGGTAAAAACTCATCATTTATCATTTCTCTAAAGAGAGATATGGCTCTGGTGGATTCATTTTTCTCTGCAAAGGCTTTGATCATGGTGTTCCAAACATAGGTGGATCGGTGAGGCAAAAGGCAAAAGAGGTCGAAAGCGTGGGATAGATTGCTTTGAGAGGACTGTGTGAATAGTGCAACGAGTTTTCCGGCAGCGAAAGGGTCGGCGATGGTGCCGGAGATGATGAGGTGAGATTGGATTTGCTTGATTTGAGCCAATGTGAGGCATGGTTGGTTTAGGAGAGAAAGAGCTCTATAACTTGATTTCAAATATTTGGAGGTAACTTGTGACAGCATAACACAACGGTTCACAAGAAAAGAGGGCAACCCCTTGAATTTATGTTCACAAGAAAAATATTGTGTGCTCACCCGTCAACCGACACAACGTGACAGTATTATATAGTATATATTATTAATATAGAATTGTAAATTCTTAATGAATGACAGCCACTTGACAATGTATCATAATTTTTTTTTAAAAAAAAATCAACTTCTGCATCTCAAAAGCTAATTGTCTTTTTTGATCAAACAAACAACTAAAAAATATATCATTGAATAAGAAAGTCGATATTACAATCTGTAAAAAAAAAGTCTTAAGCTCGGGAGGGAGGAGCCTATCCAACTCAACATAATTGAATTGTTTAACACAACGGTTGCTACCCGGTGAACAACCTTGTTATAAACTCTAGGCTTGTGTAAAAAATTAAGGTTGTATAACCTAACATAATGTCTAATATCTTCAACAATAACACTAATTTCCCACAAGGGAACATCCTCATTAGAGCTGAATTTGATGATGTTTAAGTAGTCATTCATGATGGTTGCATTTGTCATCAACTACGCTTCAGCAAGAAGGCATGCTTGTCGCATCGTCTTTGCTTCAAAGAAAATACAAGACACAACTGGGAAGGACCTTGCAACACCATTCACAAGTTCTCTCCTACAATTGCAGACCACCACTCCACATGCACCCATTGTAGAATCTAGCTTGAAAGCTCCATCATATCAGATAAGGATCCCAGCCTCTACCTCTTGCGATTTTTCCCCCTTGACCATTGGTTCCCTATGTCCCCTTGAACTCTCCACAATTTCCACCCTGATTTGGTCATTCCACATACACGAATCACGGTAGTGTAAGCGTTTGTCTTTTCGTCATTAAAGATTTTTTGATTCCTTGCCTTTCAGATAATTCATCCCACAATAGTCATCTTCCCCAACACTTTGAATCTGCCTTGAGAATCCTTCACTAACTATAGAATCCAAGAGGATCTTTGTGCTACCAAAATAAAGGATGTCTCCTCCCATTGAAGATTCACATCCATTCCAAACCAGACTCTCTCAGTTTATTCACATTCAAACAAGGTACGCTTAATGGATTCTGGAGTCATCTTGCATATCTGGCAGCAGGGCGATGGAGCACACCTATTTTTGTAAAGATTTTCCTGTGTAGCATGGATATTGTGACATGTTTCCCACAAAAAAATGATGAACCTTTGGCACAACCATCATATTTCAGATGGTTTGCTACAGCTTAAGCGGGGGGGGGGGGGGCAGAGGATCTTACATCCATCAGACTCAAGGCAAGCTTGCTTCCCAACAAATCTAACATTATAGTCTCCCTTGCTATTAGGCCACCAGATTCTCTTATCTTTACCCCCTGATTGGTAATGGAATAGTTTAGATTGCCTTCATTTCCTCCGTTGACACAATACCAGTCAGACTTAGAGAGTTCCATCAGTTGGGATTGTCCTTTATAACATCTGGAACCTTATCGATTAAGCACTCTTAGGGCTTTGGTGAATTAATTGCCAGACTAGGAAGAATAGGGATCCATTTGTCATCCCAGAAACTTACCCCTTTGCCATCCCTAACCTGCCACGTTAGTCCTTTCTCAAGCAACTTTCCCCCATGAAGCGAACTACTCCAAACCCATGATGGTCTAGCTTCACGTTTCGCCTTCATCAAATCATCCTTAGGAAAGTAGATCGTCTCCATAAACTTCGCCCAAATGGCATCAGGCTATTGAATCAGCCTCTAATATTGTTTTGCCAACAGGGCCTGATTGAATAGTTTAAAATCCTTAAAGCCCATACCCATTGAAGCCTTTGATTCTGCCATTATTTTCCATTTCCTCCAACAAATTTCATTTCTATTCTTACTTCTTTTCCACCAAAACTTCCTTACATAGTTGTTCAGTTTTTCACAAAAAAATATTAGGAAAAGCAACCACTAACATAGCATAATTTGGGATAGTTTGGATTACGGTCTTAATTAGAACCTCTTTACCAACCTACGAAAGACATAAACTTTTTCACCCCTGAAGTTTTTTCACAACTCGCTCAAACAGATACTCAAAAACCTCATTCTTGGAACTTCCCCAGGCAATGGGAATATCCAGATACTTGACATGGTGTGGAAGAGACTGCATCCCAAAGAGGTGACAATAAAAAGACGTTTGATCCTCAGTGGCGTTATTGGAGAAAATGATCCTAGACTTTTGATGGTTAGCATTTTGTCCTGATGCTTCACAATAAACCTGTAGGATCCTTAAAAGCTCCCAAACTCCCTCCTCCTTTGCTTTTATAAAAAACAGTGAATCATCGGCGAAAGAAAATGTGGAAAATAGTAGGGCTTTTTCTCTAGATTTTAATTCTCTTCAACCTTTTTTCTTTAACTCCATTTAAAAGCATGGCCGAGAGAACATCAGCAACAAAAATAAACAGGTATGGAGATAATGTGTCACCCTATTTGATTCCCCTATGTGGCTTGATTTCACATTTTCTTTCCCCATTGAGCACAACTTGAAATGTCATTGTACTAACACACTGCATGACAAGATACACCTATAGTCTATCAAAACCCAGCTTGATCATAGTTGCTTCCAAAAAGTCTCATTCAACTCTATCGTTAGCCTTGCTAATATCCATCTTAATCGTCATTTCTAGAATTCTGCCTCTCTTCTTCCTTTTAAGGTGATGGAAAACTTAATTTGTGATAATAATGTTATCCTGAATTTGTCTATTGAGAATAAAACTAGTCTAGTTAGGGGAGACAATATAGCCAATCATTCTCTTCATCCTCTTTGCCATAACCTTTGAAATCACCTCATACAGAAAACTACACAAGGTAATTGTCCTATCATTCTCTTCATCCTCTTTGCCATAACCTTTGAAATCACCTCATACAGAAAACTACACAAGGTAATTGTCCTAAACTGAGAGATAGTTTCAAGCGCAGCTTCTTTTGGAATGAGGACAATGTTGGTGTGATTAAGCTCCCTAATCATCTGGCCCTTCAAAGAAATTCTTAATCATATGAAAGACACCTTGACCCATAATGTGCCAAAATCTGGGATAAAAGATACCAGGAAACCTATTTGAACCAAAAGCTTTAAGGGCTACCAATTGACTCACTGCTTCCTCCACCTCTGTCTCAGTAATGGATCTCATCAGACTGGCTCAAAGGCATAGTCATTGAAGTGGTTGCTTTAAGCTCTCAAATGATTAGGGCCCATTTTAAAGGTTCAATTAAATTTAATGTCTACATAAATTTTTTAGATATATATTCAATTAAGTTCAATGTTTAAATAAGTTTTTTAGATATGTATTCAATTAAGTTCAATTTTATTTAAGTATCTAAAAAAATAAAATTTAGAATTTTTTAGATTTGATTGTGTTTATTGAGCATTTGTTTATGTTGTTAATGTCAACATAAAATACCATTTGAGTCCATGATATTTAGCTTAAGTTTTACTAATTATAATTTTATTTTTTCATTGATTATATTAACATTAAATCTAGTAAAATTTTATTTTACTATTAAATCAGATATGACACTTTTTTCGAATTAATAATATTATTTACTAAAAAAACATGTTAATGAATAGGAAAATCTAATAAATATTTTTGTTTCTCAAGAAACAATAGTATACATAATAATTTAAATTTTAATAAAGTCGCTTTTAAATTTTTTTTGGGCCCATTTTGCATTGAGTCACCATGCTAATTGTGTGACACTTCCTCATTGAATGTTGGTACGATATCGTCATTTGATGGAATTGCTGCCGCAGAAGCACACAATCTATATCCACTATCACTAGTGGCTTCTGCACACAATTAATCGTGTGCGTCATGCAAAACAAAAGAGAAAATTATATTTTATACCTTTAAAGCAAACATTTCTTATTTATTTGGCCCTTGAACTATTAATTAAAACAATCAAGTCTTTGAACTTTGAGTTCTATTTCAATTAAGTCCTCTACTTCAAATTTATCAATAATTTTAAAGAAAAAGAGTCACATGAGTATAGTATGATCCAATTACGAGATTAATTTTGAAGAAGTTGACTCTAAAGTATTTCAATCTAATGTATTGACTCATATTTATGTTACTTTGATCAAATTATGTATGTGATTGGTGCATGTAATACTCATGTGATGTATTTTTATCACAATTACTCATGAATTTTGACAAAAGGAGTTGATTGAAACTAGTTGTGAAGTTTAAGGATTTGATCGTTGCAATTGATTGTTAAGGGACCAAATAGAAATTAAGTATAAACTATAATTCACCCTAAATGGAATAAATTAAAGAGTTAATGAAAGAGAGATATTTGAGTGAAAAGAGACATGCAAGTTATAGGTAGTTAAAAGAGGGATTAAATGCAATTAAGTGTGATTAAAATAATTATATGAACCTAAAGTAAATAAAAGAATGGTGATTTGGGTAATTTAAGTGATATTTTTTTTTTATCAATGAGTATTACTTTTCCTTATAAACATCCATTAAATCTTATTATTTTTTATTTATATCAATGAAGTCTTATTTTTAATATTTTATTTAAATTAAGTCAAACTTCAGTTATATTTCAATTTTATCATTATTCTTTAGTTACCAAAATACTTTCATTTTTATGTTAACTTGGAGGCACACTCACGAGACATTTCAATTGTTATGTGATTTTGCATTCTTTCTTGTATGTCAACTTCAATGGCACAACCTTGGGATTTTTTAATTGTCATGTGATGTTTTTTCTTCGTACAACATGTTAATACTTATTTTGATTAATGTAATATTATTATATTGTAGATTCTATTAATACATTATCTCGTTGAATTTAAAATTATTAAATTATTATTTTATTTTATTTCTTGTGTTTGAATAGATAGCGACATTAAAATGGAATTAATTGACAAATATTATGGATATAGTTTTTTTTAACGTTTCTTATTTTATTAAATACTCAATAAATATTGTCTCAGGTTTTAAGATTGGGTACCACAATGAGATAAGAAAGTAAGAAAATGTAAACTTTTTTTGGGATCTTGCCGTGAAATTTATGTTAGCTGACTTTTGTTTTTAAATTTTTTATGGGGTTTCAATGTTAATTTTTTAAGCAAGAAATTTTTGCCCTCTTAATTGGTTCTTTTTTTTACCAGAAAATACTACAATATTTCTACTTTAAAACAGAAGTGTCATAGATCCTCATAACTCTCACACACACTCTTAATTGGTTCTAAGAATGTTAAAAAAAATGAAAGAGCTTTGGTAATTAAAGGGTAAGAATAAAATTAGACTATAAATATAATTTACGACTTAAATGAAATAAAATATCAAGTAGAGGACTTTATTAATATAAAATAAAAATGATAAGATTAATAGATTTTTGTAGGAAAATGTAATACTTATTAATAATTTTTTTAAAAAAAATTTAAGTGATAGTTGAGTAGCATTGCTTTTAGGCTAAATTAAATTTCAAATTTATTTTCATTTCTCGAATCAATAATGCTTAGATCATAATTGAATAATTTTTTTGCCAGTCAAGTCATGTTGTCTAGAAATTTGGAGAAAAAAAAAAGGTATATGGGTACGACTGTCAATTTTCATCACGACACGAATCAAACACGAATTTAATGAGTCGAACACGAAATTAAACAAGGTAATGGCTTAAAATAGGTCAACACGCTTAAACACGAAAAAAATCACATCGGGTTTATGTCAAAATTAGATTAATCCGATTTTGACCTAATTAACTTGTATATTTTAAATCAGTTGACATGATTTGTACACAAACCCGACTTAACATATTGTAGACCCGTTTAACCCGTTTAATTTGCCTATTATGTATGACTGATGTGGTCTTAACATTATTACTTATTGATTATTGCTTCTACTATGGTAATTGAGAGTATAGTTGTTAACATTATTATGACAATATACTAGTATAGTTCTTGTTTTAATTTTTAGGTTGAAACTTGAATGTGTTATTATATTGTATGAATGATTGAATATATTATTGATGAGATATGATGTATTATTTGTAAAAAAAATTATTTCATTGATGAGATATGATATATTATTTGCAAAAAAATTATTTGAAAATTTAGATGATTGATTGAATGATGTATTTAATGCTAATGAACTAGTGTGAAAATATGTTATATGTGTTAAACAAGTTTGTGTTACATATGCTAAACAAGTTAAACAGATCATGTTATGTGTGTTAACCTGAAAATGACTTGTTTATTAAACATGTCAAACAGATCGAGTTCGAGTAATCTATTTAATGACCAAGTCAGGTTAATTTTTATACATCTCGACATGATTATTAAACATGTCAGGTTTGCGTTTTAAAATTTTTGACACAAACTCGAAATCAACCTAACACCAAATGACTCAATCTCATTCATTTAACACCCAGTATATGGGTGACAACAATAATTCTATGGCCTCACCTACTAGTCTAACAGGGAAAGGAATTTCGTTAGAGTACAATGGGTCAAGTTTTCTTTGGTGGCCTAATTTCTTAGCATGTGTAAGGATTTGAAAATTTATCGTTGATTCTAACTCTGGTCTGATATCTCGTTTTTGTTAGTGAGAGATTAATGAAGTCGAAAATGGATTTGGAGGGCAAACTCAGATTTTGGTCAAAGTCAAAGTTTGAAATCCTTTTCGAAAACACTAAGACTATGATTTTGATGGAAATCCAACATAAATCAACTCAAATCTAGCCTAATTTCGAATATCTATTTCGTTTCTGCTGTGCATCTAAAAAGGTGGAGTTATTATATTTTAGAGTCAGAAAACAAAATCCACACGAATATGAGCTTTTCATCTCCATCTAAGTCGCACAATATTATCTTCTTACACAAGCCTAGAGTCTTTAAAAATGCTGTTCATTGGGTAGCAACCGTGGCTATGCACAACTCGCTCCTTCTGAGTTGGGTTGGTTCTCCCATCCGTAGCTTATGACTTTTATCTTGACTAAATGTAATTTAAATTTTCTTACTTAATGAAATGATTATCTAATTGTTTTTGGATCAAAAAAAAAAATCCATCAGAGTCGGAGCCCCATCCTACTAATTTTCAGCAGTTTGCCGATAACGAAAAATAAAATAGAAAAAAAAAACCTAAAAAACAAAGAGATGATGAGCCAATTATGGCTAACACCCACACCATCTCACTGACCAGGACAACTACTAGAAGCATGACTAATGTAATTGGGCTGGTTAAAATGTAAATTGGGTACATAGATCGTAATTTCATTGAAATTAGGGGGCAGTACGTGCATTTAAAAACTAGAACTACTATTCACAATCATCACAGCATGAAAACATAGCTTATTGATCACAACTATGGGGATACCACTACATAGAAAGACAAACGAGAAGGGTCTAGAGAAAGGAACATCCTTATTCCTTATCGAACTACAAGTATCTTTGTATAATTATTGATAACTATGTCATGTTTTCTAAATTTTTATTTATTATTTAATTTTGAACCACAAAATTATTTCTATTGCGTATACATTAAGCCGATCAAAATTTATTTTGCAAGATTCAAATTAAAAATCCATTAATTCTCATGATTTCAGCATATAAATTTTGTTTGTTCACGAATTCTCACAATTTTGTAACTTTATTCACTCTTCACTTGAGTGTTTAACTTTTTTTTAATTAATAATTTAATGCAATCATTTCAATAAAAGCTTATAAAAGTTTATTTCTAAAATATATCTAGTATAAAACTTTACATTAAAACGCTTGATGTATCAACAAAACATAAAGATGAATTTGATTTCATTATAATTTTGAAGAATTCAAATTCCATAAGTACTCTCTCCACATTAAGATAAGAAGACGTATGAATTTAACGACCGACATAATTATCATTATTTTTGTTGTTAGACTTTAAAATTGTGAATTTAAAAATTGTCACGACAAAAATCTTAAATTCTACTTCTACCCCATATATTTTCTTCCAAAAAAAAAATACCGAAAAAGGTTGTAAGATCGAGTTGAGGGAAAAATCAATTTAGGTCATGGTGTGTGGGGTCATGGAAGTTGGACCATCCCATGCCAAAAGGACTATATATATATATATATATATTATTATTTTTTTTTTCATTTTTATATTCTAAATTTAGAGAATAAATAATTCCCCGGTAAAAGGTACAGTTCCGGTATGGCCGAAAAGCGAAGCGAAAAAATAATAATTAAAAAATCGCAATAATCTCTCTCTCTCTCTCCACTTTTTCTCTTTTATTTCGAATTTTTTTTCTAAGAATTGATGGTCCGTACTCTGACAACGACCACTGAAGATGGTGGCACATGCCTCCTGTCATGTCAGACTCAAATGGACGGTCACGATCGTCAGGTACGTCTCTCCCAACGGTCACGATTCGATTTTCTCAGAGCCTCTTTGCTGAGAGAGAGAGATAGATACAGACTATAGTCTCTAATGTCTATCTCTCTCTAACTTTTTTCTCTCTACTGCTATCAGGTCGAGCTTGGTCGGGTGGGCTATAAAAGTGAAAAACCTCCATATCTCCAAAAGCTTTTTTTTCTCTCTCTGTCTCTCTCTCTCTCTTCAGACAGTGATAAGTGATTTGCCACTGTAAGTGTGAATTGAATCAAGGAAAAAAGATCATTCATGGCGGTCTCGAAGCACGAGCGTTGCTCTGAGCTCGGTTGAGATATCACTCTTTCTTCCTAGGGTTTCATGAGCTGGTTTTTCGCTACTGAAATTGAGATTCTCTATATAGTTTGAGCTTGATTTCTTGTGATTATTTTGCTGAAATGCATACGGAGACTCTCAGTTTGATGTGAAATTTCTGTTGTTTTGAAAGAGAAAATAGTGTGAGTGGGGTTGATTGAGTAGATTAGCTGGTACTTGGGGACCAAAATGTTGCGCTGGAGGTGGAACAATGGTTTGGGGCTCAATGATATGATTGCTACAAGTGAGGGTTTTATAAATGTCTGCTTATAATAATACATCAGAAAAGTTAGATAAAATATGAAGCTTTCAACATCAGGGTTGGGTCAGCAGGCTCATGAAGGTATCTTCTCTTTCTCTATCACCTTTGTGTTTCTCCTCTTCTTTTTAGCTTACACTTTTGTTTTATTTTTTTGTGTATTTATGTGTATTTCTTTTTCAATGATTTTTTTAGTTGAATTTGTTGTTTTTGCATGTCTTGAACACTCTTTGTTTATTATATGAGCAAAACCAGTAAATTAGCAATTAGGAAGAAATAAACTGATGAATTATTGATTGGTAATGGTTTATGAAAGGGGAGAAGAAATGCTTGAATTCGGAGCTATGGCATGCTTGTGCCGGTCCTTTGGTGTCGCTGCCAAGTGTGGGGAGTCGGATGGTTTACTTTCCTCAGGGTCATAGTGAGCAGGTATTTTTCATGTATAGACTTGTTGTTTCGGGCATTTATTTACATGTATTCATTTATGCGGAATATATGGTTTATCGATTGAAAGAGCCAGTTTTAAATCAATTGGAACTGAACGCCAGGTTGCTGCCACGACTAATAAAGAGGTTGATGCGCACATACCCAATTATCCAAGCTTGCCACCCCAGTTGATCTGCCAACTCCATAATCTTACAATGCATGTGGGTTCTATACTCGAGAGTCATCCTTTTTTCAACTACAAATTTACATATATGTGTGTGAAAGTAAGATAGATGTTAAGGAATGATTCGTTCTTGTTGTGGGATTCCAGGCAGATGTTGAAACAGATGAAGTATATGCTCAAATGACATTGCAGCCCCTGACACCGGTACTCTTAAGATACTGCATTAATTGAGATGCTGTTTTCCTTAATCTTTCTTCATTTTTGGTGAATTGAGTAGCAAAATTGATTCATGTGATGACATAGCAAGAGCAAAAGGATACATATCTTCCTGTTGAGCTAGGGATTCCGAGCAGGCAGCCAAATAACTATTTCTGCAAGACATTGACCGCTAGTGATACAAGTACCCATGGAGGGTTCTCTGTTCCTCGTCGTGCTGCAGAGAAAGTTTTCCCCCAGCTGGTAATTACCACTCTATTGTTTTGCTTAGTTTAACACAATTGGGGTGCTTATACCATTTTCCATTGTTATATTGGGCAATCTCAGGATTTCACTCAAACGCCACCTGCACAGGAACTAATTGCAAGGGATCTCCATGATATTGAATGGAAGTTTAAGCATATTTTCCGAGGTAGACAATGAGGGCTTAATGTTATTTAGTCTGTGAAAAACTTCTGGGTTCAAACTTACAGCCTTTGGACCATATATTCATAAGTGTTTTTTTAAACCCCATATTGGTAATTTCTTCTATAAATGACAGTTGCAGCTCCATTTTTCAGTTTATGTTGCCCTTTTCTTCTGGCTAAATCGTTTCCTGTATTTTGTATTTGGTCGTAAATGAAAGATAGCTTATATCTCACATCGAATGATTATGATCATCCAAGGTTAGTTTATGTGCTTGAGGGACTTCTCTACTCATTGCCAATTGCTTTTGGGTTAGATGCTCAAACATGTTTTGGGTTGGATGGTCTAACTATAAAGATTCAGTGAATTGAGTTGTTAAGGATCCACTTGGAGATCCTTTTGCCTAGGGGAAAGTTATCTTTTGCAGGGTTTGAGAGAGCATCCACTAAGTAGTGATTGGCATTTGGGCTAATGGATGATTGACGGGAGGATCTACTTTGAGATATAGCAATTTGTAATTGTTAAGGCACATTGTTTCATTCAAGAGAATTATGGGAGACATTACATAAATTATGGGAGGAAAGAATGCAGCGATGGTTGTCTATGTGGAAGCCACTGTAAGAGGATTGGTCTCCTTAGATTCCATAATGGCTATGGGTAGTCTGTAATTTAGAAGACATGTTAAAATGATCAAAGTGTGAACTTCCAAAGCAGAATGCATGTATTGGCAGTGTAGTCACTGGTCAAACTTGGAGGATTTCATTGCTGCAATAGAAACATCTTGCACCTCATAGAAATCAAGGACACACTTTGTGTTCTAAGACAATCACTTTGTGCAAACTCTCAGTACTCTTGATGAAGGGGGATCAATTTTGGGTAATATCTGAGAATAAACTAACATTCCCACTGGAGAGTGTAAAAGATGTACCACTGAACCCTCTAGGAATCACATGTGCCTCAAAACCTTTCTTGAATAGTTAAGACGGACAACAGAGAAGGTAAAAAGAATTCATAAAGATACATTTAGAGGGAGGTGAAGGATAAAACTTCTTTTCTATTGCAATTTCTCCAAGCCATTTTTAAGCTTTTTCATATGTGATGCCTATTACAATAAGGTGGGTCCTCACCAATGTGCGGAGGGCGATTTTGGATAGGAGCAAATGTGAAATAATGTTCCTGATCAAGAAAGTAAAACTAGATGTTTGGTGTATCTTTTAGGCTTTGTTTGGTGAATTATTTTGGTATTTCTGCGCAATCTATTGCTCGATTGTGTATGTGTACTTTGAGAATGTCGCCAATCTAAAGAAGTTGAATTGTTTGAGTCCTATTGGATCTGCGTTATAGCTCATCTGCTGCAGTCGCTAACAATTTTTTTATTCCCATTTTTGTTGAAACTATCTAGGACATTGCATAAAGAGAAATTTCTACATCTTTTCATCTTGAGTTTTTCATTTAAGTAAATGCAGGCATGTTGTATTTTATACTCCTCGTGCAGGACAGCCCAAGCGGCATCTTCTTACTACTGGATGGAGTGTATTTGTCAGTGCCAAGAGACTTGTTGCTGGGGATTCTGTTCTTTTTATCTGGTATCAACTTTCTATTACTTAGTTGTGGCTTGATCTTCAATTTTTTAGCTGTTGCATATTATATACCAAGTGGCCACATCGATTTAACATCTAAAATATTCTTGTTGTTTTCCATATTAGGAATGAGAAAAACCAGCTCCTTTTGGGAATTCGCCGTGCCATTAGACCACAAACTGTGATGCCGTCATCGGTTCTATCAAGTGATAGTATGCACATTGGTCTGCTTGCTGCTGCTGCTCATGCTGCTGCTACTAATAGCTGTTTCACAATTTTTTATAACCCAAGGTGGCCATCAATAATTAAATATTTTTGTCAATTTTCCCTACTGGTCTACTCACGTGTTTATTATATTCAGGGCAAGTCCATCTGAGTTTGTCATACCCCTTTCGAAGTATGTTAAAGCTGTGTATCACACACGTGTCTCCGTTGGGATGCGCTTTCGTATGCTTTTCGAAACTGAAGAATCAAGTGTCCGTAGGTATGGTAGTCATTGATTTTTTAACATGAAGTTCATTTCTTTCATTTTTGGCTGTTGATTTAGATTCATGCTTGGGAGTTACTCCATTGATACCAAGAGGCACAAACATGACCTTGGGAACACAGACAAAGAGTAGGACAAGGACATGTCCAAAATACAACAAATATAGTTGTAATATAATGTTAACAACTATATTTTTACACATATGAAGTACAATATATCTTCATTGTGTAACAAAGAAATGCATAATAATAGCCAACAATCACCAATGTTGTATAGACAAAGCATAACAAAAAATGCGTAGTTATGATGTCTCCTTTCATTTTCCCATGCTCCTCCTTTAACCAAACCTGCACATACCTTCCTTTTATTTTTAAGTATAGTAAAAACTGGCTATTGAGTTTTATTTGGATCTTTCTTTTATTATTCTTCACAGGTTTACCTTTTTTTCCATGCTATGAGAAAGTCATAAAATAACCTAAGAGTTCTCATGCCAAAAAAGTATGGGGCATGTATCCGAAAATTAAGTTTTTATTTATCTTTTTTTACGAAGACAAGATCAAAGAGGGCATAGATTCCCAACACTAACATGGTGCCTTTTTAGAAGCATCCCACTTCTTAGCATTGAAGTGATAAATCTAGCCTATGAAGATGGAGAGTGGTTGAACTATTGTTAAAGTTGTGGCATTGCATCACATCTTCACTGCTTTTCCTTGGCCTAAGAAATTTACCCTAAATTACTACGTTATTACTGGACATAGGTTATGTATGGAGGAATAAATTTTGTGATGCAGGTGCAGAATTTCCTGCAATATCACTCTATTGAGTGACACCCGACCAAAACAAGAGAAAAGAAACCATTGAGGTACTGGTGGGAATGTTAACAAGGACCACTTTTTGTCTGAGGTAGTCCTTTTACCAGCTGGTTTATGGAATCACAAGAATGTTCTTGTATTTCATGCTTAGACCAATATTTCTGTTGTGGTTGGAACTACAGTTAAACAGTAGGGAATAAAAGTGCAGAGTTAAGCAATGGCTTACTGCTTAGATTTTTTTTTTCTTTTTTGTGGGGAATTTTCAAAGATCGTGGGTGCCTAAGAATATATTGCAAATAGATGATATGTGCCATTTACTGTTCTGTCTCTCACTGGATGCTGCCTTCCTATCACAAGTTCTTTTGGAGGCTTTGCTTTCTTACACATGGATGGCTTGTATTGTGCAGATACATGGGTACAATTACTGGGATTGGTGACTTAGATCCTGTTCGCTGGCCAAATTCTCACTGGCGTTCCGTGAAGGTAAATGAGGCTATTATGCATAGAGTCATAGACAACTAGTATATGAGAACACAGTTGTGCATATTCTTGTCCTTGATTAAATTTGGTACTGATGTATTCTCTTGGTCAAATGGGCCCTGCTTTGAGCTTTAATTAGGTAATGTTTATGTATCAATTTTTGCTCGGTTTATTGCTCAAAATTTGTTCTAAAGATAAATCTTAATTGGGTACTTTTTGTTTGTCCACCTTTAACTTGTTTTCATTAATTTTTTCTTGTGCTTTGTAACAGATATTTTATAGAATCAGTTATATTGTACTTAAAGAAATAGTGCATCACAAGGTTACCTGAATCGCAGGTCGGTTGGGTATGTGGTACGGGTATAGGTGCGGGGTACGTTACTTTTTGTGGTGCGTGGTGCGGTGAGGGTTAACTTAGATGATATGCTATTTTGGGTTGCAGTTCGCTATGAACTATTATTCGGATTGTTTTCATTATTATATAAAATTATATAAATATATACATTATAAAATGCAAATCAAGACCAACAACAACACATCAACTAATAATCATGTATAAAAAGTACTGATTGTATATTTTATTATAAAAAAAAGACAACATATAAATTTAAAAACTTAAAATTTTAAAAATAACATACTAGAGAGCGATTAAATAGCTTCCTACTTGAAGCATAAATCAAAATAACACTCTTAAACATCTAACAAATCTCAAATAAAAATTACTTAATAATAAGAAAAAATTGGAGCACATAAGTTAATTGTCAACTCTTTTCCCTTTATCTTTCGCAGTGTTCCCTCTTCTTGCGAAGTTATTAATTTGAGTTTGATGCAGTCCGGAATGACAGAGCAGTAGCCTGCTAGAGCTAATAGGTGGCTTGTTAATAGAGATGAGCATAAAAACATGTAAGGATGAAGCTTCTCGATCTTCGTTTCCAGTAGTGGTAGAACTATTTGTATCGTCATCCTCCAAAGATTTTCATCGCAAATCCTCCAATCTCACACTAGAATCATCTATATATGTGTGCTCTGGATTTATATCTCATTTCTTAAAAGGATCATCTTTGTAGCTTTCACTGAAATGTGATTGGAGACGAATATTTGAATGGATGAAAACCAATTTGTTAGCTCTGGTAGAATTCAATCTGTTTCGCTTGACATTGTGAATAAATGAATACGTGCTCCAATTTCTTTCAACTGAAGAACTTGTAATTGGTTGTGATCACCTTTTATGAAAAAATAATAAGACACATTAATAATGATAATTAACAATAAAAATAAATAATTTATAATTTAAATTAGTACATTTTTTGTCACTTCTGCCCGCCGCCATAGCGTAAAGCGCAAGTACAAATGTGCATACTGTTCTCGCAATTGTTTTGCTTCTTCTACATCTTCTGCTATCTTTTCAAAAGCTTGCATAACACATATGATGACCTCTCTATCTTGATTTGGAGTTTCCTAACTGTATCTTTCGGTGCTAGCTTAGTAAGATATTGAGTATCATAAAACCGTGGTGTTAGTGCAAACCCAAGACAATGTAGATGAATATTCATCTTCTCCCATATGCCAAGCACAATTTTTTCAATCTGGGAAAATTTATCAACGTGTTTTTCACCCTCATAATATCTTTTATTTCACCAAGCATATTGTCCATCTTCTCATAAATTTCACCCATTTTTTGACCATCTCCATCACAAAATTTAATAAGAAAAAATATAGGCTTTGTGATACTTATGGTATTCTCCACATCCTCCCAAAATTCTTTACTAATAACGGTTTCTGTAACCAAAGCACCTAACTTCCTTGTGTGTTCATCCCCAGATTTTACTAATACTTTCCATGACTTAAGAACAATGGTAGTTGCAAGGGACTCTCTATAGTCAACAAGTCGCTTTAACAAAATATAATGCGATGCAAACCTGGTCTTAGCCACTTTTAATAGTTTCAATTTAGACTGAGCTCTAAACATAGTTAAAGTATGTGTGTGGTTCAAGAAATATTTAACAATAGAATTTCCTTTCTATAAGTATTTCTAAACCACTCAAATTCCTTTGTAAAGTCTTTAAAAATTAGATTCAGAGTATGAACAACACAAGGAGACCAAAATATATGTTTGTGTACTTTTTGCACTTGTTCCCCGCAAGTTTGCAATTTACTGCGTTATCGGTCACTACTTGAATGACATTTAGTGGACTTACTTTTTCAATGACTTTTAACAAAAAATCAGCAATTGTTTTACCTATTTTCTCTATCCCTGAAAAATCTTCAGCATATAAAAACATTGCTCCACGACTATTTGCAGCAATGATATTAATAAGTGTTTGATGCTTCACATTAGTCCACCCATCTGATAAAATAGATAACCCATTAGAATACCATGTATTTGTAATCGGAATAAAATCTTTTTCAACATTTTTTTTGCACTTATCCAATAATATAGTTCTTGTTTTTGTATGGCTGGGAGCCTTGTAACCTTTAGGTTCTCTATTTATAGTTGAAATCATCTCATTAAATTGAAGATTTCTCAACATATTAATGGGATTCCATTAGCACATTATTCTCTCATGACCTTCAAGTTAACCATGTCTTGATCCATTATTTTGAATGCATCTTCAATTAATTCCGTCGTCAGTGAAGGTTGCCGCTTCATCAATGCAGAATTTTTTAAGGGTGAAGAAACTCCTATTTTTTCTGTTTTTTGTACTATTTCTCGCAATTTTGCATATTCAGTCAAATTATTTATCAACGCTTGACACCATTTACCGGGTGGGCACAAAAAAAGTGGTAATGCATTTGAGCATACGAACTTGTAAATTTTTCACCGCAATGCTTACATACCCAACTCTTTGAATATCCTAGATTTTTTTTCTTGAGCTGCACCAATAAGATTGACTTCATTGAGTGGTGATTTTAATTTTGCATCAACTTGTAATTGATCTTCCTATGTGCGATTTTTTGTGGTTGCCTAGTGTTATCTTCTTCCGTTAATTCAATATGTTCAACTTTTTGTTCATCAGCAAAATCATCCAAATTTTAAATATTAATTCCGAATTGTTCTTCATTCGGAGAAGAATCTTGTTCTTCCCTCCTTCTTTTTTCAAAAATCATTTTTTTAGTAATAAGAATTCAAGTATTCAACACAGTAGAAATATTGAAGGAATAATTGAGGATGAAAAGGGAGGTAGTAGTTGCGGTACAAAGGCTGCAGTTGGAATTAAAATATAATTGGGAGTAAAAAATATATATATAGGGCTGCAGTTGACATGCATGTGTAAGTTTCTTAACCTAATTTTGGCTTTTATATCCAAATTATATTATTAGTTCTTATAAAATAAGTGGGGTTTTATGGTCATTTCACACTGCCTAGGTACTAACTACAAGTCAGGTAATTATTTCCCAAGTCACTCCTAGACAACTTCTATCATGTGAGTCGGTGAAGAGAAATATCGTTCTCGTCTCCTCAGCAGTTGGCGACGAAGAATTCAAAGCGGAGAGAGAGAGAGAGAGAGAGAGATAGAGAGAGGGCGATGAACCAAAGAAGTCGGTTCATCGCGAAGAAGAAGCCGAATCGAAGGAGAGAAATCGAAGAAGTCGAAGCAGAGAAATTTGAAGCATAGAATTCGAAGAAATTGAAGCATATAAGTCAAAGAAGTCGAAGTAGAGATCCATCGAGTAAGTTACCTACTCTTTAGTTTAGCCTATTATAACTTAATCTGTGTAATTTGTAATAATTTGGTTTGATATGGGGTTAGGGTTTATATTGGGGATCTGGGTTTTGTTAATTGGTTACAGTTGGAGTCGGAGATAGGAGTGATCCAGGTTGCGAACGACCCACGTTTGGGGTCGTGCGACCCAGATCGCGGTTCGTAGGTCATCTCACATTTTCTGCTTACCCTGGTGCATCACATAGTATATTTTATTTTCCAGATTAGTCATGCACTGTCATTATAGGATACTCTCTTCTTTCAATGGAAATATTTATGGATTGCATTAGAGGTTGAAATGTTTAGGTTTGATGGTTAGTTGCCAGAATACTCTTTAAATAAAGACAAGCTGTGAGAATTAGTGACTTTAGTTACCATATGTTGTTTGGAATCCAGTCCAGCCAAATAGGGGTTCTGCCAATACATGGTTTAGTTACTTATTCAAGTATGATGTCAAAATCTTGTGCAAGGAACTTGATTATGTGAAGTGGGGAGCTTTTCAAAGTCAGGGAGACAATAAACAGGTTTGAACAAAAATGGGTCTGGACATATGGGATGGATGAATCTATATTGGTAGAGGGAGTTGGGCTATATCAGAAATCAAGAATAAGTAAGATCACTCTGTAAAACTCTTGAGTCGTTTCAGGAGAATCTGTAAAAGGACTTATTTTGAGGGCAATGGTAGGATTCTTTTATGATATTAACCATTTATATTCTACTGACTTATTTTAGAAAAGAAATCTCATCCTTGTCCTATTGCAAATAAATGGTTAGACAGGTATCTCGAGGAGGGAAAGGCTAACATTGCTTTCCTTTAGATGGTGGACTATGGACCCGTCTCATGGTCAAATTGATTGTAGCACTAGTATGGCAATCTCGTGAGAGGCTATTATTGGGGTAATGTTAATGATAGATTTCGATGAATCATAAGAGTTTATTCAGAAGGCATTGACAAGGTTGCTCAAGTTCCCCCGAAATTACTTCGATTCTAGAAAAATAATGCTCATTGTTTGATCCACTTTTTCATTTTCTTATGGAAAAACTCAATGTCATTGAATAGCGGGAGATATTTGCTTGAATATGTTGGTTTTGGGCAATGTATAGTCTATGCCTTTCTAGGATGGGCAATTTATAAAATTGGAAATAAGGAAAACTAACTGGGCCTTATGGTTTCCATGTCTCATACGTATCATATTGTATGGTGCTTTGATGGGTGAAGCGGGTAAAGGTTGTGTATAGCCATGGTTAACCAAGAGATAGGTCAAGACCGAGGACAAGCTCACAGATGTTTGTGGCTTATGCTTCTACTTGGTGTGTTGGAGTGTTACGGTTTTGAAGAAATCAGTTTCTTCCAGTCTACTGCTCAGTCAACCGGAACTCTGAACTGTTGAGACTCTCCAGCGTTATCCCTTCTTGGGAATTGGTGTTGCTCATTCTCACTTGCATTGTTTTTTCGAGATCTTTATTCCACAAGTCCACTTCTTAGAAACTCAGCATCTGTGACATTTTTTTAGGGGGAATTGAAGTTGGAAATGAAGAGTCAAGTGCATTGGGGATTGGAATGGTATCCCGAACTGTTTTGTGGAGTGTTGCGGCTAAGAATAATCTTGTAAAATCTTCAGAAACCTTGTCACGAGACGAGGTGGAAGGTTATGTGCTTATATGAAAAAATTGTGGGATTCTTTTCTCGCTTTTATTCTAGTCAAGGAAGAGTCTTTTTGAAGGATATGCTGTCATGTTTATTTCCTTGATAAATTTGGAAAGAGAGAAAATCCATGGATCAAATGGTTCATGTGTTTTATCTGAATTGCCATATGTGCATATCTCGTAGTTGATTCTGCTTGAGGCATCGATGTATGTGGGGGGTTTGCCTCTGTGCCTGACTTTAATAATGAACTTAGACATAGATCAGAATCTTGGGACATGCTCAAAATATTTGCGGTCTTTGTTTCCTAATTGGTCTATTGGGGATTATTTCTTACGTGTTTATCACTTTGTTTCCTAATTGCGTGTATTATAAGTCATTTGAATGCTATCCAAGTGACAAGTGCAAAGTTTGACCGGAGATAATAAGAAGAATTAGATGTTCTTGCGATATATTTGTTTAAACAGTGGATCGGAAACCACTCCCCTAAAAATATTTAAAAGATATTTACCCAAATCTCCGCTCTAATACCTTCTAAAGCAAAATAGGCACGCACGGGTAGAGAGTCTGCCTGCGTCATGTGCCCAGGTGACGCCTCTTGTAGTGTAGCATTTGGGTTAAGCCTTCTACTTGCCGAGTTTGGCTTTTGACCTCTCTCTGAGTCTCCAGTTCATTACCTTCTACTACCGATCTTCTCCAACTATTCGTTTTGTTTGTTTCATTAAGCTCGCTTTCTTTGTACTTTGGCTGAATTAAGTAATGGGAACTCATGGTTGTGTATAACACTTAATCCAAGATGAAGATTTGGTAAATGAGGCTTATCTTAGATGCTGGAACATTTCATATTTACATCTAAGCGTAAAATTTTCAAAGAATAATTGAAGATTGGACAAATATAGGTACGGAGAATTAATGGGCTTTTGTTATGCTGATTTAGTTTATGTCTAGTCTCTATTGGTGCTTAATAAACTATTGACTAGAAAAGTATATCCTTAAGGTACATATATCAACATCGGGGATATAACCTATGGCAATCAATTTTTTTGGGGATTGAATCGAAGTTTTATTATTGATAGCATTTCCATGGCTAGAAAATGACAAGAACACTTTTTGGATCCATAATTTGCCCTTTTAATGCACATTTACCTTGTGTTTTGTGCTTCTTCAAAAGCTGGATTAGATGGGGCACAAATAGCTTAGTTGCTTCCAAGATTATATTGTCTTCACTATTGTAAAAAGTGGCAATGTCCAACATCTGGTGGAGTCTTGTCGGGTTGGGATTTTGCATCGTGATCGATGTAGATTCTTCCTGTTCAGAGCCCTAATATGCCTTGACTGAAGTTTTCAAGCCCCTATTTGTGCAAGTCATACTAGAACTTCTTGTGTCATGTCTATTCTCGTTGCACGTATTGAAAGAAATCATATAATAAATGTAGCGGAATTTAAAAAATAATTTGATTTCTCACTCCAAGATCTTTTCTTATTTAATACAAATCGAAAATTCTAGATCTATAGAGAAGATTAAAAGTTACCTCTTGAAACGTGTTTTTAACTATCTTGAAGTTTTTTCAAAAAATTTTGAATCTTCAAATCTGAATTTGATCTCTATTCTAAGCCTCGCAATCATTTGGCCTCTATCGGTAGCTACACGAATTGATAAACTTGAAGAATCTACCTCACCTTTGATAAACTAGTAGAGAGACAATAATGAGTGAATTTTCTTGTGCTAGTAAGAGAGAGTTGTTATCTCATCATCCATCTCGTATATGAAGGTATTTGTAGAGCCTTAGAAGACTCTAATCCTAATTTGGGTTTGGCTGCAATTATTTCATAATTACATATGACTTATTTATTAACTATTAATTGTAATAAAGTCTCTAATTAACTCTTAATTAGGTTTTTACTCCAATTAACTTGTAATTGGTTTTCTCTCATTTGTCCTTTAGTTTCCAATCAATTAAATTTTGTGTGACCCTATAAGTTCAAGCATATCCGGTTGTAGACATTCAATACTAAGTACAAGTAGTATCTCAAAGTAAAACTCTTTCTAATTTAGTTTTGATTTAAAACTCTTTTAATTCAGCTTGAATTAAAACTCTTCTAATTCTCTCTTTATGAAGAATAATTAATATATTTATATTAATTTAGTTTTTCGGATTTCTACTAATTATGACTGACACCTAGCAACAAATCATGATCAATTTTTGAATAACACGAAATAGGTAAATAACTCATTCAGTCTATATTTACCATGCAATTCAATGCTTCTATCACACAATACCCTAATTGAATTACTAGGGTATGAAATTACTATCAAACTCTTAACTCAATTTTATGTGTTCGATCTTGGGACTATAACTCTTAATTATCAATTAGAAATTCTTTCTCTAATTGTCATTTTACTTGACCAAGGACTCCTTGAGTCATATCCTAGAAGATTACATAAGACATTTTTTATTTATTTATTAAGGGTAATAGATTCTATATTGTACATTCATAAGTCTCTATGCATGTTTAACTATGTCCAACAATACATATCCAAGTTACATGGTTAGTTTATGAATATGTTGTATAGTTAAAGTATAGAAGTCCATACACAAGACAACTATGGTGTCTCAAGTTTAAGGATCAGTTGCATAACTATAACTTTAGGATTTAAAATTGAAAGGTATGTAAAACTCCATAGAAAAAATCTTACGTTAGTCGATGGTCACGTTCAGTGTACTTATTCTCTAACAAACATTCACACACCTGCATTAGTGTTCCTACACTAGTGACTTGAACGAGTCACGAGTCACCTCATATCCAATATGAGTAAACATAGTGTATGTTAGTCTATCCGGATTATATAGTGTCCACATAATAATCCTATGATTAGGAACATTTAAGAGTTAAGTACTAATAAGTACAGATCTCATTTTCTCAACTTTTTGAGAAACTATCTTCTTAACTTGTACTATATGAGCTATATCATGTATATTAAAATAAAATAAAACAGAAATATGATAAATAAACTTATCATTTTATTTAATTAAGTATCGGATCAAAAAAAATATTTAATTAAAAAATGAATGTTGCTAGTACAATCCTAAAACATCATCTATATAATTGGTCTTAGAGCATACTACTAACATGTATGATATGGTACCTTGATTATCTTGCCCTTTTATTTTTTTTCACCATTTTTCTTGGCTTGTGCACCTTCAACTATTGAAGACAGCATTCAAAGGTTTAAACATTTATCCACTAATCAACCACTGTTGACAATTCATCCTACGGTCAGATTTCTGAACTTAGTGGCAGAAATACTGGAATTAGTTTCCACTTTCCGGTTTCTCATTATTCATTTACCTCAAGTAGTGCCTTGCCAATGGCTGCAAGAAAAGGTGCTTCCAATTGTTAGCATAGCATAACAAAAGTATCAAACCAATGTGTGACTATTTTCAGTGTTTCTTTTGTATTATGTAGGTCGGTTGGGACGAGTCAACTGCAGGTGAGAGGCAGCCACGTGTATCATTGTGGGAAATTGAGCCTTTGACAACATTTCCCATGTATCCGTCGTTGTTTCCCCTTAGGCTGAAGCGACCTTGGTATCCTGGAGCCTCATCTTTTCAAGGTATCTTATTTCTATAGTTTTTTACCCTGACATTTGGTGCATCCACCTCTTCTTATCCATTTGTTATTGACATGGCATGTTTAGTACATTTAGAATGATTTTGGCTTGTCCAAGTCATTTAGGTGGAGAACAAATGATTTACCATCAAAGAAAGTAAAAATAAAAGAAGAGTACATTATGTGGTATTGACAAAACATGGTTGGGGTTCATGCATATGATGAACTTTGGTTCTCAGCATCAGACATTTTCTCACTCCACTCCATGTATGTGTCAGGTGCAGATAACGTTTTTTTAATCATTGTAAATTCATGCATTAGTGTCATTACCACGTGGATCAATTTTTAGGGACAAAAGTGATGTCAATATGCATTTGTGTTGCATGCGATACATCATTAAGTTTTAGTTTAGTTGATAGCCTATTGATTGCTATGGCATTTTAATAAATGCAACTCTTTCTTGGTCATTCTTTTCTTCTCTTTTGACAGTTTTTAATTTGTTTTCCTCCTGTGCTTTTATTACAGATGGTAGAGATGAAGCTGTTAATGGCATGTCGTGGTTAAGAGGGGGAACTGGTGAGCAAGGACTTCACTCCCAGAATTTTCAATCTGTTGGTATGTATCCCTGGCTGCAGCAGAGAGTCGATCCGACATTGCTCCAGCATGATCTTAATCAGCAGTACCAAGCCATGTTGGCCTCAGGTTTGCAGAATTCAGGAAGTGGAGATTCAATGAGACAGCAATTAATGCAGTTACAGCAGCCTGTCCAATATCTTCAACATTCAGGCAGCAACAATTTACTGTTGCAGCAGCAGCAACAGCAAGTCATTCAGCAATCCATTTCTCCTCATATGCTGCATGCACAAAATCAAATGCTACCGGAGAATCTGTTCAAACCAATACAAGTGAATAATCGGTCACAAGAACAGGAACAGCAACATACTTATCAGGAGGCACATCTGATGCAAAGCGATCAGCTCCTGCAGAGGCAGCCATCAAATCTCCCCTCTCCTTCATATTCTAAGACAGACTTCACAGCTTCAAACACCAAATTTCCAACTTCTATTGCTCCTCCCAGTGTGCAAAATATGCTGGGTTCACTTTGCCGTGAAGGGAGTGGTAATCTTTTGAATTTCTCAAGAACTGGTCACTCCATGCTCAGTGAGCAGCCACCACAACTGTCCTGGGTTCCCAATTTTGCTCATCAACAAGTCCATACTTCTTCCAGTTCTGTGTCACTTTCACCATATCCTGGGAAAGATGCTGCTGTGGAGCAGGAAACTTCTAGCTTGGATGCCCACAATCAAGCTCTTTACAGTGCTAATATTGACTCATCTGGGCTCCTACTTCCCACTACTGTCTCTAGTGTTGGTAGTTCTGCAATTGATGCAAGTATATCCTCCATGCCATTGGGGACTTCTGCGTTTCAGAGTTCTCTGTATGGCTACATGGAGGACTCGTCTGAGTTGTTGCATAGTGCAGGACAAGTTGACCCACAAAACCCAACTCGTACATTTGTCAAGGTGCTAGCCTTAGAGATATGAGCTATGTATGTTGGTGACAATTTTATGTATGTTAGACTGTTGGATGGATAAGGCCATTTGTACATGTGCAGGTTTACAAATCTGGGTCGGTTGGGAGGTCACTGGATATCACCCGTTTCACCAGCTATCATGAGCTGCGAGAGGAACTGGGTCAGATGTTCGGGATTGAAGGGTTGCTTGAAAACCCACAAAGATCAGGCTGGCAGCTTGTATTTGTCGACAGGGAGAATGATGTGCTTCTCCTTGGAGACGACCCATGGGAGTAAGTACTTCAGTACATTTTTAAATGACCTAACCTGCTGGCTGTAACTGTATATTTGACATAGGGTCAATTCTTACATATTCTTTTAGCCTTCAGTTTCACTGTTTACCATTTGTTTTGTTTGGCTCTGTTGAAAGGTTTAACTAAGATATTCTTGGGGGGAAATTTTGAACATCTGGATTACCTGCTGAAATTGAATTGTCAGGCTATATAACCACATCATGATTTCTATGAACTCAATACACAAATTCTATGTGCAGGGCTTTTGTGAACAATGTCTGGTATATCAAGATCCTTTCACCGGAGGATGTGCTGAAACTGGGGAAGCAAGAGGCTGAATCATTGAGCCAAAATGCTGTTGAAAGGATGAACAGTGGCGGCACTGATGGCCGAGACCTTCTTTCTGGACTTCCATCTCTTGGATCACTTGAATACTGAGACTGGCAGAGCAGATTTCTATCCTCCCACGACACTTCTCTTCTACTGTCTACTGCTGAAGATTCCAGAAGTTTCTATTATTTTGCAATTTTTCACGTCTTAGTTGCTTTTAGTAGGTGTGATCACTGGTGGTTATGCCT
>CM042190.1:24570000-24621842 GCA_023539305.1 Ilex asprella
AATCTTCTCAACACAACCTCCGTCCACAATGCCGAAACCCTAATCCGCCTCGTCCGTTCCCGACCTCCTGGCGTTCCTCTCATCACTGTTAGCAATCATATGTCCACGTCAGTCAGTTAGTCTACTCTCTCACTCGAATTCTCCCTCTCTTTCTTGACCTTCGCACTCACTCACACGCACAAAAAGTTCTGTTTTGATATATTTATTTGAGTGAGATTTTGATTATTTTTTGATCGGTAAGATTTCGATACCATGAATTGGAATTGGAGATGGAGTTGAATTCGTTGTTGTAGAATGTAAACGGAAGTCCTTAATACAGACCCATGCTCAAACAACCAGTAAAGAAGCACATGGGGATTATTTTTAATCATGCTTTTCTCTAGCTTAGTGTGAATCAGGGGTTGGTCCTCAACCACTCGTTCAGGAATTGTTTATAGTAGGTTCCTGTTAAATGGCTGTAATTATTACAGGTTTATGATTTGTTTCTGGGATTCTTATATTTTTGTGACTGCTGCAGGGTGGATGATCCATTTATGTGGGGATTTAAGGGTTTTCCTACCGCGGACTCAAAATTGGCACGATGGGTACTAGCTGCTGAAGATATATGCTTTAAAAATGTGGTGCTGTCATATATTTTCCGGCTTGGTGCGTGATATTGATCAATTTTGCATTTTATCTTCTCTCAGTTTTCTTCTTACTATATCAAGTAGTGGAATTTTTATTAATTTTGTTTTGAATTCTCTTGGACTGTATTACTTAAATTAGAAGTCTTGTTAATTTTGATTGTCTTTGAAAATTTTGAGTCTCACTATTCATTAGCTGCCAAACGGATTTCAAAGGTTCCGTTTGTTGGGAGGTTCAGGAAATGCAATATGAAATTGAAGGCTGGGAGTTTGTAAAGTAATCAATCAATATGGTCTTAACTCTTGACACAGTGTGGCGTCATCTTGGAAGTAAAACTATTGTGCGACATCAATTAGGAACAAGGCAAACATTAAGTATTCTTTATTGTTTGTTTTATTAGATATGAAAACAATTGCAGGGAGGTTTTTTAAATATTATCCTCATGGCACATATTATCATTGTGGCAAAGCGGTGTTCCATGTTATGTTCTGCTTAGCCAATAACTTTTCAAGCATGTTATTTTTCTTATTTATTACTTGAGCAAGATTATCTTAGATACTATAGCAAGGTAAAGACTGTTTTAGACAATCCAAACTTTTCTGGGTTTCCACCAATCTGGGCTTACGAGAATTTGAGGAAATTAAATGAGAGTCTGAGAGAGAATTTCAGATGAATAGTGCAATGGTTCATATAGCCCTTTGACTATATCCATAGAACGTTGCATTGAATTATTGATATTTGTGAAAGGTAGATTAACAAACTCCATGATAATTGAACGTACTAAGTACATATCTTAAATTTGTTGCTGAATGATGCTGAGAAGTGCAGGGTCTGTAATACTATTTCTAATGCATTTCGTGTGGAAGACCTATTATTGGAAATACTTCGATTATCTAGTCAAAAAAAGGAAAAATTTTGGTAGTAAACAAAACTTTCATTTCATTGATAGAGAAAAAAATACATCAATGTTTGATAAAAAATCCACTGAGAAAACAAAACAAAGCAAAGAAAATCAAAACAAAATAAAAGGCTAGCCACTACAAACAGCATTTCAATTATATTGGACTACTGATAACGTAGTTCTATAAAACCCCTTTGTGACCACAACCCATAAAAGAAGCCACATTCTTGACTCTATCCCATAACAATTCCTTTTACTCCTCATTTTCTTAAAAAATTCTGCAGTTCCTCTATATCCAAACAGCCTAAAAGATAACTAATATTGCGCAGCGCCATAAAATAGAAGATTTTTTTTTTCATCATTTCCAAAAACGCCAAAGCACACTACCAAAAGAGAAGCACAATTAAGAGGTGTAACCCATACCTAATCCGCCTCCACCAACAATCTATGCCACAAGAAACAAGCAATAGGGCAGTGATGGGATAAATGGTGAACACTTTCACAACTATTCTTGCATAAAATACACCAATGAGGAGAAATATTAGTGTTTGATCTTCTCTTTTACAACAGATCACAAGTGTTCAGCTTTCCTCTAATCAAGCATCTTCACTTTAGTAGGAACTCTTGTCTTCCAAATTATAGAATGAGGTTCAAATATAGATATGGAAACATTGAGATCATCAATTACCCAGTCAAATATGGAGGTGTAAATATCATAAGCATATGTTTGGCTATTTGTTGAGCATGAGTTATTGATTCTTAATGTTCTCATTATTTTTGGTGTTCTTATTGTTGTTGTTGTTCTCTTTGCTTTCGTAAGCTTGCTATGGTTAATTTTTTTATCATTAGCTATCAAATCCCTTTTAGTTGGCTTACTCCTAGCAGTAAATTGTGCAGGGAAATGCATACCCATTACCAGGGGCGCTGGAATATATCAAGAACACATGAACGAAGCTCTTGATCGACTAAATGATGGGGCTTGGGTACTCTCTCTATTACCTTGTAGATTTAACTCTAATACTTCTTGATGGATATTTTTTATTGTGAAAATTATTGTTAACGTTGTTATGGCCTTCATACAGATCATTAACATGATGTTGTATCCCCCAGTTGAATGAAATTGCATCTCCAAATATGTTTTGTGTGATTTTTTTAATAATATGTGATCATTATAATCATTATCCATTGAAATATATGATTTGATCCCTCCATAAGAATTATTGAGGCCCAATGCTATTGACGAGGTGATTTGATATGTGAAGCATTGTGGCTGGGGCCTGTGTGTGGCAATGTTAACCTATGACACTTCTTATCAGAAATGCCCTTGCTTTGAGATTGTTGGAATAGATTGAGGTAATTTTGGTAATTTTAGGAACATAGCTATCTTGCTGAGGATGAGAAAATATAAGAATCTAGTTTGATGTAATTATGGTTTCTTGTTTTTTGTTATTCTAGTCATCATTGACCATCTTCACCTCCATCTCTGTCATTGAGTTGAAGGTCAGAATCACCGAAGTTTATTGAAGTCTCTCAACAGTGTTGTATTCTTTTTTGAGTTGTCTTGTGGACTGAATTAAAGAAAAGCCCTAGGGGGTTGCCTCTCTCTTGTACACCAGCTTCTTCGATGTGTAATTATTGAAAAGCCCAAAAGTTTTCTCTGTCAAACTCGTTGTTCATGGAAATCTGCATGGTTAATGTGAAACTTAACTTTTATTATTATGTTTCTTATCCTTGACCTATCATCTTCTAATGTTTCCTTTTTGCCTCTTCCCCAGCTAGTCTTTGCTGTACTGACCCTACAAGGGACTTCTCTAAGTTTTTACATTTATTTGTGCAATTAAAGGTTCTTTGGCATGCTATTTAATTGATTGTGATTTAGTTTCAATGCCGATTGCTTGCCTCAAACAAGCGATATATTCTGAATTGGCTCATCTTTTGTCTTCCAGTTGTTTGGTTTTAGTTGTTGATCTAGATTTTTTGATAAGAAAATCATTGGTACAAATTTATTTAATAGAGAGCTCTCCAAAGCCTTCTACAGCATTTCTTAACCTAGAATTGCATTGCATACTAGATGGGATCTGAAGTATTTGATGGTTGTCCTTCATAGGAACCATCAGCGATGTATATTAACCCGCCTGTTGTGATAGATAGATAACACTAATGTGATTTAGGCTGGTCGGCATTTCCTTTTCTTCTTATGACTTCCATTTTTTAAAAACATGCAATAGCTGTTCTAAAGTTCTGTTCATGACAAGTGAGCAGCTGCATACATTTCCAGAGGGCAAGGTGTCTCAAGAAGATGTACCTATAAGACGTTTAAAGTGGGGAACAGCCAGTCTCATCGCTCGTGCCCATGTAACTCCAATAGTTTTGCCTATTGTTCATCATGGATTTGAACAGGTAATTTTACTGTGATAGTTATTTTACGTGCTTTGACAAAATCTTAAGATGTACCTTTTTCTTTATCGGTTCAGAAATTATATTAGGCGGATTTGGTTCATAGATAAATTGTCCATTTATTTCCGTTTCCTCTTCACTTTGAACGCAAGCAGGATATTACTGGTTTGTTCAAACTTGTTTTCCTTTTTGTTTCATCCTGCATTATTCGCCTTTTCATTCGCAGTTTGCTTATATATATTGTCAGCTTGTTTTTCTCCATCTGTCACAATTTCCCAATCAACATCCATAGTCGCATTTGCATGAGAACTGTTCCCAAACTCAGATTGCTTGAAATAGGCTACTTTTATTTCCTGTTGTTCATAGTTTTGGATTCTTTTAAAGCTATAATGATATTAATATTAGGAATGGTCTAAGACTGCTGCGAGTCATATTAGAACAGTTGTTTCGTAGCTGTAGCTAATTGGGTCATTTCTAAGTCGTGAAATCATTTTATTCTTTTTTTGTTAGCAAATTACCAGAGTCCATTGTTATAACCTTCTTTGGCCATTCCAAAAATCTAAATTGGTATTTTACTTGACAATCTTGAAATCAAATCTTGTCTGTGTGTTCTCAGTTTTACACCTTTCCAGAATGAACACATTGAATTAGGAAAATAATTAAGCATTGCATTGAAATGTGCAACAATAGGTATTATTTGAATCACTCTGGTGTATTTATTCAGGTTTGCTCTCCTAGTATTTATCATTTCAATAATTTCCAGGTTATGCCCGAGAATTATTTATTTGGTAGAAGGCCTCCTTTGCCATTGTGCAATAGGAATATAAGCATAATTGTTGGTGAACCAATAGACATTGACCTCCCAAAATTGAGGCAGATGGCACTATCCACGACTGGGGATCTATCTCTTTCCAGTGCTGGATGGCCCAGCGCTACACCTTGGGGACTGGATGAGGCTGCACAAAGATGTCTCTATACCACTATATCAGAGACAATTCGAATTGCCATGGAACGACTACGGGCTTTTGGGAAAAGTTATCTCAAGTCAAAGGGGTGAACTTTGATGTGCTTATAAAGATGTAAGGGATGTCTGGGTGTATCAAGCATTGATGCATGTCAACACAGGAAGAAGTAACAATGAGCCAATGACCTATTTGAGTTTTGACATGGCAGAGGGACTCCTTTTCCTTTCTGGCACGCCCTTTTCTCTCACTGGGGACTCTGTGAGTCTCTACATTCAATCCTCTCTGTCTGATTATCAATTGCTACTGCAAAGACTAGGGGATAGAGTATTTTTCGAATATTGGACATTGTTGTACTTTTTATGAAATTTCCTGGCATGTGATGCCTGCAGTGCTGTTTTTGGAGGATGCACTTTAAATATGTACCAGGACCCAGTCATCAAGGAAAGTAATTTTCTGAGACTTGTACATACTGTAGGCTTTATTGGATTTTCTTTCTTACAAACTGGGTTGGAACCCATCCTTTTTCAATGTCTCGTCTGAAGTTTACTGACTCAGGCCATAGCAAAGATCAAGAAAAGGGGTCATTGATATTGACATAACAAATAATAGCAACTCCAACTCACTCTTTATTTTTCCTTTTTTAGCTATTTTACCTAGTCAAACAATAAAAAAGTTCTCCAACCACTCTGTATTTCTCATTTAACTCAAATGGCTCTTCAAATTTGAAGAGTCGTTCAACCTCTCTCTCTCTATATATATATATATATTTATGTGTGTGTGTGTGGCAATTTCTTTTAAATTATTGAAAGTTAGTTGAAATAGTTAGCTACAATAGAAAGTGTGGTTAGAGTGAATTTATAAAAGTGACTCTCTAAAATAGAGAATATAATATTTAAATATATTTTGAGTAGTTAAAATGGAGAGTTGGGTTGAAGTTACTCTAAGAAGAACTCTTCTAATTAAACCCAAGTTTTAGTGAAATGAAAATGGGAAAATGGTACTCCTAATTGTCGGTGCAAAGGAATGCTTGGTTACAATCATCGTCCCATTTGATTGATAGAGGTCCGATCCTTATTATTTTGCGTCAATTTTTTCTCTCATGTCAAGTTAGAATGTGGTAAGGATGAAATCCTAACTATGGGCTGCAATTATGAAATAGCCCAATAAACTTAGGAAAGCCTTGTTTGTGCAGTGGCTCGTACAATGGCGCCCATGGCCTATCAATGCCACTGGGCAGACTGGACCACATCCTAAGGGTAAAGCCCAACACATCAGAGGTGTGTTTGGTTTGCGGGTTTGGGGGGGTTTGGAAACATGGGTTAGGGAGTAAACTCTCTTAAACCCATGTTTTGTATGTGTAAAGTAGGGATAGGATTTCAAACCCAGCCCGGTCATGGCCCAGTCACGAAACTCTCATTCATGGGTTTCATGAAACCCAAGGAGGGGATGGGTTTCATATGTGGGTTTGGGAGTTTAACATATATTACCATAATAATTATATATCCCTGCGCATACCAAACATGGGTATTGACAACATTAAAAGTTGAATCTCATTTTTTGGATCAAACCCGAGTTTCATTAAGCCAATCCAAATCCATCCCAAAAAACATACCAAAGATGCCCCAGAGGAATCGAGATCCAACCCAGTCCTAATTTGATCTAGCCAAAAGATAGCCCAAAATATGGAAGTCTAGTCCAATATCTCCCTCGAATCACTCCCGTCGAAACTCGTATCCTGAGGGCACGGGGACCATTTCTAACACCTATAGCAACTGCATAGCATAGGAGGTCAGAATGCACAACCTCCAGTGATCGTGGGAACAGTGGCGTTGGATGGCAAAGGTTGCTATAGGGTATAGGACCCACGAGATCAACACAAAAGGAGGAGGAGTTACAAGAAACCCTAGAAGAACCATTATATAAATAAGAAATTGTTACCTAACAGAGGACAATCCTCTTCTCCGTTTTTACACTCTCAAGCCAAGAACGTAGAAAATGAGAACTGAAAACTGATCCCTTGTAAGAACTCGGTCCTGGTAACTCCATTGTATTTGCAACAAGATTGAGTAATATATGATCTCGAGGAGCAAGAGACTCTATTATTGTGGATGCAGCCTTAGTCCTCCGGTTAAGGTGAACCACATACATTTTACGCTTTTTTAGTCTCCAAAGATTAACCTCTAAATCACCATAATCCACTAATCACCCTTAGCGCCACATTTGCTGAGCTTGGGCTAATATTTTCGAGCATCATCATAATGATATTTGTAATATGATTGATTTTGGATATCAAGAGTTTGAGTTACAAAAATAATCTTTCTGTTTATTATAATAAAGTTGTATATATTCGTCTCTCCAACGTGGCAGGTGAAAGAGTTTGGTGTGTTAGGCCTCCCTTTTCATTTGAGTAAAAAGAAAAATAAGGCGAAATAAAGGAAATTTAAAAACATATGCAAAAGATTCACACAAATATTATCTTCTACCTTAATTAGCGTTGAATTAATTAACACTCTACTTAACCTTTTTTTTTTGGATAATGTCACGCTTAACTGCAAAATTCTGATTAGATCCGGTACATTAGTGATAATATGATTGCCCCAAATTCTACTTAACCTTTAGTGCAATCATAAATGATAAATATTTAAAACAAGCATGCTAGTGGGCTAACTATTTGTCATAAGTGTCATGCTAATTTAAAATTAGAAAGTTGCTAACTACCGCTTTTAGAAAGGCATCTCACCTGGTGCACTCAAATGATTTCACATCATTTCTTATCAAGAACCAAATCAAATCTAAACTTTTTCACTAATTGTCACCCCCCCCCCCCCTTTACCAAGGTAAGAATTTTTGCATATGATTATAGAACATGAAAATATGATATGGGCCATACTGATTTAAGGGACTAGATAAAAAGGGGGGGGGGATAGGGTACAACTTTTAGACGAGACACCCCACCCAATGCTAATTTTCTTTCATTTGGAACAAGTGGGCACATGTATTTTTTGTACCATGGCAAACCCTGCATGATAGAATTAAAGCAGCTTTGGCAACTATAATTTTCCTACAAAATTCTTCTTTTATGTGTTGGTATAGAGAAATGTTATCCGGACTTAAAGATTCGACTAAATTTAGTGATTTAGTAATAGTTACAGTTACATCTTTACAATATAAAACTCCATTTCACCATCAAAATAATTAGCATATCTCTCTACCTTCACATTCTATTTAGATTCATCAAGGATGATATCATGATTATTCCGAGAACGCAAAAAAAATACTATGAGATGCTCCGATAGTCAAATGTTTTAATGAATCCAGTCTAAGGGAATATAAAAAAATGATCGAATGTCAAGATTTTACGAGTTATTTGTAGTTCATATAATTTTAATTTACAAGAATTTTGAAAACACTTTATATTGATAATTTTTTTTAGCAATCTCCACGTCATCTTGTCGGATCTCAGATGACCTGAAAAAGAAGTCAGAGACTATTGGGGGAACTTCAGGGATCGACTTTTCGATATTTGAATCATTATTGAGAAATTAATAATGAGTACCTTCTCTGTTTCCCCATGCTCCTTTAATATTTCTAGAGATTAGTTTTCCTCAAAAGATGGACTCTGAATTCTCTTATCCACTGTTTAGGAGGTGTGAATCCCTTTGACTTCCTCATCTGCTGATAAAAGGAGTGGTACTCATCCGGGGTTAGAGGTCTTAACTCCTTTATCCTATCACAAAGATGACGCTAACTGTTTCTTTTTGAATAGGGAGATACTTGCTTTTTGAATTGCTTGTAGTTTTATTTCTTGGTCCGTTATCGAGGCTCAAGGTAGAGCTGATCATCAAGTCTGGAATAGTTTAGAACTCTTCAAATCCACACCTAGAGGTTTACACCTCTTCCAACGGCAATTTTTGTACGGAACTCCTCGTGTCAGAGCTTTTCCAAATACGTTTCTTTATTGAGCTAATTTTTTTCCTCTTCAACATACATGTTCTTTTAAAGTTGTTACATATTATTTCAAAAAAAAAAATTGTTATATAGCTAATTCAAACCTCGAGAAACTTACACTCAGACATTTTTATAATTTTAAATTCAAAACTAATGGATCTTTGGTCCAATAGTACTTCTTACCTTGTGAAGACTTTGTCTCTCTCTCCCACTCCAACTCCACCTCTCAAATTTTTTTTTTTTTAAATTCAGATTTTTTAACACCTTTGTTAGGGCTAATATTATCTATTTTTTCAAATATATCAATAACAAATGAGTTATTTGTTTAACTCAACTTAACAAAGTCTTATCTAATATTTGTAGAGTCGACTACATAAATCATGTTTTGCCATATTATTCTATTTGCTAAATACATAAAATCAAAATGGATTCTTGCATTAATCTTAAGATGGAGGAATCTGCAACCCTCTGAAAAAAGGAGGAGGAATCAGGTATTTCATTAAAACTTCTGGTCATTACAGTTATAGATTAATGTGGGCAAATAGCTACATTATTGATATTAATTTGTCTTTATCTTCTTGTCCGTAGCATTCTTCAATGCAACTGCCGTGCTTTTGCACAATCCAATCTGGTCTCAACTTCCCCATGTCCCTTTTTAACCCCTTCTTGTCTTTTTACTTTCAAATAGACTAAATTACGACTTTGAAAAATTATTTTTCGACATCCTACCTTATTTTTTAGTCCAATCACAACGTGACGTCTTGAAAGTTTTACATTTTATTATATCATCTTACTTTATCTTTTGTAACTCTTATGAGTGGTTTAGTAATTAAGTTTGACATTTAGTAATTTAGAGGTCTCAAGTTCAATTCTTTTTCACACCTTTTTAAGAGTTGATTATCCTTGTCCTTTTAGGGATATACTTTAACTTAGTTCAAGTTATTGTGACCAATTGTTGAACTCGGAGAATAGTTGATATAAGACTAAATACCCTATATAAAAAAAATATACAGAGATGACCGTATCACTTTGATGAATGTGAATTATGTGATGTAGAAGTTAATTTTTTTTTTATTAAAAACAAAAATTGTAGTCATGTACAAATAAACTCAAACTAAAATCCTTGACTAAAAATATTAAAAAATTCATTTTTGGGGACCATAGCCTTAGCCCCATATCTCTATCAGTTTTGTTGGCTGTTCTCGTGGACTACTCTAATGGCCTTTATGCAACTGTATAAGTAAATGTCCCAATGCAAAGAGGCTGAGACTGGGTCAGTGGTCAAGGGCCATTCCCGTGAGTTTATTTAAAACAATATAACTATCCCTCTTCCTCCCTCAACCAAGCCGGCAAGGCCGGCAATTGAACTAGTGGACTTGTTTTTTTTTTTAATGGTGGATTTGCGTTTTTTTTTAATGGTCACAAATGTTCAGGTCAATTTATATGCATTTCAGTTAATTTTTTTTGATTTGGTTAAAAACAAGTCATCCACATTGTAACTAGAATATTTATAAAGAATAAATCTCTTTTGACCTGACGTCAAGAAATTGTAAAGATTTAAACTTAGGACATCTGAATTTACAATTCGTTCTTGTTACCACTTGAACTACAGTGAAGATTCAAACCTAAGACGTCTACATTACAATTCGACTCTATTACCATTTGAACTACTCTTACATTGTGTATTTGTTTCTGTCAACACCATTTGTTCGTTCCGATGGTTTTGACAAAGTTGTTACTTGATGATATTCTAAATATGTAAGGATGAGTTCGGGCGATCAACTCATACATCTCCAGCTCGAGAACTGAGCCCATTCTTGGTGACCAGGAAGTCCAAGGTCAGCACTCATTTTCTAGCAACAGCACCTCTACCAGTGGCACCAATGACAACTATCTTTTACCAAAGTGCCACGTAAATCATAACAGTCCCATATCCAAGTAAAGAAGTCGTAACTACCTCAGCATCTACCACTGTCGTTGTACAATAGATGCAACTGTTACAAGAGATCTTCAGGAATCACGTCATAGATTAGGCGAGGTCTTGGGCCAACTATAAATATGAGGCATTACCTTTTCAAACGATACACAAGTAATTGTAGCCTAATCCAATTCTCTGTGTAATTCCCCTTTTATCAATATATTCCGTAGGAGTAAAAAATTCATTGAGAGTGAATTAGCCGAATTTTCGAACTGATGAACCACCATAAATTTTGTGTATCGATCCAATTTCCCTAATTCAATTCTCGAGAGCCTAAAAATTCAAACTGAATTATTCAGTGTCTATTAATTTCTTATCTCTGCTCTATCGTGCTACATACATCATTATTACTCATAACTCATTATGATAGCTTGGATATAAAGATTTTAGGAGGCCCCAAATATGCGTTTAGTTAGAGAATTAAAAATTACTTCAAACTTAACATAGTTTATTGGTAATACACGTAGCTCAATTTTTTGTTGGTAACATGAGGTTATGTCCCGAATGAAAGTATAGTAAGAGAAGTATAAACGACTTAATATCGTGACTACATTCGGTAGAAATAACTATTGTTTGTTAAAAACGGAAAATTTCACTATTTATTGAAGAGTTTACAAGAAAAAATTATGCCCAAGAATTTAAGGAGTCTCCGTCGGTGTCATTTTTTATTTTTTTTAGGTGGGTGAAGTATTTCCTTTCTTGGTGTACCCCAAATTTGCATACAAAAACAATTTCAATATCACATACCAAGTTATAGATATTAAACAAAACAAGGGTATAAGAAGAGATTGAACCTGAAATTTTTGGGTTACCAAATGTCAAACTCAACTACTAAATCATCCTCAGAATTATTAAATCTATCTTTGTTATAAGACAATATGAGATGCCCAAACATATCGAAACGGCCTCCATAAGGAATTTGTTTCTACACTATAATAATGCTATGCAAACTATTTTTTTAAATCAACTCGACATAAATTATTAGATTAGTAGGTTCTACTAATTCTCAATAAATACCCAATAACTTTGAGTATGTAACGTCATTTGTTACAAAAACTAATGAATGAAATATTTTTTTAATTTCATAGCGACTATTATCACTTAAAAAGCAACATTTTTGAGTCCAAGGAGTAGTGTGAGATAACTTCGAAACGGTAGGGGACAGAAGTGATAGGGTTGAAAAAACATACAAAAGCAAGCAACCTTTTTTTTTTTTTTAAGCTGAGAAGATGTGAAATAACTATGCATGTGTGAAAGTTAGGTGTTTCGGAGATTCCTTTCTCTAGGAAGAGTAATGCTACACTGATCAAATTTAGAGCTCAAATGACATGACAGTTAAGTTGGGCTTCTTTGTTTGGTTCAAAGTCATTTGGGTCCCAATAAAAACATCAAATGGTATGCTGCAATGTTATTTGAACTCCAAATTTGATCCTAAAATTTGGTCAGTGTAGCATTACTGCTCTAGGAATCATTCCAGTCGTTTCATATTTGAGTTGTATCATTTTAAATTGTCATGAATTTATATCGTATTCGTATAGATAAACATAACCCATAAACCTAAAATCAAATACAAAAATGTTTTTTATAAAGCAAATACACTACACATACGTCCTCTATATATTAAAAAAAATCTACTTCATCTACGATCAGTCAAAACAAAATGAACCATTATCTTACGTAATAATTAAAATAGCAAATATATTTGACACTAATTTAATTTATTAATTATTATCAATTATTATTTTCGTATTTATACTGTATTTGATCCGTGTCGTGACACGGGTCAAAATTACCTCCCATTTCACGAATGAGTTGGGAAATAAATCTATCACTCGAAGCCATGTGGTTTGGTACCCACCGAACTACCCTTCTAAGGTGCAGCGTCTTAATCCTTGTGGACAATACTCTGAACATGATGCATCGAGATTGGATCTTTGGCATATATTTGGTCTATCTTGTAATTTCAACTACATTTATTATTACTCGGATAATTCTTTTGAGAGGCAAAAATTACAATTGAACACTCTATGATTGAGGTCAATCTACAATCTACCCCACTCCTTTTGGTTCACCTTTAGTTTACATAGAATACTTTCTATAAATATAAAAAAAAATGGGAATTTAGAAAAAGAAATTTATGAGATTTATGAAAAATATAAACAACTAAATTATCACCTTTTTCTCCTCTTTCTTTTCTTCACCCATCACTCTCGATCACATCTAATCTCATTTGACGCATCTCTTTTTTTTTTTTTTTTAGGAATCCAAGACGCTCACGTTTGTGCTATCACCACATCAGCACAAAATTTTGATGCCATCCCTAACTCTAATCTATTGCCTTGAACGCACATAATTAAAGGCTTAATTCTCTCAAGCCACCATTTGAATCCACCTAGTTTTGACTTATGCACATAATAAAGGGTTTTAAGACGTTCGTTTGGTTGGTGTGGTATTTTATTAAGGTTAGGGTTTTCGGAAAGGGAAAGATTAGGTAATAAAACAAACATACAAACACACGCACCCACACAGAGCAAGATTGAGAAAGAGAGAGAGAAAAAAAAAAGACGAGGAGGCGGAAAAGGAAGATAGGACTACAAAAAAGGGGTGAGTGGACATATGAGGGTCAATTAGGAGCTAAGAAAAGAAGGGTATTTGGAAGAATTGGAGTTCAACGAGGTGTTTATGTTAGGTCTGGACTATTAAATGAATTATTCATGACTTGCCTAATTAAAGGGTCACAATTTTAATTAAATGTGAGCAAGCATCATGTGAAAGTATTAGTTATAACCCATGTTTGAAAAAACGATTGAACATAAAATTTGATCATCTAAAAAATTTATTCCATTATGTTAAATTTTATTAACATATGTATACTATTGTGTATGAATAATGTTTAACATAAAAATTATATTAAACTATAAAGTACAAATTAATCAAATATTAAATGATTGAACATATGATAGAAATAGATGATGTGATATTTTTAAAGAAAAAAAAAATATAGAGAATAAAAATTCAAATTACTAAATGTTTTATTATATAGATGTTAAGGTATTATGTTCAATTCAATGACTAAAAAGTATTTTATACTATAATAAATGTTATGCTTTCATTGGTTCGACCAATTACATATATACTCCAACTCTAACTCTACTTAAAATTTGTAAAAAAATTTGAATCGAAATTGAACATGGCACTACTTATCTTATTTACACTCCAACAAGAGGGGTTTTAACTAAAATGAAAAACTAGTGTTTATATGTATATTTTCATCCAAGAAAAAGGGCCATTTCGTAAATCTCCGAAAATTAGCAAATGAAATTGCATGAATTACCGGGGATAAAAAAGGAATTTAAATGTTTTCCTTTTGTCTTTTTTTCTTCTCACCTGAAAAGAGCTTAAATTATTTTAAAATGTCTCGTCTCGTGACTCTCCCCCTCCTTCCCCCCCCCCTCCTCCACATCTCTCTCTCTCTCTCTCTCTCGAGTGACGACTGGAGATCTTTACTTCTAAGGGAGCATCAGAACTCGCAACCTTCACTTTCACACAAACTTTTTTCTCCAATCTTCGAAATCAAACGGTATGCCTCTGCATTTTTTATTCTCATTTCCATTTCCATTTCCATTCCCATTCCGATTTCATGTATGTATAAATATATACATTTTGATATCTACAACCATTGTTGTTTCTAGTTTTGATTTTTTTTGAAATTTCTATGCCTCTTTTTCGTGGATCTCTATTTTGATTCTATCGCTTCCTGATTTCCGTCTCACTGTTGTAGCATTTGCTGCTCTTTCTACCTGAGATGCTCATTTGTTGTGTGTCTCTCTGTGTTCGAGCGCGCTCGTGCGTTAATTTATTTTTATTTTTATTTTTTTAGCTCTCTGTATGTATAATTTCTTTGAACTGGAGATCTTAGCACATTCAAGCGATCCTTGGTATTTTCCTTTCAGTAAGTTTTAAAGGGTGATATGGTTTAATTTGTCGGGTATAATAAAAGTAGTCGGCTTATTATACGTAGACGAGAATGGGTATTCCCCTTCAAAACTGCCGTCTAATTTACTATATTTTGTTGAAAATTAGATAAAATATTGGCCTGCCGCCCCATAGACTGCCTGATCTTTGTTGGTGGGATACATTGAAGTCCCTTACTTTTTTCTTTAATGAAATAAACTCATCTTGAGGCGAAAACCCTTTATTTTTGTGATTCAGAACAAATCTGGGTTGTAGAGCCTTTTTTTTTTGGTTCAGAGGTAATGACATCTGATGTTCCACCAGCTATGTCCCAGAGTATGAGAATAAGCAGGTCTTCCTTTGGCTCTAGCAATGGATATGACACTCCTTCACACAACTCCTTTGCTACCACAAATGGCGATGACTATGACAGTGATGACTCCAATTTTGCACCACCGTAAGTTTCTTGCGTTCCTCTTGTAGCATGTTAATGGTTGATGCCTCAGTTTACTTGGTTTTGATGAATTCACTGAGATCTTTTAGCCCAAAAACTATTTTATCTGGCCTTGCAGCATTGTTGATCTTGTGATTGATGTTTATTTTGCAGTACACCGTCGACTCTGTCAAAGTCTGTTCCACCAGAACTTGCTGGTGCGATACCTTTGATTGATAAATTCCAGGTACAATTAAGGTTCTTTCTGGTTGACTTTATTGAAGAATTTAATCTTCCTATTTCAATAGCGGAATTGAATACTTACCTCCGACCAGTGATATTCAAGTTTGAGAACAAAAAATTCGAATTATTTGTAGAGAGAATAATCAACGAACACAATGACCCCAACAAACACGAATCCGTATCACAGTCTTGATTTCAACGCTCAAGGAAAACACCCAAGATCAACCACACAAATATATACTGTATGGAGGTATATGAGACAAGAGTTTCCTGCCTACATATATGATATTTGAATTCACATATATGACTTGATGGAAAATCACAGACATGAATTATATATATAGGTAGGGACCCTTATTTAATAGAAAAACTGTAAGTAACGTCCTTCCATCAAGGAGTTACAACTTCTTTTAAACTGCTCCATGATGGTCACTCCATCTGATGATGGGAATAATGGGTTGTTACCTCAACGTCAGTTACCCAGAAGAATTTGACTCAGTAAATAGAATATATATTAAATATACATAATATTTATTAAAAAGATGACATGACATGTGGGCCATCTTAAGTCTCTAATTAGAGATGAAGTCCAATATTAATTAGACATAAAGTCCAACCATAGAGTCCAATATTAATTAGACATAAAGTCCAATACTTTCATCTAGACATGTGATAGCACAAGCTACTTCTCAGTCTAAATTTTGTTGAGTGTTTCAGATATGTGCAAATGACCTCATTTCATGTATGGCTCATATTCTCTCTCTCTGGACAAATGGTTATGAAAATTTCAGCTTGCCATATTCTTATGTTTCTTTTAGGTGGAGGGTTTTCTAAGAGCGATGCAGAAGCAGATTCATTCCGCTGGAAAGCGTGGTTTTTTCTCTAAAAAATCAGTGGGCCCCCAAGTTAGAGAGAAATTTACATTTGAGGATATGCTGTGTTTCCAAAAGGTGAATAGCATGTTGTTTTCATAGAAATATTTTATGTGATTCCCAAAGTTATGTGATGAAGATTAAGTTGCAACCTTTTACAGGAACCTATACCAACTTCGCTGTTGAAAATAAACAATGACCTAGTAAGCCGGGCAGTAAAATTGTTTCAGGTCATCTTGAAGTACATGGGAATTGATTCCTTTGATCGAGTGACCCCAACTAGCTTGGAGGAACGTATCGAGCTTGTCAGTAAACTATATAAGCAGGCTCTGAAGCGGTCCGAGCTCCGGGATGAACTTTTTGCACAAATATCCAAACAGACAAGGAATAACCCTGATAGGTATTTATATGTTCCTTTTGCTCATGCTGTGGGTGCAGTTACTGCTGTACCTTTTCCTTGGTGTGCTTTTCTCTATCATTCATTTACTTAATTGCTATTGCATGTTCTTCTTGTTGCTTCATATGTTTCAGGCAATATTTGATCAAAGCGTGGGAGCTAATGTATTTATGTGCCTCCTGCATGCCTCCCAGCAAGGAAATTGGTGGATATTTATCAGAGTATGTCCATACTGTGGCACATGGTGCGATTTCGGATTCTGAAGTCCAAGTCCTAGCACTAAACACTTTAAATGCTCTGAAGCGTTCTGTTAAGGCCGGACCTAGGCATACGATACCTGGCCGTGAGGAGATTGCAGCTCTTTTGACTGGCAGAAAGCTTACAACTATAGTGTTTTTCTTGGATGAAACTTTTGAAGAAATTACGTATGACATGTCAACAACTGTAGTTGATGCAGTCGAGGTAGTACCAAAACTTGTCTGCGTTTATCCATGCACATATCTATATAGTAAGGGAAGAAGTTAAGTGAAATAGAACATGTCTACTCTGTAAAGAGCAAACAAGTATGTTTGTAGACTTATGAGGTTTGTGGAGCAAAAGATTTGTGGTGGACCAAACAAACAGTAAGTGATAATCTAGTGCATTTGCTACCCTGCTGAACTATTATAATGAAAGCTGCATTGATATTGGTTGCATATCTCCTTTGAATTGCCTCAAATAGCACATGTAAGTACCCTGGACCTCAGGAGCAAATACATGGTACGTTCACCTGGTGCTTGTTGTTTATTGATCAAGAATAGCAGAATTCATTCAACTCTATCCCGTAGGCTGGTTATGCTCCATCAGAAGGTTCTTTTTATCTGTTGAAGGAAAAACTACTAGGTTGACGAGATTTTTGAGGCATAATCTATCTTATAACTCGGGAATTATCCATGAAATTTTACTGGATCCGAAAACTTTTCACAATTTTAATATGTAATGGTCACTGGATTGGAGTTACTTGGGGTGTGCGTGTGTAAGCTAATTCAATGATTATCGATGGCAGTTGGTCCGATCCACAGTCATCATATTTTGTGCCTCAAAGCATATTTTGCATGATCTTTTGGCAAAATGAGGTTTCAGCCATGTTTTGCCTGGTTAATGTGCAGAAAGCCTCTTTTTTTTTTGATTCTCCTGGAGAAGAATGGGAGCATATATGATTCCTTTAATGGCTTTACTTGAAAGATAGTGTGCTTTAACCATTCTCTCGAGGATGTATGTAAGTGGAAAATATTGGTTTAAGTCTTGATTGTGAATCTTGTGAGTGCAATGCATAATTAAGGATGAAAATCTGCGGAATGGTAGGTCTGAAAGAGTTGAGAGCACAAAGTTTACTTGGCCAAACTGGCTACATATAGCTGCTCTAGCATGTTTTGCTAAAGTGTTTTGGTAAATTACCTTTGCTTGTACACATTTGCTTCTGTTTCTAATGTGATGCATTTTGTTCTTTAATTGTCTAAGTGGTACTAGGAAGCCATTGACTTACAAATTTGTTATGGTGTAGCGAACACTGATTTTGTGGTTATTATGTCTGATCAACTTTTTTCTATCATTGAATATCTTTTTACAACCTTTTGTTGCTTCTCTAACGTGCTTATAAATTTGTAAGGCTCATTCGTTGGTACAATAACTGCGTATTTCAATAGTAAGTTCATTGAAGTCTATTTACGCCATGATGCTTGAATTTCATTTTCTAAGATGTCTGAAAATCAGTTGGCATAGGTGTACATTATATGCTTGGCATTCAATTTTTGTTAGGTCACTACATGGAGATTTGTGCGCCTTCATATGCATTGTGGATATGCTGAGAAAGTTGTCACTTTCAGTGTGAAAATTATAGAAGATATCTCTGCTGTTCTCTTTTGTTGCTTGCACTTTTTTCAGTTACATTATGTGTTCCTTTTGGCAATTTATACAATATTTCTTGATGTGTCACCAACTTCAGGAGCTTGCGGGGATAATTAAATTGGTAGCATATTCTAGCTTTAGTTTGTTTGAGTGCCGTAAGGTTGTTACTGGGTCTAAATCACCAGATCTTGGAAATGGTATGAATTTCACATCCCCTTTTTCTGTTTTATGGTAAAACTTCCTTGACATTGTAGTTTAATATCGTGCACTTTGATTTAATTTCATGTAGAGGAGCACATTGGGTTAGATGATAACAAATACATTGGAGATTTACTGGCTGAGTTTAAGGCAGCAAAGGACCGCAGTAAAGGAGAAATTTTGCACTGCAAACTGACATTTAAAAAGAAGTTATTTCGGGAGTCAGATGAAGCGGTGGCAGATCCAATGTTTGTGCAGTTATCCTATGTTCAAGTGTGTAGTCTCGCTATGAATTAGATTGTAGTCACATTAACCTATAGTTGCCATTTATTAATTAATTTTTCAATTTCAATTAATTTCTTACTGGTGTTCACAGCTGCAACATGATTATATCTTGGGTAATTATCCTGTTGGAAGGGATGATGCTGCACAGCTTTCTGCATTGCAAATCTTTGTTGAGATTGGATATGATGTCGTCCCTGAATCATCCACGTCAGTAGTTTTCTTCACTTTCTTATCATTGTTGTACTTTTCTTGTTTTATTGTAGTTTTTTCAATTCTGCTTGTTTCTCTTGTTGAAGCCCGTATTCTGTATCGTGTTTCACATGTTTTTGTTATGGTATAAAAAGCCATTTACATTTTAACTTTGCATCTCGATCTGTTGTTCCAGCTGGTAATTGTTTAGTCATAAGTTTTAGCTCTTTTCAGTGACTGGACATCACTTCTGGAGCGATCTCTACCCCGACAAATTGCAATTACTCGAGCAAAGAGGGAATGGGAGATGGATATTATTTTTCGTTATCGTTCAATGGTAAGAAAAATAACTTGAAATTTCATGTTCAACAAATAATATTTGAAGAAAATTGTGCAAACCTTCTTTCTATTTCTTTATCCTGTCGTCCTTTTGGTTCTGTTTGCGTGTTAATTGGATTTTTTTTTCCTGCTTTTTTCTTTTTAGAATTTGGGAATTTATGTTCTTATTTTATCTACAGAAACGAAAACCTTTTTTGTGCGTTTGAGGAGTAAAAGTTTTTTTTGAATGGAGTATGACATTTTAAAGATACATCTGATTGTCTTCATTTGTTTCATTTTATGTTTTGGTTGGAGGAGTATTTGACCCCCAGATTCTGTTGATTGTCTTCATTCTTATTGCTATGGGAAATATATTTAAAAAGTGTATGTTCTCCCTTAAGATACTTATGTCGGCGGTGCAGGAAAATCTAACGAAAGATGATGCAAGACAGCAATTTCTGCGGATCTTGAGGACACTTCCCTATGGAAATTCTGTTTTCTTTAGTGTTCGCAAAATAGATGATCCCATTGGACTTCTGCCCGGAAAGATCATTTTGGGCATTAATAAGCGTGGGGTAAGTTGTAGATTATAGACTGGTGTACATTCAGCCAAGATTTCGTTACTTCAATGATCCTAGTTGTGAATATTGTTGCTCATTTGTCTGCAGGTTCATTTTTTTCGTCCAGTTCCTAAAGAATACCTACACTCTGCTGAGTTAAGGGACATAATGCAATTTGGTAGCAGTAATACTGCCGTATTTTTTAAGATGAGAGTTGCCGGCGTCTTACATATCTTTCAGTTTGAAACTAAGCAGGTTGTGAGCATCTCTTGATTGTATTATTGTTTGGAATTTTGGCTCTTTTTGATTGTTGTTTGTCATGCAGTATTAATCTGTCCATTACATATAGGGAGAAGAAATTTGTGTTGCTCTTCAAACACACATAAATGATGTTATGTTACGCCGCTACTCTAAAGCACGTCCTGCTACTGCCAATAGCTCAGTTAATGGAGATCTTTCTAATAATGTAAAGCCACCCAGTGTGGATTTTTATGAGAAACGTGTCCAAGAATTGTCCAAAGCTCTTGAAGAATCGCAAAAGAATGCTGCTCAAGTGAGTAACTCGGACTATTGAACATGCTTATTTCTTATTTTTTTCTTTTCATGCAAAGCTTTTATCTGTCTACAAACAAAAGAGACTTGATGGTGAGATGAATGGGAATTGCTTGAAATGCTGATTCTCCTATGTACAATTTGCTTATAGGGGTTGGTGTGGGGGAGGGGTCTTTTTGGATTTACAAGAGCATATGTGTTTTTTTCAACGTGTATAATTGGATGTGCTTTATCCCTTGCTTCTCGTTGGTTGAGAAAGTTGGTGTCAAAGACTTTTAAGTAATATTCAATTTACTTTTTTTTTTCCTTTTTAAAAAGATCTATTCTCTCTTTACGTATGTGAACGATAATTTTTTTTTTGTTGGGTCAAGGTTGATTTTCGTTTGGTGATCTCTTGTCCTTAATTAATTGTGACAACTAGCATTGGTGTGTATTGAATCTCACATTAGAAGTTTGTATGGGATCTTGGGTATATATAGGAACAATGAACCCACACGACAACTCCTTGGTTAGTTCATTTAGGTGAGTTCTCGTAGTTACTACAATATGGTATTAGAGTTGCTCTGTGAACACAATTGTGTGGGTTTGGGGCCATTGCACTGCAGGATTAGTGTTGAGACAAGGGTTGACCACGAGTTGGTTGTGGTATTTGTGTTTGATTATGGGAATAAACGAGGAGAGACTGTGACAGTCTGCATATCTGCTGAATCTCACATTGAAAATTTGTCTGGGAGACCTTGGGTATATATGTAGGAACGATAATCCCAAATGATTAGTTAACCCTTTTGGGTGAGTTCCCGTGGTTATTATATTATATATTGGGAAGAAAACTGCCATACTATTGGCAAAAAATGATTAGTTGTTTGTGTCCCTTATATGGAAATTGCATATAATTTTTTACTAATCTGGTTATGCTCATGCAGGTAGTCGAAAATTTACATGAAAAACAAAAGGAAGAAGTCAACATGAAAGAAGAACTAGAGGGCATGAAAGATACTTTGAGATCTGAAATGCAAAACTTAGCTGACGTCACTTGTGATCGTGATAAACTCAGATCTTTGTGTGAGGAAAAAGATTCAAAGCTTCAGGCAAGTATGGTTGTGTTTATGTAATCAGGTTCAGATCAGTTTCTTCATTTTATTATCCTAAATTGGGTATGCATAGGCTGCATTGTTGGAGAAGCGGAGCATGGAAGTCAAGCTGGCTAAGCTAAGTAATCAAGGGCTGGAGAACAGTATAAAAAAGGAACTTGCAGAAGCAAACACCCAGGTACCTTGTATGAAACTATATTTCATTTCTGATGTCAGTTCAAAATTTTGGTATGTAAATTTAATATTGAACTGAAGTTGTTTGAAAAATCTTCAGTACAATTCACTATGGTAATCTCTGTTCAAATCTTTTGCACGTGTTTAACTTCTGTCTTTATATGATAGACATTTGTTATTCGTTTGAGTTGGTTTGTTTAAGCTATTAATGATGTTTATAGGTGTTACATAAGATTCAAGATGAATTAAAAGTACGCTCTGCAGAGTTGCATGCAGCAGAAGAAAGTAAGAAACTACTAGTTAATGAAAATCGATTATTGGAAGAGAGAATTTCAAGACTGGAGAAGAAGAAAGTTGATGAGGTAATAATGTTATTTTTTTGATTGAATTCCATGACATTATGTGTCCATTCATATGGTGAAGGTATTCATCTCTTTTGGCTGTTAAAATGAAGACGAGGACTCTTGAGAAGAATTTTGAACAAGAACGGAAGGCCTTGAGTCTTAGAGTTTCTGAACTTGAAAAGAAATTGGAAGAAGTCACAAAAAGTTTGGCTGTAGCTGAGTCCACTCTTACAGTTAAAGATACAGAGTTGTGCGCATTGGAAAATAATCTAAAGGAATTGGAGGAGTTGAGAGAAATGAAAGAGGTGGTCAGCGATACCAAATTCTCCATTTCTTTTACCATTAATGGATGGACTTTATAGTCTCTATCTTCTTGCATTATAACTGAGAAGTTATTCTTACTACTAAATTCTGGCATTTAGGATATTGATAGAAAGAACGAGCAGACTGCTGCAATCTTAAAGATGCAAGGGGCTCAATTGGCCGAGTTAGAAGCACTTTACAAGGAAGAACAAGTCTTGAGAAAACGGTATTTCAACATGATAGAAGGTAGCGATCACTTCCTCTTCCTTGCACATTGAACTATTATTATTTTCATAATCATAGGTGTTGGACATGGCTTACCTTCTAAGCTTAGCATGAAATTTAATCAAATCATACAGTTTCAATCACTTCACTTCGATCAAGTGGTAACATTGGTAAAAATTAGTATCAATTAGCTTACATTTAAATATGAGAACGCATAAAGAATACTATTGATCTCTGTGCAATAAATATCATAACAACTTAACTGTATACGGGTGACATTTTATTTAAACTTTAGCTTCACCTTGACAATTGAACAAGCAACAAACTGGAAGGAACTTAAGTGCTAAACCCCAACAGACACCAGCTCACATTGTCATACTACTCAAAGTAAGACAATTTAATTTCATAAGAACTTTCTGGAAGTTTAATTTTATTTTACCTATGAATAGTGAGGATATAAAAAACAACCAATTTTATTGTAGAACCAAGATAAGATCTCAATATGATTTCAATTAAAATGCCACGAAAAGAATATTTTCTTCCAATAGAGTTTTCCTGAATATTTGCTTCTCAGTTTTTCATTAAAAAAGTGGACTTTGTTAAAGTTTGTCCAATGTTGATGAGATACTCGCACATGGATGGAGTGTTAGAGCTTATCTCACATCGGTAAAACAATACATTTTGGACTAGTATTCAAGTTTTATGGGCCTTTTCACTTGCTGCCATTTTTTTTGAATGAGATGCTTTAGTAGTCTTGCACTTTGAAGTTGTGGATGTTTAATGATGACTTTGTAAATGGCTGGAAATTAATTTAAAGGTCCTTGAACATTTTAGTATTTGTATATGAATAAGAAAGGCATGGATAAGTAATGAGATTTTAACAACATTTGATTGAAGCATGTTAGGGGAAAAAACAAGAAATTTAAAGCGCTTGTTGTAGGACTCAGAGCAACTAGTTTACTGGGATTAACAATTTAGTATAATTTAATCTGGTGAGGGTACACCTTGGCGAAATAGTAAGGTTGCTCTAGTTTGACTTGAGCTCCAAGTATTCAAGTTGTGAAAATAGCTTCTCCGCATGCGGGGCAAGGTGCATAAATCTCAGCAACTGTGTGGACTGGGCTGCTTTTTTAGTGTAATTTAATCTAGTGCACATGGATCGATCTAAAGCAATTTGACAATATATTATGCGTTGGGGTCCAATCATGTACATATTTTTGTATGGGCGGTACCTACTCATCTAGGCGGGGGCCCAATTGGCTAAGCTGCCTTCCCAGCTTTCCAATTGCCAAATGGGGCTCTCATAGGCGATTTGGGTTACTCTGGTGCCAGGGTGAGCATCCTTAACAACTTTGTTTTTATTTATTGTTGTCTACCAGAATCTATAATTTGTTGATGAACAGTAATAACTCTTTGTTGGATCTCATATGCATCTCAGATATGAAAGGCAAGATTAGAGTCTTCTGTCGATTAAGGCCTTTGAGTGAAAAGGAGATTGCGGCGAGGGAAAGAAATGTGCTTACAAGTGTTGATGAGTTCACAGTTGAACATACATGGAGAGATGATAAAATAAAGCAACACATGTACGATCGTGTTTATGATGGTAATGCTACTCAAGAAGATGTCTTTGAGGATACAAAGGCAAGTTCACTAAACTCTTGAATAATCACTTAAATCAAGCATTTGTGCTATTAGCTAACCATATGTAATCCTTTTCGTAGACCCTAATATATCTAGGGTTTTATCAATTTCATTTGATAGTTGTTTCTCATGTTTTTTCACTCTCACTGATGCAGTATTTGGTGCAATCTGCTATAGATGGGTATAATGTCTGCATTTTTGCGTATGGACAAACCGGTTCTGGGAAGACTTTTACTATCTATGGTTCTGATAATGATCCTGGACTCACCTTACGGGCTACTTCTGAACTTTTTAAAATTCAAAAGCGAGATAGTAAAAAATTCTCATTCTCCTTGAAGGTAACTATGGTGAATGTTAACAGTAGCTTGCAATTGTCAAACACCACAATTTTTGTTCAGTGAGTTCCTTTATTTTAATTCTTTCAAGAATTGCTGCACTTATTAATATCGTGTCATAAATTTCTGATCACCAATTGAAGTTCTCTCTAATTATCAAACATTGTGGTATTGAGAATATAATGACGGTTATTATTTTTCTTTGGCATATTATTACAAATAAATTGTACATGCTACAAGTACTGATTTTTTATATCAATGGCTTATCATCAAATTGTGAACCATGTAGGCCTATGTGGTGGAGTTATATCAGGACACTTTGGTTGATCTGTTACTACCAAAGCAAGCAAAGCGTACAAAATTAGATATTAAAAAAGACTCAAAGGTAATGATATATAGTGTTTGATGTCTTTAATATCGTATCTTATTTATTTTCATATGATATATTATGTTAAACTTTGTTTATTTTTTGTAAGTTATAACGACTCGTTTTCTTTTTTAGCGATCGCTTATAAAAATTGATAATGTTTGAATGTATAGGGCATGGTATCTATTGAAAATGTGACAGTTGTATCAATTTCGACATATGAGGAACTCAAAAGCATTATTCTAAAAGGATCTGAACAACGTCATACAACGGGTACTTTAATGAATGAAGAGAGTTCAAGATCTCATTTGATACTTTCAATTGTTATTGAGAGTACCAACCTTCAAACTCAAGCTGTTGCCAGAGGGAAGGTACTGTCAGAATTGCGTATTGTATTATACCTCATTATTGACATGCCCGTTGTCTATTGTCTATGCACATGCATTTTGTTTTTCCATTTTTTTTGCACTGGGACGTAGATTACTAGTTTTGTGTCTTGGTCATGAATCAAAAAGATAAGCCTCCAACCCCAAAAAATTTAAAAAAAAAAAAAAATACTGTGTGCATGATATTGCTAACTAGGTCATGTTGTTTGCTACGTTATTTATTTCCATTTCTCATGTTTATCCTTCTCATATGACTACTTTAATTCTTGTTGTACAGTTAAGTTTTGTGGACCTTGCTGGATCAGAAAGGGTAAAAAAATCTGGTTCTTCTGGTAGTCAGCTCAAGGAAGCTCAAAGTATCAATAAATCACTTTCAGCGCTTGGGGATGTTATCAGTGCTTTGTCGTCGGGCAGTCAGCACATTCCCTATAGGAATCACAAGTTAACAATGTTAATGAGTGATTCACTTGGTGGTAATGCTAAAACTCTAATGTTTGTGAACACATCCCCTACTGAGTCGAATTTGGACGAGACTTACAATTCTCTCACGTAAGCTAATCTATCTTATGATTCACAATCATCTTATTAATTTTTTTAAACTATTTTACTGTCCGTAGTTATGCTTATGTTCATGAAAGAGGATATGCCTTATGGGATATCAGGATTCAGTAATTTGTTTTGAAAAATGATACCATAAATTACTGTTTAGACCATATGCTACAATATTGAGTTATCATTAATGAAATAAACTTTAGTAGTCTCCACTGAAGACAATATTAATTATTGATTTTCAGATTTTTAGTTCCTTTAACACTCTGTAGAGCAAGATGCCATTGTCTTACAATATTGGTTTGAATGCGCTACAGGTATGCATCAAGGGTCCGGTCAATTGTAAATGATCCTACCAAAAATGTTTCATCAAAGGAATTGGCTCGTATGAAGAAGCTGGTGGCGTATTGGAAGGAGCAGGCAGGTAGAAGGGGTGATGATGAAGATTTAGAAGAAATTCAAGAAGAACGTGTACGAGATAAGACCGATGGTCGACATTCTATGTAGTATATATAGCTTCTGACTTGAGGGAAGACATGGTTGAAATTGACAACGTTCTGGCTGATTGTTATTCTAATATTCGAGGTCAGGGTGATCCAAGAAGGCTTTGTCAACATTTCCTATGATTAGGTAGCAGCATGTCAGTACCTGTTGCACTAGGGTTTATTAACTTGTATGAAAATTTTGTTGAAAATATAGGGCTTAATTCGGTGTAGAAGATTTCACCGATGTTGTATAGTGATAATTTGTATATTTTGGATACAGTTTTTTTTCGATTCATATTCAAAATGTGGGATGACCATTATTTTTATTTTTATTTTCCCAATTTTTGTTAGAAGTAGTACAGCTCATATAGTAATCGCCCCAAGCAATCTTTCAGGTCAATTGGGTATGTTATTGAGGGTGGCTTTTTTTTTAAGTTTCTCTGCCATACTGTATTTAAAAAATTGTGTTAGACCACGTTATTTCAAAACTTCTATAAGAACCCAAGGGATAGGCCAGTAGAGATGGAATGAGTTGTAAATCGGACAGTACGAATTTAAAATTTGATAATTCTTTGGAGGCATGACATTTCTTTGATTGGATAAAAAAAGGAGTTATTCAAGGTGTGTTTAAATTGATCTGAACACTTTTAATTTTAATTGTACTACCAAAAAAAAACTTCTAAGACCAATGGTAGGTGGAAATAGATTGGCCCATTTATGGCAAAGTAACAGGGAAATGCAAAGAAAACATGTATATTGACTTCGAGCCATGATATGTGCCAATTATATCAGCATAGCTGCCTCGCCCGTTTTGATCTGGTTATTAATCCATGCATTAGATTTACCTTTACTCTATCACATGTTTGATAATGATTGGATAAGAATAAAAATAATATGTGAGTTTCATGATTTAACATCAAATCAGATGTCAATTTTTAACAATATTGTTCTTCATTCAATGAATTGTTTAATCTGAAGCAAAAATATATCAGTAATTTTGATTCTAATTCCAATTCACCGAATTGAATACGACTCCAAGTGAGTTCCAAATAATTCCATGTACGTATATGGGGTTATTTGTAATGATGATTGTGAGTTCGAATTCATAATATTATCTGAAAAATTAAAATAAAATACATTGCCAAACATGAAAAATATAAGGCATCAAATTTAATTTAATTTTACCCAATCCTACTCCAATCCGGTGAAGCAAACGGTCCCTACGAATGCTTAATTCTTATGTGGCGTGACACATGCAACCCATGGAGAAAAACTGGCATGCTAACATGATTTTAAAGTCTTACGTACCTAACCGATTAGGGTGGACTAGTGGTGATATCAATTTTATTTCTTACTTAGATATTGAGAGTTTGAGTTTTAGAATTCCCACGAGGTTTCGATGATTAACCGCTATGCTAACTTAGATGCGTCTGATTCTGACAGATGTTTTAGGCGCTATCAAAAAACTTATGATCCCACCGATAAGAGCCTAACGAGATGATCACTTCCAACTTTTTAGAATTGAACGCAAATCATATTACCAATGCCTCAAATGGAAGAATTTTTATGGTACGAAGAAGCAATTTTGTAGCACTGGACCAAAAGTTAATCAACAAATTAAGTCGAGTTTCAATTCAAACAAACTAACATATTTCAGAGAGTCAATTTGAGATCAATCTGAAAACTTGTGATAATCCCAAAATAATATAGGATATGCAAATTTTGTATGTTTTCTACTTGAACGAGACTATGGTAACAAAATTTTAGATGCGTTACATTTTTATTGGGCGGAAAAAAGAGGTATCATAATAAAACGTTTTGGTGCTGTAAGGGTGTTAGTTTTTGACAATACACAATAAAATGACCCAAATTTAACGCAAAATTAGTAAAATTTACTTGAATATTTGTCGACATTAACCTGAAAATGACACACTACTAATATAATTAATAAACATATCAAATTTGTGTCGAATACAAATAACTCAAAATTGACGAGATTAACAAGTTTTATTAGTATTTTTTTAAAAATCTATTTTTACTATTATATGTATTTATTGAATTTTTAGTTAATGAAAACATCTTGACCAAAAAAAAAAAGGTTTATGAAAACACTAAAGTATGAGTTTAGTTTAAGTATAATAAAAGTTTCGTTTTAGATTTTTGATTGCACACACACACATTGTTAACACATAATGCACCAATAAACATATATCCTAGTACATCAAAAAAATATACACACCCACTAATACACCGAAAAAAATATACACTAACTACAAGCAACAAATAAATCTTCAACAAAATCAATTCAAGCAGTTAAAAAATAATGCACTTGAACAAATAAAACTTCATCCCAATACCAATTCCATTAAAGTAGAAAAGGAAAAATGTATTGTCACACAATAAAACTTCATCCTAATAACATCACCAACTTCTTTCAAGCTATGACTATACCAACTGAAATTAAAAAATGTAACAAACGTGTCCCTTAACTAATTTGTCGTGACTCCTCAAACATTTCTTAACCCTTGCATCAATTTTCTCAAAAGCTCCAAACGACTGTCCGTACACCAAAAAATGCTTTCATATTTTCTTGGCTCTTAATCAAGAATAAAAATGCATCCATCTGGAGCTGTTCTGGAACACCAATATTCATCACCTCAACAAATACTTCATTCTTAGTATAACAACGTGCCTTATATTCCCTTTCTCTGCTATCACATTTCCCTCCTAGATTGCCTCTGCAACCCTGATAGCCTTAGGCAATAATCCATAAATTAGTAATGAAGAGTTAAGGTAGAAAATTGACACAACTCAACAAATAAAACTGAAGCAGTTCCCCACAATTGTCTACATATGAATCAGAAAATCAACAATATACAATCAATATACTCCATAACATCATAATCTACTAGATAAACTAGTGAATTCATCCAAAATAATAGTAAAATATCATAATCTATGAGAGATTTAATCTTGCTACATGCTAACTCCTATAGAATCCCTTATAGTTGCACCATGCCTAGAATCATCATCATCATTATTACGTGCATTGGAAGACTCCTTGATTTGCATCTCACGATTTGAGAGTTCATTATCAACCTCAGCAATCAATCTTTCATCAGGATCAACTCCCATGAGATAATTATGAATGATACAACATGCTAGAACAATTTCAGTTACCACATCAACAGGATAATGAGCTTCAGCAGCAATTCCAATAATTGGAAATCGTTTTAAGCACTCCAAATGTTCTTTCAATTACATTACGAAGTGAAGCATGTCGATGGTTAAATAATTCTTGGGGATTTTCTGGACTACATGCAGAGTATCCTTTCAAGTGATAGCGCACCCCTCTATATGGAGCAATAAGGCCGCTTCTTAACATGTAATCTCCATCTACGAGATAATATTTACCTAGAAAATAAGAAAGCATTTATTAAGGATTTTAATACATAGATTACATATTTCAGTATTATATTTTAGTAACACAAAATTACCTTTAGGTGTGACGCCCCAAAATTCGGGAGTCCGTTGATTATCTATCAACCCGCAGAATACCCGTAGATACCGAATAACTCGATATCACACCGTTATGCCTCATTTTACCGGGATCCATAACTTAACAAAATTTGGGCAGAGTCTCCTTCGTACAGGGAGTTCTACCAAAAACTTAACCTATGCAATATAACTTAACATGACCCATCCGAAGCCCAATATAAACAATGATCGCACCGGATTCATTTATAAATAAACATTGGCCACACCAGGTCCATTTATAAATAAACATTGGCCACATCGGGTCCAATTACGCATACTTATATCAAAACATGCAAGGTTACTTTAACATTAGTCCATATATATTCTATTACAATTAATTTGCATAATCTAAATGCCAAAGACAAAGTTTTCATAAACTTTTTACAAAAAACTCAAAATAAGGCCACAAGTTGGCCCCCTTCATGTCTGATGCTCTTCAAGTGAGCCATCCGCAGGTGCAACCCCCACACCTGAAATATTTCCCTTATAGGGTGAGCCAACACTCAGTAGAGTAAATCCTACAAAGACTACTCCCCCTTACATGCTCATGCTCATGCAACATTCATTTACAACATATAAACAATCATTCCTTACAAGGATATGCATTCTAAGTTGGAATGCAACAATACCATGCCATGAAATGAGATGACACTCACTCATGCACTTTAACCCGAGTCCTCACCGATTCCCACTACACGATGCAATGCCAAAGTGTTTCATTCCATCATTTATGTACATATCAAATGACATTTTCAAAACTAGGGTATTTCTTGGGGATGGATGTGCATGGACTTACACCAAGTGTCATCCAAACCCACACACTTTATGGACTCTTACACCAATGGAGTGCATTTCCCAAATCACCGGGTCTTGCACCCGAGAGGTCGTCATGCCTCTTCTTACTAACCCCAATCCAATTTATCATGCAACCAAACGACTTAGCTAGGTCTTCGAACCAACTTTTCCCAAGCCATCCCATCAATCACCAAGTGTGGTATTGACATCGACCATGCACACACCCATGTGATGAGATGTTTGCGTGCATATGCAATGATATGTCCCATTGCACACAACACAATACTCAATATGCCAAGAACAACACATGAATAATTTCAACACATCCATGATAAATTTATATTCTAAGCATATAAATATCATATTCATCTCAATGTTAATATATCAACACATGCATATATCAACAAGCACATTTAATCATAAATCATATCATAATCATATGATTCCACGAGTTAAACTTAAGCATGTTATTTTAATTCAATCAAAACAACAATTTTCAAACACTCAAGACATTTCACCAAACACCTTCAAGACATAATTTGTATAACACATAACATGCTTTCAATTTTCATTAAGTTACATAATAAATCACATGTAACTTTCACATACCAAAATCAAGCTAGCAAATTAGCTTAAGCCATTTCTATGCTCACTTTTTCATTTCCATTACATAAATATACATATATATCAATACATAAGTTACCTATGTCAATCATATGTAACTTCCACATACCCAAAACCAAGCTAGCAATTAGCTTAGGCCTTTCTATGCTCACTTTTTCATTTCCATTACACAGACATAAAAATATATCAATTTAAATGCTACATATGTCAATCACATATAACTTCTACATACATATAAAAGTCTATTCATGTGCATAAATATATCAAACCCTTAAACTATCAACATTTAAGAAAAGATTAATTCAAAGTAGGAGGAACCCTACCTCTTGAAGCTTGAAATGAAGACTAGGCTTCAAGAACACACCAAGAACACAAGACTTTAAACTTTGCCTTTTGATCTTCGGTGAAAATTTTCATTCTTGGTACCCACGCGTAGCCCTAGTCATGTAGAGCAACTTTAGTTTTTGGTCTAAGAGATTCCGAGTGATAGAACTCCGAGAAAAGAGAAAGCTTAAGAACTTTGTGTTTTTCTCTTCTCTCTCTCTCTCTTCTTGGCAGGCCAAACAAGGATCAAGTGGGCTAAAAATCTGATTTTCTAAGATATTTATCCCTATTTATAATTTTAAATACTTGGCCCACGTCGTGCCACGTGTCCAGCGCTTAATCGGATTCGATTTCGTTCTGAAACGACTAATTACATTACGGGTTAATTTTAATTCAATTTTATTTAAAATTTTAATTAAAAATAATTAATTTATGAGTTTATCGCTTTTAGGACTCTCGGTGAGGTCATCCGCCACCTAGTCGCCTCGAACTACGTGCAAAAATCTGATTTAACTCGGAATTCAACGAAATTCGACATGATGACTATATTCCGCGATACGAGTCCAACGGCGAAGTCTGTTTTGTTATACGAGGTCTAGGGAACACGTATTTTAGTTTTCTCATTATGGTGACAAATTATCATTTTGCCCTTATTCACAAAAAGTTCAAATTTACCCGAGTTTTACACTAGGAATCATGAGTTTATCTTCCATAGTTAAAACATTTTTCAATATTTTTGAGTCTCCCTTCCCATCCTGGTAATACATAAGTAAATTTCATGTCAAAAGAACATGCTGCCAAGACATTTTGTGTTGGATAATTTTTCCTCCCTCGATATATCTTGGTGCATCAACTTCAGGCACCTTGACACGAATATGCGTCCCATTAATTTCACCCACACAGTCCTGAAATGTTTAAACATTTTTAAACATCAATTCTATTGAGAGGTCTTCCCTAAGAAAAGGTAAAAAGGTCATGTTCACCTTAAAGTATGGATAAAATCTATCATTGTTGAGTATCTGAACAGGAACCTCCGAACCGGTGAGTTGCTTTAGAAATATATCTTCTAAACTGATTATCGCTCTTAGAACTTCATGAAAGTGGCGACTTATAGTCTCGCCAGATCAACAGAAGATAAATTGCATTTCATGGTTTGTTACATTATGCCCTAGTACATATAAAAATTTAGCCACTTGTTCCTCAACGAAAGCATTTCTGTTATCATTGAGACGTCTGGTCCTTTGGCGTAACTCGCATAACCTAGCAAAAGCATCAATCCCCATGTGTGTAATGTTACGACATTCTTCACTGCTACTGAGTTGTGTCATGAGTTCTTGTCTTACACAGTCTCTTTCTCTATTATTTGGGGCAATTGGTCTATCAATATATTGTAAATAGTCAATAATCCTCCTTAAGGCAAGAGCATGAACCACATAGCAAACAAGTTGAATGACTGCCATACGTCGTCTTCGTTCCCATGTTCCTCCCAATCGCTCTACCCAATTATCTTCCCCAATATCATCCAAATTATCTTCCTCGGTACCATTTCGAACTTCATCCAAGCTCTTTTCCCATTCTATCTAGAAAATTAAAGCTGCTATTTTTTTTTTTTGGGTAAGTAAGAATATATGCCATTAACTAAAAATTATGCATCAAGAATATCACAAAATAAAATATCCCAAGCAAAAGAGAAAGAAAATGAAAAGAAAACAAAAGGGATGGCAATAGCAAGAGGAAAACACTACATACGGGAAGATGGAAGAAATTCAACCCCATTGTAAAAAAAACAAAAAAAAAATCTGAATCCAATATATCTAAATATAGCAGAACATGGAAGAAATTCAACCCTATTGTAAAAAAAATCTGAACTCAAATACCTAAATATAGCAGAAGATCGAAGAAATTCTACCCCACTCTAAAAAAAAAATTCTGAACTCAAATACCTAAATATAGTAAAAATTGAACTAATATACCTCTCACTTTAGTTACTTCTGAGACCAAACTCTCAATTCTTGCAGCAATCCATTTTTCTTGTCCACGAAATTTATCATGGTTTACAAATAAATTGAAAAAGGAGCATCGATAGACTACACAAGATATGGTAAATGAAAAATTGAAAATTTAGATTTTCGATTTAGCCACAAATTGAAAAAATTGATTCAAGCACACAAATACAAAACTTACCTAGATCATGCTCAACAATTGTCAAATTGAAACTCGAACATATAGCCACATATTTTGGAACTCAAAAAATTCAATCTATGGTGAGATATGTTTGTGTAGATAGAGAATCACGCGATAAAATGAGAAAGATTATGAAACTTACCTATGGTGATTGTCGACGGGAAGAAATCGGCAAAAAAGATGAACATCGGATCTTCGCTCTACGAATCCCACCGATCTCTGGATTTTGACTCCTTTGCGATTTGGGTTTTTACGTGTATGATAGGATGTTAGGTTTAGGCGTTTAAATGTAAATAAGTATTTAGTTGAAAGTTAAAAAAGTAAATAATATATTTTGACCCAACATGAATATCACTTTTCTTCCTTTTCTGCCCAATTTTGGAGGGATTGATTATAATAAGTTGGAAGGAAAGTTAATCCATCCACTTTACCATCATTTCTACTTTCCTTCCTTACCAAACATGATGTTTTATTTATTTCTTTCACTTTCCATCCTTCTAACTTTTCATCCTTCTACTTTTTTATCATACCAAATGGAGCATAAAGTATAAGTTTAGTTTAAATATAATAAAAGTTTCGTTTTAGATTTTTGATTCAAAATTACGTGGTTCAATTTGTACAACAAGACAAGCCGGATTAATACTAAAATAAATGACACAATTAGATAAATGAATTGAATTAAAATTGATTAGTTTTGAATGTGACCCCAAATTAACACGGTTAAAACGCGGCACGACACAACTGTTATCTTTTGTCGTATCCTTTTGTTGCATTTTCCGACATAAAATCATGTACAAGTCAAATTGTCTGCCCTCGGTAGCGACCCACCACAAGGCACCAGACAAATGCAAAGCTTTCTTCATACTTTATAAAGAGCTGTCTACCCAAAACATACGATGCATCCCCATATTCAGTGAACACAAGCCTTAGGAATTACCCACACGTCTTTGGCAACAACAAAAAATAGCGACTGTCCCACTCCATCTCCATTCCACTATAACTTTCAAAGCCTAAGAGAGACTAAAGACTCAAAAAACAAACAAAACCCAAATGGCCTCAAACAATGTCATACCAGTGATTGATCTTCAAGACCTTCCACAACAGTCATCGAAGCTGGTCGATGCATGTCAAGAATGGGGTTGTTTTAGGATTGTAAATCACGGTGCGATTCTCACGGAATTGCTAATGGGGGAGATGAAGGCGGTGGTGAGGTCACTGCTCGACCTTCCCATGGAAATTAAGCAGCGAAATGGAGATGTTATTGCAGGAAGTGGGTATATGGCACCTACCAAGACCAATCCTCTTTATGAGGCGTTGGGTCTTTATGACACGGCCTCTGTTGAAGCTGTTGATGCCTTTTGTACTCAGTTGAATGCCTCACCTCATCAAAGGTTTTGTGCTCTTTCTTTCATGTTTCTTTAAGTAGTATTAATCGGTAGGGCAAACTACACAAATAGTCATTAAACTATGAGTATGGTGTTAATTAAGTCTCTCTCTCAACGAATTTTCATATCAATTGAACCATTATACTTCAAAATTTTAACAATTAAGTCCTTGAACTAATTTTTTGTATCAATTGAGTTCTTAAACTCTAAAATTTTAACAATTAAGTCATTCTATCAGCATCCGTTAGATTTTTGGACGGAATGTTCCACATGTTCATCACGTGGACAATGGATTAGAGGTAATTTATATTGTTCGTTCAAAATCTATCAGACGAAGAACCTCATTTTTTATACCCATCAACTGAAATCCTAAACCTAAACATTTTTTATATCCATCAAACAAAGCAAATTAACAAGTTATTCGAAGAACCTACATTTATGTAATCTCTTTTCAACACTAGATCAAAGAGCCTGTTGACCTGTTTCGTTTGATAGGTATGCAAGAGGTTAAGTTTTGGGTTTTAATTGATGGTTACAAAGAATGGGGTTTTTTGTCTGATATGTTTCAAATGGACAGTCTAAAATACTCCTAATCTATTGTTCATGTGGTAAGCATATGAGATATTCCGTTCAAAAACTTAATGATTACTGACAGAAGGACTTAGTTACTAAAATTTTAGAATTTAGAGGTTCAATTGACACGAAAAATAGTTTAGAGGCCCTGACCAAATTAACACAAAATTTATAGTTTAAGAGTTGTTTGTGTAATTTACTCTAATTGTTAATATCAACATATAGGATATTGTATCAAATATTCAAATATACGTATCTAATACATACTATTGGATGATAATAAAATGTTGGGTAAATATTACACTTAGTACTTAAACTTTGCCTTCTCCTTTAAAATTATCTCTGAATTTTTAATTGCTTCAATTTAGTCTTTCGAACTAATTTTTTGTATATTGTTAAAGAATTTATGATAGTTATAAGAATTAAGCATGACAAAATCCAACACAGCATACTTACTTGATACGAATCGACGCGAAATGAGTAGATTTTTCGTTCTAATCTTTAACGAATTTGGGTGATAAATAGATGGATCTGCCAGACCTGTGTAATAAATGAGTTGTGTACGAAGTGAGATATTTTAATCCGTCTATCATTCATTAACCCGTTTAATAAATTACATTAGTAAATAAGATATATATGATAAATATATTTTTTTAGCCTAATATGATATTTATTAGTAGGAGTAACACTGGAAATTTTTACATAAATTGTTATAAGAAAAAGGTTTAATTGTGGCTGCTAGGTAAAAGGTTTTCGTGTGAAACCGAATCCACCCTAAACTACTTACTTATTTAATGAGTATATGTTGTGTCGTATAACTCATTTGATAAATGAGTCGTGTTTAATTTTATTTTTCCCTTGTTTGATAAAAAAATCGTGTATAAATTTAGAGACTTCTAACACAAACCAGCTTAATCCGACAAGATTGTTTGACCTAATAAAAAAAATCCTATGATAGACGTATTATAAGCATATCCGTAGCCAATTTTTTTTAGTTTTGTCATATCGGCATATAAATATTATACCCGTATCTCGTATCGATATTTGTGCTTCCAAGCTCAAATATCACATGTACATTCCAATGCCAATTATTGGTTTCAACTCTCCCATTCATAAATGTTGCAGCCTGAAAAAAGTTGCCTTTGAAGCCCTGTCCTCTGTTTTTAGGTTCTTGCTTCTAGCTTTCAATCTGTTCAATTTCTTTCTTTATTTTCGTTGGTCTTTATTTTTGCCTTCTCTGCCCTTTTCATCTCCTCACATTGATGCAAGGTATAAACTGGTGAGTAGTCTTCTCAATTGTAAAGAGTTAGCATATCCACAATTGTTTTTAGTCTAGACTCTAGACTCCATATTTGTTAATAAACATTGGTGAAATCACTACAATCCTAGCATCATGAGTCATGACCAACACAACGTTATTTTTCACTGAATAACTACTACATTTGACCCTCTCTAGACCTCGTAGTGATGGTTTTACTGGTAGCATATTGAAGTGTTTTTTTTCCTTGAAGCTGCTTTCAAATACACCTTACTAATTGTTTTTCAGTTGCAATTAATACAGAGAGATAATTGTGAAGTATGCTCAAGCAATACATGAGCTGACCATGGACATTGCTCAGAAACTGGCCAAAGGTTTGGGGATATCGGGTGTCTTATTCGAGGAATGGCCTTGCCAGTTTAGGATCAACAAATACAACTTCACTCCTGAAACTGTGGGTTCCTCCGGTGTACAAATCCACACCGACTCTGGTTTCCTTACCATACTTCAGGATGATGAAAATGTTGGTGGCCTTGAAGTCATGGACAAATCTGGTGCATTTGTGCCTGTAGATCCATGGCCAGGCACTCTCATTGTTAATCTTGGAGATATTGCTAATGTGGGTAATAAACTCTGCTTATGTTTTTTTGTTAGTTGGTCTTGTAAAATCTGGATCCTCGGGTGTTTGATTTGCCGATGTTTGCTTGTTTTTTTTTTCCAGGCATGGAGTAATGGAAGGTTATGTAATGTGAAGCATAGAGTACAATGCAAGGAAGCAACAACACGTGTGTCGATTGCTTCATTTATGTTGGGACCAAAGGGTGTAGCTGTGGAACCTCCACCGGAATTAGTGGACTCTGCACACCCTCGGATGTATGTTCCGTTCACGTATGAAGAATACAGGAAGCTACGATTCTCAACGAAGTTGCAAGCTGGCGAAGCTCTTGCTCTCGTACGATGCTAACTCCTGAAAAAATAAGTAGCACAGTTCATTCTGTTCTTGTCCTTCTATGTGGTGGAGAACAAACAAGAACACTGCTTTTCCAATCAAATTGAGAATTACAAATAGTACAACCTTTGAAGCTGGTGTTGTTATTTAGATCAATCAGTGTCAAGGCCTTGTCCTATAGATACTTTCAGGATATCTTGATGAATCCTCAGCTTCATCGGCTGGAATCATAAATGGGTTGTCTGTTCTCTGATGATCTTTTCTGTATGTTACTGCGAGTGGTCTAAACTTTGACCCTTCTTCTTTCAAAAGTTCAACTTCTGAATAAAACTATATGTTTGTTCACAATTTGTTGCCATGATAAACAAATTACAAGGGCTATGTTAAACATATAGAATGAGATCTTCCAAAAACTGATGAGAGAAAGCAAGTCTTTTTTACTGACCTGAAATCACAATGTCCCTTATCTCGTATTTATAATCCGTCATAAATTATGTAGATAATCAATTTCACTTGATATATCGTTTTAGCATAAAATTGCTATACTGTGTGTAAATTCAGAAAATTAGTGGAAGGATGACGACCAAACAACTGTGAAACATATCCTTTTGTCAAACTGTAAGATACAACATTTTAAAGAACAACAAAAATCTTATAGGACACCACCAGTCATACTTTACACTCGCAATCCTTCCTCCCCCTCCCTTCTCTCACTAAACAAATTGATGCGAAAACATGAAGATGAGAAAAAAAAAAAAAATTAAAGTGGGAAAAGAGGATGGAAATCTTAAGATCTCCGAACCAACCTCAAGTATAATGACTTAAAAACTATTTGAAGGAAAAAAAAAGTGAAACATTGGTTATATTTGTTTACAAAAGAAACTAAACCAAACGGTACTGGTCAGAAAGGAGGGATTGTGGATTCCACCCAGAACTATACTGAGATGTTGTAATGGACGTGGTGTTGGCTGTAGTAGTATCTCCATCCACTGGCAGCATAGCTGGCCACACAAAAGCTGGCTTGAACGGAGGAACCTGGGGCGCTGGCACTGTCCCTGATATAATCTGAACGATCGCTTGAGTTTTAGGCCTCTCGCTTGCTATGGGATGCGAGCAAGCCAGCCCCAGCAGCAGAATTCTCTCAGCTTCCTCAACAACGTAGTCATCCTCAAGCCTCACGTCGACAGCATCCAATAGCTGGCCCTGGCGGTGCAAGGACCATACCCAATCGACCAAGAATTGGAACCCCTCAATCTTGGTTCCAGGCCTCAGGCCACAAACTACTTCCAACAAGACCGCTCCAAATGCATAGACATCGGATTGCTGTGTGGCCTTACCAGTGTGGAAACACTCTGGTGCAATGTAACCTATGGTGCCTAGTACTCCCTCGGCCTCAGCATATGAGGTCTTCCCATTGTCGAGGGCACGTGCCAGGCCAAAGTCACCAAGACGCGCGTTGAAATTGGAGTCTAGCATGATGTTGCTGGCCTTAAGGTCACGGTGCACCACCTTCTGGTCATATTCATTGTGAAGATAGTGTAGAGCCGAGGCAACCCCGGATATGATATTGGACCGAAGGTTCCAGCTTAGTGGCTTCGTGTTAGCCCCCGCAAAGAGGTGCTTGTCAAGGCTGCAATTGGGCATGTATTCATACACTAGTAGTAGGTTATTGTTCTTGTGGCACCATCCTGCCACATAAACACATTGTTAGATACATATTTGTGTATTCATTCATGCTAGAAATGTAAATTTAACAATTAATCGGAAAGGCATGAGTGGTAATCATATTCAGTGAATGTTCATTTTCTAGTGATAGTTTTGTTACTAGTAAAACGGTAATGATAGTTTAATTAATTAAAAATACAAAAAATAATTATCATGTTATCTCATAGAGATATATTCTCCAAATTGTTTCTATGTAGTCTTGCTTTAGCATACAAACTGCAGAGGGGCATCTCATGGTGTAATAAGCAACAAGACATGTCCAATTACAAAGTGAATTGTTTTGCTAGCTTTAAATTAATCTCCTAAGCTGCTGCAACCGCAACTAAAACATTTCTCTGTTAAGTACAGTCCATCAGAGAACTTATGGTCCATTTGGTGTGATGGAGAATTGGTCAGCTAAAAAATAGGAATGACAATATCATGTTTGTCTAGAAAGAAAAAGTGGAAGAGAGGAAGAGTGACGAAATTAATTTTCTTTTCAACTCACCAAAATATCGCTCCAAAATGAATAGAAAAGTGAAAGAACAGTTAATTACGTGTCTTAAAATGTAAGTTATTTATCTCTATAACCTTTAATATATATATATATATATATATATGTATCTTATTGACCTATTACATTTTATGTGTATATTAATTTTCCTATGGATACAATTGTAAGACATACATGTGTACTTTTTACTTCCGTCCACTTTCCATCTAAACTAAACACAAAAAAAAAAAAAAAATCCTCCTGCTTTCCATTCCTCCTACCCGACGCAAGGGTAACTTTCATTGGAGGGTAGAAAATGAATTAATTCCATTCATGCTTCCACATTAATCATGAAAAGTAGTTTCAAAGGAAGGTGTTAACACTAAACATTCATGGGCCAATCTATCCCAGAAACAAAATCCGTTCAAATTTGACAGCAGATTAACTAGATCGTCAACATGAAAAATGAAATGAGTCGGTGCAGACTTTGGGATCCTTTTAAGTGGGTTAGATTCCTCCAAATTGGCAGCTAATACCAACTATGTCCAAGTTCAATTCTATTCTCCATGGCCTACCTCAAGCATCATTTTTTACTTCTAGGGGACCTCAAATGACAACAAACATGCATTATAAATGCACAGATGTTGGCTATGATATGACAATGCTACGATTAAAAAAAGACCATGATAGTAATTGTACAATCAATTATCTATCTATCAAGTCAAAGCAGGCCACCCAACAATATGAAAAAAAAAAACATGGACTTTAAGTCCTAAATTTTTAGAAAACCCTATAATTTTAGGTACATTATTAGTCTATAAAAAAAATTAAATTCATTAAATTTTAATCCCTACAAAAAAAGTCAGAAAAAATTAAATTCAATCAAAAATTTTATTGCAATAATTTGGGTCATGATCCAATCCATAACATTAATAAAAATTTAGAAATTAAAAAAATAAAAAAAATGCTCAAAAGTCAACTCATTTACTTCCAACCTCTCTCTCTCTATCTCTCTCTCCCTCTCCCCGGTAAAAATAAAAAACAAAAATAAAAATAAAAATAAAAATTAAACACATTCTCTCCCTTTCTGTGGTAAAAAATAAAAACAAAAGTTGAAATATATTTTTCGACAACATTAATGCATCCTTCATTTCTCTCTCTCTCACATAGAAAATTAAAAAAATAAATAAAAAAATATTAAAAATAAAAATATCCCTATTTAATATTTCTGCTTTAAGCATCAAATTGGCTTGAATGAGTCAAAATAAATGAAAATTAGTTTCAAAACTTAACTACAAAGGCTATGTCAATGTCATAAGCATGAGCTAAGCTTCTAGTAAGGCTATTTAATTGCAATGAACAAGTTATTTAGATCCATCATAGTCATTGACTTTATATGCAGGCATGGAAATTAGCGGAAGGTTCCTCTCTCTCATTATATGTAGCACTAACAACCGCAATGACGATGCTTGCTTACGGGAAGTCCATCGTCATCAAAGGGTGGCTGGCTCCAATATTCAACAATGGATAACCACAAACACGAGGCTGGAAAAAAGACTCGGATGTCTTGGCGTCTAATAGACTAAATTCTGTCGACAGTGAACAAAATTTCATAAAAAAAAAAAAATTCAAAAGCAAAAGGGACGCCTGGATTGAAAATTAAACAAATAACCGATGAATATGTTCACGCTTATGGCCGCTGTGCTAGTTTAACTAAGTCTAATCCCGAGAGGTGTTTCAGGCGTTGTCAGAAGTCTTATGATCCCACCGGTAAGGGCCTAACGGGATGGTCGCTGGATGTTCTCCCTTGTCCCCACTTTTTTTTAAAAAAATAAAATAAAATTACATTATTAAGGGACTAAGCTCTTTTTATAATAACAAGGGAAATTGCAGACAAAGTTCTACACTTCAACCATCATTTGTTCTCAATCTTTTTATTTGTTTCACTTCATTTTGCAGCCTTCTCTCAAATCACATCAAATAATTTGAGCAAAGATTTCACTTTCTGACCTTTTTCCTCTTTCAAAACATGTCATTAATGGCAGATATTCGAAGACATGATCAAAACTCTCATTCTCATAGGACCTATATCCAAACAATGAATCATGTACATATCTCCAAAAAAGATTCAATTCTTTTAGGTCTGTTGGGGTAGTTAATGCAATCAGGACACTACTAATCAAAGACTCAACAGGAAAAGTGTAATTAAAGCAATCAATAACAATACTAATCAAGAATCAAATGATAAAATTAGGAGAACATATTTGTAATTAGGCGATCTAATGAACAGGAAATTAACAAAGGACTTACCAAGCAATCGAACAAGATGTTTGTGCCGGAGACGATTGATAATGGTGAGCTCAGCCAAGAAATCGTCCTGACCCTTGATGCTCTCCCTGGTGAACCACTTGACGGCGATCTCCAAATTCTCACTCGCCAACAACCCTTTGTACACCACACCATACCCACCTTGTCCCAGTTTGTTCTTGTCATCAAAGTTGTTCGTAGCCTTCTTCAAATCTTTGAAATCGAACTCTCTAGGCATTCCCGGCAAGCTCTTGAGCGCCCCAAGAATGTTTGGATTCGAGTTGCGCATCCGCCGCTGGCGGTGGCTGTAGGCCAACACCACCACCCCTATCAGCAGCAGCATCACCACCGGCACTCCGACCCCAAGAACAATCTTCAACCATGGGTGGTTCTTCTCCGGAAAGTAATGAACCGTTAGATTCCATCTCAACACACAGTTGAGCTGGGTTGCATTTCCAGTTGATGCAGAAAACCCAAAATACGAGTATTGATTCACCACGCTTTTAAGGTCAAGATCTGATCTCAAAATGGGTGTGCTCGGCATTGACGGAGTGGGTCCCCACTTTTCAGCTTGCTCCGCAATGTACACCTCTATGACCTTGTTTATCCCATCATAATTGACCCAAACGTTGTAAAATCTAGCACCCATTGGAGCAAGTTCGATCCCATGGGGGGTCAAGGGCTCTGCCACTACAGATCTGACGCCATTGATGTCAAGCCCAACATGGTTCGCATCTGGGTCGAAGTCCTGTTTGTAAGTATCAAGCTCAACGGCCACCAGACGGTTGCTGGAGTTACCGTCGGTGGTGGAGTTGGTCAAACCCAGGTACCCACCAGAGCTATTGTTCGGCAAATCGAGGTCCGGCGCTATCAAGAACACGAGGCCCTCGCCGGCGGTGTCGTTTTTCGGCCGGTAAATGTTGACGAGGAACGAAGAGTTGAAAGATGCGACTCTGCTTGTGTTTGATGCTGAATCGCCATTCCAGAGCTTGAAGGCTCGGTTCAGGAGGACTCTCCCTGAATTGTTGTAGAGGTTGAAATCGTCCGAAGCCGAGTCCGGAGTCACCTGAAGGGCATCGTTACTTATTGTTGCTGGTTTTTTAACTGCGAATCTGTCGTAGTAATAGTATGTATCATTAAAAGGTCCTGCAACTTGGGTGAATGTTTTGAGCTTCTGAGCTTCAACAATGGCGGTCAAACAACAAAGGAAGAAGATGAAGATGGAGCAGAGTCGTCTCACCGTTAGTACTCCCATTTCATGTGTTTGACAGCTCTTGGTTGTTGATGAAGCACAGAAACAGATGGGTTCTGATGGCGGGGAAAGAGAGAGAGTTAGAGAGAACCAATGCGTTATTTGAAGCACGCATGGCTATCTTTTTGGCTATTACTCCATTAAAATAATGTCGAAGGAGGTGGCTTTGAAAATCGAAGTTTGAACAGGATTGAGTCTTCTTTTCTTATTTCTTACCATTCTCCATTGCTTGGAACTTTCCTCTTGGTGTATTCTTCGAAAATATTTTCTCATCATGTTGGATATGATTAGATTATATATACTTTGTAAAGATAATATATTAATATTTATACATTTTTTTTTGTTTTTGTTTTTATTATTTTGAGTTTCCATCTCTAACCATTCTCTTTTTTTACACATGTTAATAAAAGCCATATTAAAACCTATTTTGACCTAGCTGTTACAATTGAAATGCAATAGCATTTCACCAAGTCACCTCAAAAAGAGTTTTTAGTGGTTTAAAAAATAGCACTAAAATTATTATATTTAATTTTAGGGAAAACTTCAATCACACCTTTTATCAGATTAATTTTTTTAACTAAAATACAAATTTATTAAATTGCCCATGATATATTTAAGGATAAACTTCAACCACACCCCCTCTAAATATATAAATTTTCAATGAGACCCCTTATATTTTTTAATTTTTTTAAGTATTAAAATTTTTAGTGAATTAAAATTCGATTCAAGTTAATTAAAATTTATTTTTTTACATATTAAAATTTGAGCCAATTAAAAATTATATTTTTTTACGTATTAAATTTGGGCTAATTAAAATTCTATTTGAGTCAATTAAAAATTATTTTTAATCGACTAAAGTCAAATTTTAATCAACTCGTATTGAATTTTAATCAATCAAATTTTAACACAAAAATATAAATTTTAATCCACTCGAAAGCAAATTTTAATCGGCGCTAATAACTCGGGTAGAGTTCAAATCGACTCAAATTTTAATATGTAAAAAATATATTTTAATATGTTCAAATTTTAATATGTTAAAAAAATAAAATTTATTCAACTTCAATCAAATTTTAATTTGTTCAAATTTTAATATGTAGAAAAATAAATTTTAATCGGCTTGAATTTTAAAAAAAAATTATGTAAAAAATTACTTCAGATTTATGTAGGGGTATTTTTAATTTTTTTGGTTAGAAATGGTAGTTTAATAGTAGGGGGTGTTAGTGATGTTTAAATATAAACTAGAAGGGATGTCATTGAAGATTTAAAAATTAGAGGGGATGTCTTTGAAAATATGATAAATTAGAGGGAGTGTGACTGAAGTTTTCCCTTAATTTTATTAGTATTGGATTCTAACTAATAGTAAAGTTCATTGTTAATCTAATAGCAGTGATCGACTAAATTAGAAAGTTAGGTGAATAAATTAAATTTAAATAATATAATATGGTCGTTACAATTTATCTCTTGTTAAGATGCTAAGGCAAAATAAGGGAAATCATCAATAATACCTTTGCAACTTTGAGATGGGTTAGACACTTTTTTCCAAGTAACAAATTTTTAAACTTAGTCATTTGTGTTCGAATTTTTATCAATTTGCCTCTTAGATACAATGAAATTATCAATCTCCAGAAAATAACTCTGAAGGAAATACGTTTGTATTCGAATTCTTATCAATTTGCCTCCTAGATACAACAAAATTATCAATCTACAAACAATAACTCTAAATATTAATTTCCTTCACAAAATTTCTTTGAAATTGTAATGTTTAAGTTTAACTTGTGACTATGGGATGGAATAGGAAAGAGATGGTCTAGAATATATTCCAAGATATTCAAAAGATTATTGTTAATGTTTTTTTCTAGTCAAGAAGAGACTTAACAATAACAACTTGCACACACATGGATGCGAGAGCTTATATTCAAAAGAGTAGGCTTCCGTATCAAAAAAAAAAAATGGATACCGTATTGTATATTTTTTTTTAAATTTGAGTGTCATTTACAGAGTTTTATGGATCATTTACGACTTTCGTGAGTCATTCATAACTTTTGCCGGCTACCGGGGATCGATCCTAAAATTTTAAGGATCGATTTTAAGTAATCAGCAAAAAATATAAATGACTCATAAAAGTTAACTTGAATCATAAAAATTGTAATATGACATAAAAAATTATAAATTTTTTTGTTGTAAAATGATATTTTAAAATTATAAAAAAATACCCACAAAATTATAAATTTTAAAAATAAGAAACCATGTTTTATTTTTTTGGTCTTCTCCTCAAAGTATTCTTTCATGTAAGTTCCTTACTCTTTGTCAAAGGACAAATTTCTTTGAAAGATTTTGGTTGTTGAATTGATAGTACCCTTAAATTTCAAAATCAGTCATATATGCTTTTTCTAAGAAATCTTGATGTTTAAATGAACGACCGGTGGTTTTTCCAGTACATTGTCCGAACATGTACTTATATCTTTTGTTTTGTCTTTAAGTCGAATAGAGTTTTTTTGAGTGACTTAAATGAAAAATTGATAAAAATAATTACTACAACAGTAATAAAAATATTCATAATAGTTGTAAATGTCAGAATGATACTGAAATTTTTTTTTTTGGTAGCTAACTCGTCTTTTGGATAAGTAAGTCAACTAGAGTTTTGTTTTGCAACTCATCAAAAATTTTCTACTCTTAGGTCTAGGTCGATGACGTGTTCGACCCTTCCTCCTGTCTCTGTTCATGAATTTTAATTTTAGAACCATCTTTTATCATTTTCATTATAGGTGACTAAGTGACATTTGTAGGAAATTTTTTCATGAAAGCGGTGTTGTACGTGTAGATTGGAATTTAAGGATTTAATTGACAAAATGTAACCCTATTTTACATTGCAATTTCCATCAAACCTACCTTGCAATGACATTGGTTAAAGCTCAGTTTGAGCTGGATTGTCGGGCATCAAGTTTTAATCAAGTTTAGTTCAATTTGTAGCTCATATTCATTGTTTTAACTTGTTTTTTGGAGTAAAAGTTCAAATTTGAGCTCAAGCTCGAGTAAATCCAAAAAAAATACACACCTATTAAGACTTGCACCCACTTTAGACTAGAAGGAGGAACACCTTATCAATTAAGTTGAGTGTTATTTTGTTTTTTCCTTCCACCAAAATGTTACTATTTTACATTATAAATGAATCAAAGTTGTGCCTACCGAGCTAAGCCACACATTGTTCAACCTCTACCTAAATACTAGATGAGATTAAACTTCAAATTATACTTGCTTCACCTTCTAATAAATGAGTTTGAACAGGTTAAAATCAAGTCGATCCCAAATGAAGTTCGAGGGACTTGATTTGTTTAGCGGCCTTTTTTGCATATGAGTACTAAAAGATTTTTTCATAGGAACTTGAGAATAAGGAAACGAGAATAGCAAAAATATTAAAATAGATAGAGAGCATGAATATGAAATGAAAGAGTAAGCCAGGCACACGTTATCATGCGTAAATTTTAACCACACTTCATGAATAGTAAACTTATAGCTAACGCTAGAAAAAACAAGATTAAATGATGTAACATTGACTTGGTAATTTTTTTTTTCTCATTCTTACTTAGAATTCAAATTTTGCTCACTAGGGAAACATTACATCATTTTGTTCTCTCTCTCTCTCTCTCTATATATATATATTGAGTAAATATGTATCACCCTAAATTTATTTGTTTTGGGGGTGGACCAAAAAGAGTGACTTCGATTTAGGCCATCGTGGTGGTGGTTATCTTTGCTAATTTTACACTCCTAAATTAAGGTCAACTGAATTGTGAGTAAGTAGAATAGTATTCGGTCAACTAAAGAATATGTCACTGTGACAACTTGAGCAATTGATTTATTTGTACTTCGAGTGCAAGCAAAAATGATAATTTTGATAATCAAATATCGTTCACGTCACACGCCTTTCTCACTTGTGACCCGCTACATAAACTCTACAAACAGATTGACTTGTATAAATAAACACACAAATCCCGCAAAATATAAACAATCGACGTCACTTGAATTGCAATTTGACTAATGCAATGGGGTGAATTATTTCCACACGATCCACAAGATTAAATTTCTAAAACTGCATTGATTTAATGAAAAGAAAAAAAAAGGAAGGAAAAAAAGTCATTTTTGATTTCACTACTGATCTGAAAGAACTTTTATTCCTCTTTTTTTTTTTTTTATGAATCATTTGCTACTTTTTAAGCAACATTCTGGTCCAGCTAGTGTTCACACCTTATAAGCTGCTAGAAAATTTTCTTTTGTTGTTTATATCTAAAGCAAGATGATACAACTTTTGCATGATTAAAAGCAAAAGGTTATAAGAAAGAAAGCAACATGAAATTATCCATGATAAAGTATGACATAAAAAGTTGAAATCTTAACCATGCTCTCTAGTTAGCTTTTTAGAGTCTTTTTTTTTTTCGGTGGATGAGAAATAATTAGCACTGTTCTAAAAATTTTGAATTTTGACCCGCTTAACTATATCTTCTTTCCTGTATTGCATCTTCAACTGTTATATTTTTATGGCATTTCACTCCATTTATAATTACTAATTTTTTATTACCCTAACTATAATTGTTCGTTATAAACTTGTGTCATTGTTATGCAATTTTGTTTCTTTTTTTCTAAAAAATTAATGAAACATAATTGATACTTTTTCATGTTTTTCAATATTAAAAACACATCATACATTGATGTAAAGTGCAGAAGATGCATTATCATTCTATATTCAAATATGGATAGAAAAAAGGTATCACACATAGATAGAGCCCACACTACCACACCCACCCACTAGCCACCATAGGGAGGCTGACTACCATGGATGGTTAGGTTGGGATAGCCACCATTGGGAATGCTACATGTGGAGCCTTACTAGTGCTATACATATCTAGTATTGTTGTTTCATATCAAGTGCCAAATATACAACCTATTTTTTGAACCCATGAACAAAGTTTAACAGTCCTCTTTCTTTATTTCATAGCAGGTTGCTAACAAAAAGGATTTTGACTTATTTCTTTATAATAATAAAAAAAATTCACTAAACCTATCGAATTAACTTCCTATTGATGTAATATTTTATTGAGATTCAATCCAAATCATGATGTAATTTTTTTATTTTTGAGTGAGCCTCATTAAGTTTATGCTCTACTCCGAGTAAATGAGCTTTCTTTCCTTCCTCTGTGTGTGTTGGAGGAGGAGGAGAAATCAAGAAGTTGAACTTTAAGTTTTCAAACGTGAAACATGGTGGTCAAGTCGTTGCAAGGGGACACGTTCAGGGAACGAAATAGAATCAATCAAATGGGCCATTGTGGAAAAAAATTATTTCCAAATATTTGAAAAATTGTCATCTTAGTACAATTTTTTCTTCTTCGATTCTTCATTTTTATACTAGTTTTTTTATGAAGTTTCTTCGAAAATTATATAACAAAGTGTTCAACGATTAACCTAGGGTAGTTCTATGGTATTGAAAAAAAATCATCGATTCATTGCGGGGCTGATGCCAAGTACTTTTGCGTTGAGGGTGGGGTGGACGTGTGGATTTTTTTATCTTCTATAATATTATATCAAAAATTAATATAAATTTACAACTATTTGATGTAATTCATGATTGATTAAAAAATGTTGTGATCAATTATGAATACTTCCTGAATCAATTTTAATTTCATCTTGATGTAAGTTGAACTTTAACATTTATAATTTTTGTAATAGATCATGATAATATTTTTTTATAATTATAATTTATATCTTAAAAAAATTTAACGTAATCTTCAAAAGTCTTACTCGATAAATGGCAATTATAGAGGAAATTTTTTTGATTTTTTTTTTTAACAGTAGGAATTTTTTTTGATGAAAATGACATTTTTGTGTTGCCTAATCACAGTGAACCAGGTAAAAATGGGTATTCATCCAAATTTGTCATGTTTGGACCAAAAATAGATCATACGTATTGAACGATAAACGTATACGAAAATACTCATATAAACTCTTGCAAGAATGAAGGCGGGAATGGACTGCCACTTACCTCTGTCCCGTTTCCACCCGCCCAATTTTTTTATTATTATTATAGTTTTTGATTAATAATTAATTTTTTGTCTTAGTACCGTAATTAACTTTCCAATTTAGATGAGTAGGTTGAGGATGTTAGTTGTCTAGTATAATCATTCATAGCCTCAATTACTCACATTTAATATTTGCAAGCACCTTCCATACCTAGAATAGACTAGGAAAAAACATAAAAATAAAAAATAAAAAATCATTGTTTGGTTATATATTCCCTACAAGAACACAGTCTGTTCTTATTGACCCAAATATTCTTGAAATTTGGATGAAATGTTATTATAATTATTTGAATTAAAAATCAAGCACTTCACCGATACATAAACATTGGTTAATTGAATGTTGAATTTATTTAAAATTTTGAATTATGTTGGCTTAGATCGGGGTGGGTACGGAGACGAAAACGGATATTATAAATTTATCCCCGAACGAGAATAAGGATAAAAATTATACTCATTAACTAGGATAAACCGGATATGAACAATTATTTTTTAAAGTAAATTTAGAAATGTAGATTATACCCTGCCTCCACTTCGGTTTACTCTCATTTCTAACTGGGATGCTTCCGAGTAGGGCTGTCAATTTTTAACCTGGAACACGAACTCGATCCGAACCGAACCCTACACAAACTCGAAAAAAAACACGATTAGTTGACACGGTAATAAATGGGTCAAATTCAGGTTTGACTCGAATAACACGATTAATGGGTACTGTAGATAAAACATAATTATTTAACGAGTATTATATTCTTAAATAAGAATTTTATAATTTTTTATAATTTTTAAATAATATTATATTAATTGTTGTCAAATTAAATATTTTTTTATTAACACGAATATTGACTCAAATCCGACATGTGCAGAAATGACACGATACGAAAAAACACGATAAAAAATAACACGATATAAAACTGACCCAATCCGACACGTTTAACACCTCTATTTCCGATGGAAATTGTTGCGAGTCAAAGAAAGGCTGGCTGACTTTGATACCGCGATAACTACCAGAGTTTTTGATATAATAATGTAGTCTACGAATGACCAGACCCAATGTCATCGCTCTTCATTGACATGTTGTGTTATTATTTAATAATAATTTTTTCTAGCCAAGAAAAAAAAATGACCAGACCAATCAAAACCCATTCTATGCGCCGAAAGATTACTTGTCCTTTTGGTTATTTTTGAAGGACAAGACTAGCGCATGAAAACAAAAAAATTGGTAATGTATTTCTAAATCGGAGAATTACATTTGAATTTTTTGAGATTTGAGATTTCTCATTTAATCACTCAAATTTTTTTATATTTAAAATATTATATACAGACTCTTAAATTTATACGTTCGTAATTTTTAGACCTCTGATGTAAATATATTTATTAATATATTACACTTAAAGCCCTCTAAAGTTTGTAAGTATATAATATTTATTTAGACTCCTTAAATTTAAAATATTATACTTAGACAAAAAATATTTTAATAAAAAATAAAATATCAAATATTTTAAATTTTATAACCAAAATTCATGTTCTATTGTATCATTTATTGAAAAAAAAATTAAAATTAAAATTAAAATTTTAATTTTTTCATAAAAAATTATAATTAGTATACAATTATATTATTTATTGAAATAAAAATAAAAAAAATCAAACAAATGGTCTCAATCATTCATAATAGAACATGAATTTTACAACCAAAATTTATGTTCTATTAGGTCATTTATTAAAATAAAATCAAAAATAAAAATTAAATTTTTTTAACAAAAATCATAGTTAGTATATAATTATACTATT
>CM042190.1:24656860-24704849 GCA_023539305.1 Ilex asprella
GGGGGGGAGGGAGAGAGAGAGAGATAAAGAGTCAGGAACACTATTGCGGTATAATATCCCTTTATGCTGGAGCGTAGTGTTTGTTTGATATTAGCCATTATTTGTACGAACTGCTTCCAATGAAAGGAAGGAGGGGGTATTGACGAATTGATCATGTATGTATAGCTTTCATTGTAGTGCTGTTACTACTCATGGTTTAAATAGGAAGGAAAGGAAATTCCACGAGGAGAGGAAGAAGGGAGATGAACATTATGAAGGAAAAGAAAGTTGACTCAGTAAATCATCCTGACCCTTTGAGAAATTGACCCGAATCATTCCTCATGAGATATCCCTATTAACCCCTGACGTCTATAAAATCAACTTGTAAACTTGAAATCACTAGTAGTGACAACTACTTGAGATCTGACATTCAATTGATCTTTTCACTGGCTGAACACATCATGCATATCAAGCAACAAGCTGGCGTAGAAACTTGCTGAAGATATATTTACTGGCTGGAATCAGTTATTGAGCAGTAAAGGAAACATGTTGGCTCATCACTGGTCTTGATAAGTTAGATTTTATTGAGTTTCTGTAGTAAAACTAATTTGTTACAGTGTGCTTTATTGCTTGGTAAGGAATTAAAGACTGGGAAAACATGATGTTTCGGTTACTGTTTGGATTGGCTGCTACAGTTCTTTTCGTTAGTTTCAGAACCAGAGGAGAACAGCAATTTAATTATAAATGCATATGAGATTATGAATGGTTACATGAAGGAAGTAGCACTCAAGGATTCGAAATAGCTCGAACGCAACAAGGATATAACATCTGTTTGTAGCCCCCAGAATGGCTTTCGAAAGATGGTGATAATTCATTATTAGTTCAAGTACTCTGGTAAATTTTACATAAGAACGAAATGGACTGGAACTAACAATACTAAAATTGTTCTAAACTGCAGGAGAAAGAAGACGCAGATGTGTTAGTGACACTAACATCCCAATCGAGTCCACCCAAGCCATTTTCTGTTGGCTTTTCCTTTCTGTCTTCTGCTTTTTTGATTACCTTTAGGTTTTGTTAGGCTTGCTTCTGCAGATGCTTCCTCCTGCAGGATTGAAGTGTACTACTTACAAAAGAGTGTGGCACAAAGGAGTGTCTAGCTTCAAATTCAAACCTAAAACTTACATGGATTAACACGGGGTCTAGCCTCTTTTGAAGAGTGACTACTTCATCCTCATCCTGCCTTGTTAATATGGGTGAAGCTGAGCCATGCTGAAATTTTTCGGAAATGAGAACAGTTGAAGAGCTACTCCTCGATGTGTTACCTTCATCCATCGCAAGGTTCAACTAAAAGGAAAAGCAAGTTTATGAGCTCAAAAGTTGCTGAAGGCCTAAACACAAGCTAACCAGCATGGATAACAGAGGTTAGTGTGGCAATTGACTGTCCAACTTTTTGGCTTTCAAAATTAAGACATTGTTCCATCAAAATATCTGAAATAAGAACAAAATATGTGGTTGATCATTTTATCAAAACCTGTAAGACTCGGTTCTCAAGCATTTCAAGTCGTTCCATCAGTGTGCCTTTGTAATTAACTTCCTCAAGAGCAGTAGACAGATTTTTGCACCGATCTTCTTCCATTTTTCTTACACCAGAATTGGAGGATTGGCTTCCTGACAAGTTTTGCTTCTCTTCCAGTAGCTGAAGCTGCATCATCAGAACTTTGCCGTGAAGAAGATGGTAAGCATAGTGGTAAATATATACCAATGAACTGTGCATCATCTCTATGAACAACTCTTGTCACTGTGCATTTTATAGTCATAAACACGTTTACATGTTCTGCTCAATGTCTGTTATATGCTTGCACCTTTTCATTTCTTACCATGAACAAGGATAAGATATTGATGATTAATGATGTGTAGTTATATGTATTCTGGAAAATAAAAGATGTTTTACCTGGTGATCGAGGCGCTCCAATCTTGGGATAACAGGCAAGGGTGAAACAGATTCTTGCTTTTCTTCATGCTCCATGATTTTCTGTCTATTGAGGTCTTGTACAGAATGCAGCTCAGACCTTTTACCTCCTATATAAACAATTTCTATATGGGCATCACCGATTGTTTTTGAACAATTTCCTCTCTTATGATGAGAAAAAAGAAAGATCAGGGTGTGGAAGATTGATTCTGAATTGCAAGCTTGCAAAGATGTGGAGGAGGTTGTAACAACTTTAACAGAGGATGTAATTCAAAGGGGTATTAAATGACAACCACTATGCCATACTCCATTGTCATTATTCAAGCTTCTTGCCACTCTCTAACATACTTCATACTTACCTGATCACATCTTATCTACAGCTACATGATTGGCGCCCCCCCCTTGTTCACTTTTCTGGCATTGTGATTGTTGTTGTAGCTGATGTCAATAAAACAGATTTTGATGATTGACTTTCCATTGGAACTATATGCGAGTCATCTATTTATTCCGAGTGATATTGCGCATAGGCATATCAATGGATCAAATCTTAATTCGAATTCAATTACACCAATATGGATTGATATTTTGATCGATTATGTAGATCCGAATATATTATACCATACTTCATGGATTTGAATTTTGATTAATCATTATCCAATCCGATATTGTTATTGGAGCTAAATTGTATTTATGAAGCAATTGAGTAATTATTTGATAAACTCGACTGACAATTCAAACGTAAATTGTTAAAATTAATTCTAATTAAGTTATACAAATTACATATAATAGATTTGAATATGAATTTTGAACATAGAATTTGTCTGATAATTGTATCATATTTTTCAAATTGAATTCAGATTAAAATTAGCACAACTTGAGATGAATTCAAGAAAGACTAGTTTCAGATCAGTTCATTACACAAGCAAGTTAAACTGTAATTTTATGGAAAGTTTGTTTACATTTAAAACTAAGCTTGAACAGCAATTACACTTACACCCCTTATTTTCCAATCCAAATCAAAAGAATACCAGCATTAATCCATATCTGGACCTTTATGATCCTTATCTAAGGGTTTAAGCAGACCATAGGTGATAGCCATTGAAATCCACCCTCCAACCAGTACTCTACCAGCAGAAACCCTAACTGGTGAACCACCAAGATGAGCTCCAAGTCCACCAAACAAAGCCATGGCTATGGATGCCATCAAAACTATCACCAAAATACGAATCGTGTTGTGAGAGACCACCATGGCTGATAGTAAAGGAACAAGTGACCCACACAGAAACGCCAAGGCTGATGCTACTGCAGCCTTGTATGGATTTGGAAGAAGCTCATGATCTTCTTTGTGACCCTCCTGATCTTCATCCTCCATGACATTCGATCTTGCATCTGTTATCATCACTTTTAACATAGGAGATCTTGCAGGAGACAAAACAGTGGCCAAGTTCTTCAAAGATGAGACTTTTTCAGATGATGGATGACATGGGCAATCACTCTCAGAGATCAAGTTTCCGGCGGGGATTTTTCTTGACGGAGTCAGTACCGGTGACACAGACAAATTAGCCTCAGGTCGCTTAGTTCCAATATGAGCTAGACTAGCTCCGGTAGTGATCTGGAGCTTGATGTCAGCACCATCATCATCTTTATTATCAATTGGTTTTGAGTTGGATGTTTTAACTGTCATTTTTTCGATATCTCTTTGGGTTGACACTGAGACGAACTCTCCCACGGCCATGCTACAGGCACCGGCAACCGCCCCGGCTAGTCCGGAGATGACCATTGATCGTTGATCGTCTTTTGCGGCACCTATGCCTAGCATTAGAGATGTAGTTGAAAGCAACCCATCGTTTGCTCCAAGGATGGCGGCTCTGAGCCACTGAGCTCTTTGTACTCGCTTCACAGCTTCATCTTTCTTATCAGTGATCTGAAGCTTGTGGTCAGCACAAGCCATGGGTGTTTCAGAACCCATCTTTAGTAGATGAAATGGAGGAGTACTAGAGGGGAGTGTGGTTTTAGAGTTCAGACACGCTTAGAATGCGTGGAAGGCTCATGGAGGCTATAATAAAAAGGATGATAAATTATGTTTTGACCCTCCTAATTATGTTCATTGTGTCCACATTATCTCCTAGTTATTAACGTTAATGAGATTAATGGGGTCCACATCATCTCCTTAACAATCACATTTCTCATATTATACTTCTAACTATGGTTATTAACGTTACAATCCCAATTGTGGACATTAGAAACGTGGATTTTACTTAGGTTTGATTATCGTAGAAGGGGGGACTTATCTTATGAATCCAAAATGAAATTAGTCATAGTGGATTTGAAAGGTTTAAGTGATAAATATGTGGACTCGACAAATCTTTTAAGTAAATGGAGCGACACGAATCCGTCTAAACAAGTATTATACACAATACTAATTTTCATATGCATGATTAGTTGAACAAATTTTGACATAATACAATTAATAAAACTTGAAATATTATAACTACACGACCCATTGACAGTTCTAATTGTAGTACATGCTTGGGTATTTTTCATCCAAAATATGATAGGCGTTTGACTTTAAAAAATGTAAAACTAATTCAAATAGTCGAGAGGACAAGAAATTCCAAAATTGAGGGACAATTGAGATCAGAACTGTAATTAAGGAGATGAAAGTGTCCCCTCCTAGTGGACAACGAAGAGTATAACCTAGGAAACATAGAGCTTAGGTGGTATCGTTGAAAGATTACAAATGGCATTGCCGTTGAGGTCTACGTACTTTTGAGAAGCCAAGAAAAAAAAATTGTGTTACGCCACTCAAACCAAAAATTCCCTCATGAATATTATATTTGAGGACAAAAGTTAGGGATAATTACGTTTATTTTAGAGCTTTATTTGGACATTTCGATAAAAGAAATGCGTAGGCAGTCAACTACTGAGGAATCTAAGGGTTTGGCTGGCATGATTGACTAAGTTTCAGAATATACGTCTATGCGAGATTATTAGCCATTAACCCAAAAATACCAAAAATAATAATAATAATGAGTTGTAAATATAAACGTTATGAATTTGATTTTTGACATTATCTTGAGATTAGATGATAAAAAATTTGTCATTTATGAATACTCTAGTCTAGTGTGGATAGTTTGTCTTTAGAAGGATCTAGGAGGAGATTAGTCGAAATGCACATAAACTGACATAGACACCCCTAACCGTTGAAATAAAATAGAGAGAAAGAGAGAGATTATTAGTCATCAATCTTTTAAAGAGTTGTCTATGGTACCCAAAAAAAAAAAAAGTACTATACCTTAATTTACCACTTTTTTAGATATTTTTATCACTTTTTATTGGTATTTTTACTATTGTTAGAGCATCTCTAACTATGCCTTAAATTTAAACTCAAATTTGAGTAAAAAATTTGATTGGGTATAGAACACTTCAATAGACAAACTCAAATATCTAACCAAATCTTTTAAAAAAAAATTCTTACTGTCCCAAAATTTATTTTTTAAATTTTTCTCACCAAAACATTTTATCCTCTCTCATTATCTTGTTTTTATTTCCTCCTCAATATTAAAACATAAAAGAAAAGGCTCTCCAATATTTAAAACTTGTTTCTTATAAACTTCACCAATATTAACCAAAAGAAAAATCAATAATAGTAATCTCCTTGAGAGGTAAATTTGTGAATTTTTTACAGTTTAAAATAATGAAATTTTTAAAATATCTGCTCAATATCAACTAACAATATTTCATTACTTTAATTTCGTCTAAAACAACTTATGTCTAAAGCAATTTCGTATGAGAAAGAAAGAGAGATTTTTTTAGCATTAAAGTTTATGGGAGATAAAAAAAAGGGTAAAAATAGAGAGAGTAAAAGTTGCCCTTGAAGAATTGAGATAGGTAGAGGTTGCGCAGTCGACAACGAAGTCTTTTAGATTTGGATAAGATAAAAAATTACCATTAAAAATTTGATATAAGATTTGAATTTCCTTCAATTTGAATCCAGAATAAATTTTATCTTAATTTGATATAAATTTGGGTCTAAGGTTGTAAAAGTTTTTTGGGTTATTTTGATTTACATTTAAATTTGAATATAAATTTGAGTCAATGTTGAAAATACTCTTATAGTACCAACAAAAAGTGATAAAAATAGTTACAACAACAATGGTAAAAACATTTACAAAAGTGATCAATTTTTTGTTTGTAAAATAATCCAAAAAAAAATTAAAAACACCTATTATAATAGTAAATTTTAGAGACACGATACTATTTTTTTTTGGTCAACCGTAGTCAAGTCCATCTTTTAAAATTTTATAGGCTTGTCCTTTAAATTTGTTTAAAACTTTAAGAATTTAATAACTTTATTTAATAATATAATAGGTGATTTGGATCCTAAGATATAGGATGTAGTTAGTAATTTCTTTACATGTAAAAAATGGCACGGCTCCATACTTGTAATCCATAATCCAATAAAATTCATTGGATATTTAAAGGCTAAAATCATGCTATATCAAGGAGGTACACATATCATTATTGATTTGGAATGCCCGAACAAAATGAAGTCATGGACAGAAAATCTGGGTCCAATCTTATAATTCAAGGGGACAAGTTTATGGTACCCAAAAAATAAAAAAAGTCGGTATTGTAATGTCATTTATTGTGAATATTTTTATTATTTTTGTCATTTTTTTTAATAATTACAATCGAATCTAAAAATAACTTTAAAACACCCACAAATATAATAAATCACCCACAAATGTTATGATTTTTTTTTTTGTTGTAAAACAACCCACAAAAAATTGTAAAAACACCGATTAAAATAATAAAATTTAAAAGTATGGTAATGAATTTTTTTTTACCGCCGATGCCGTAGTCAAGTCCATAATTCAAACCAAAAGGCCTTTCTATGGTCTGTGGGGTGTTATCATCCTGAGCGGTGAGTGAGGAACGGTCTAAGAAGAAAGCGGAATAAACCCTCGAAAAATGGGGAGTACTTGTGTGTGTGTGAGAGAGAGAGAGAGAGAGAGAGATGGCAATTCCATTTTTCATGTTAGTCCTTCATACCTAGCTTAATGTTTTGAACTTTGACAGTCAGTTGCAGTTTCTGCTGCTCAATATCTTTCAAAACTGAAAGCAAGTTAGCCCGATATACTTCACATTTTCGCTTTGCACGCTCCAGCTGACGTGATAGTTTCTGTATTTTCTTGTCCTGGTCATCCTGCAGAAAACCTAGCTATTTCAGTTTCACTTGCAAGAAGAAGAACATCAACTACCATATCCCACAAGGATGACTATCTACTGCACAGTCATTGCCGAAAATTCATTTTACAACTTAAGTATGCACACATAAATAATAATGGTTTCTACCTCGAGCAAATAATCGAGAAGAAAGAATGCCAATATACAACAATTATTACTAACAAATTAAACTGCAGTCCATCAATCTGTTCTTTGGGGTGGGTGGTCAGACAGTTGATCTGTTGACATAACAAGTTATTGTTTATATTCCTCGAGGCTATCTAGGAGAAAGTTCTCATTGAATTAGTGGAAAATATGAAAATCCCAAAACGATTATGATGCTTCCAAGGCCAAAACAAGATGAGAGGACAGCAAAAATTTGAGAAATGTTGCCTAAGTATTGAGAAAGCAACCAATTAAAGTGACGTATAATAAATAAAACATTAGACAACTCACCACAGAAAGAGGTTGATCCGCACCCCATTGATGATCCCCAGGGGTGCTTTTTGCAAGACTTCCCTGAGTTGTACGGTCTTTGCTGCTAGCTACATTGCCGGAAGCTATTTTCCCACCATTCTTCTTAGCATTAGCAACTTTATTTGCAGCCTCTTGTAAAGAAGCCATTGCCACATTGTAAATCTCTACGGTCTTCACACCTTCATCTACGAACTTTAAGGCTTCATCACGAAGGTGGTTGTACCGGACTGTAAGAGATTCTCGGGAACTGTTCAACACATCGCATGTACGTTCCTCCAACATAACTCCACTCTTGGCACTTCTAGTCCATCGTTTTAAAACATAGTGAGAAGGTAGAGTAAGAACGTTTGTAACCCTAAAGACCGTCAATATGTGTCTACAAAGAAGACCCGAGAACTCAAACATGTGGCAGCTACAAGTTGCTTTCATCTCTCTAACATTATATCGAATAAAGTAAGCTCTATGGCTTTCACCAAATTTGGCAACTCGATAAGTGGTGATGGTCTCGTCGTCCTCTAATTTGGTCGCCACGAACGTAAGTGTCTCCACCAATTCCTCTTGAAACTTGATAAATAATTTCCTTGTGTAAACCTCGGCTGCTTGTTTCTCCATTGGTGATGGAGTCTTTAAAACCGGGGCAGCGTTCATGGTATCATAATCTGCCTTAACTTCTTTCTCATAGCGACTTTCCAGAGCCTTTTCGTACTGCTTGACAAAAAGCTGTAGAGTAGTTGATGCATTCACATAACCATCAAAGTAAGAATTCATGCTATCACTTCGTTGTGTTATAGACATTTCTGCAAAAAATGTGTCCCTCAAGTAAGCTGGGATCCATTGCCGGCGATCAGTATAAATAAGTTGAAGCCAATCATTTTCACCAAGGTCATATCTATCAATCAGGGGCAACCAACAAGATTCAAATTCTTCAATCGACTCAGACAAGTTAACACATTTATGGAGCTCTGCTTCAAAATTTGGGTGTTGAGAAAGCACATGAGACAACTTCTCTTGGCATTCCTTAAAGATGTGCCACTTGCAAAAACGATGACGAGTCTCTGGGAAAACCTGTGTAACAGCCAAACAAATCACTCTATCATGATCGGTGGTGATGGAGATGGGAGGCCGACCAGACATTGCCATGTGCCATGTTCTAAACAACCAAATAAAAGATGCCTCTGATTCATTAATCAGAAGAGCACACCCAAACAACACAGGATGTCCATGGTTGTTCACTCCTGTGAAAGGCGCAAAGGGTAACCTATACCTGTTTGACCGGTAAGTAGTATCAAATGTCACAGTATCCCCAAAATAAGTATAATTAGATCTCGCACTAGGGTCAGCCCAGAAAATATTACTCATACACTGGTCCTCATCTCCCTGCACGGCATAGAAAAATGCCGGGTTCTCCAGATGCTTCTCTTTCAGATAATCCAATAAAATCTGTGTGTCACCCCCAAGAGTCCTCTGCTTACTACTTCTCATATAATTCCTACAATCACGCTCTGTGAACCCAACGTTGCTAATTCCACCGTACTCCTTAATCAGAGCCGACATAATTCCACTAGGACCAATACCAGCCCCCTGTAAAGTATCAATCAACGACTTAGCAGCCCCAGAAACGTGGCGGTGAGACCGGAGACAATGCACCTTATCGGGTGGAACAAGCTCATGGTTATGCTCTTTCATGAATACCCATACAACCCACCTACCAGAATCCTGAATCTTGATCACTAGCATAGCTTTACATCCTACCCTAGTCTCGGCCCGGGGCCGCTTAACCCTCCCACTATCGCGGCCTGGCTTCTCCTTTTCGACTCGAAACCCTTCCTTAGCACAAACAAATGATCTTTGTATAATTGCACCATCACGCCTCGACCTCCTTGACATACTAACCCTTGTACTAAACCCTACCCGCCGGGCATATGAATTGTAGAAGGATTTAGCTGCCTCTTCGGACTCAAATTCCATTCCTTCATAAGGTTCGAGGTCCATATCTCCCTCAGGAACACAAATTTCAGCACCACCACCACTTCCGCCACCCACTCCGCCACCGTAAGAGCAATCAAGGAAATCCTTATTGTCATCGTCATCAACAGGATGTTCAATGTCAACCGCATCATCTCCAAGTCCAATCATATCAAATTCAATCACATCGTTACCCATTCCCAGTGGTTCAAACTCCATTTTGGGGCTTATAAGCACTACAGTATCTGCTAATTATAACACCAAAATAAAACAAACCCTAAAGAAGATAATTTGCATACGAAAATCAAGTACGAACAGGTACAAGTGAGAATATATATATATATATATATATATATATATATATATATAAAATTATGTGTACTGACCGTGGATTATGAAGAGACTACGCACTGAACATGTGATCTTCCAGCTACACGAAGATCATAGACATGGTATTAAGAGTCATACGGACTTATATCGAAGAAGTAAAAGGTTTGATTTCGAGGGGAGAGTTCGTTAAGGTGCTGACCACTGAGTTGAAGAATTGAGAGAGGATAGAAAGAGAGAGGGGTTAGCTTTTTTTTTTTTTTTTTGATCAGAAGAGAGGGGTTAGCTTGGGGAGGATGAATCTAATTGATATTTCATATTCAAGCTAATTACAAAATGCCCCTTGATCTTGTTTCAATTGACTCCCTGAGGTTTTTAATTTCAACAATTTACCCCTTTTGCTTTGAACATTGCCTCAATTAGCCCATCACCGTTAACTCTCCCCGTCAAAAATGACGGAACTTAAGCAATGAATATCAAGTGACCTAACAATTATTCTAATGAACCCTTCAATCTCTCTTTCTCTTACAAACCTACTATGTTCACTTCAACCCTAATGAACACCCCTTGAGAATCAACCTCTAGTCTACCCCATCACTCGGTGGTTCGACCAACCACAAGCCCCATCTAAATCCTACACCCACCTTATCGTCGCTCGCTCCGCCGTAACTCCCTTCCCATAAATCAACCAGTAACAATCCCATCGAATTAGTAATAATAGGGCACAAGTTTATTCAAATTATCTCTAAATCAAAGTGAACTTTGGGAAAAATTAAAGTTTTGTTTAGTCGGTGGTCGTAGTGGTGAATTTTCAACGACATTTTTCTCCTTAGTTTCACTTTCTTTATGATTATTTGGTAGCTGATGGGTGGGGGTTGAATGCCCACAGTTGGGAACTTGGTGGCTTAGTGATAGTAGCAGGGTAGCTGGTGGGTGTGACAAATGTGAAAAATTGGTGGCGTTAGGGGCTTAGTGGCATTGGAGTTGATAGCCCAGCTGGGTAAGGAAAGGGGAAAGAAAATAGAGAAACAATAAAGGCTAAAGGTACAAAAATAATTTTGCAATTTCCATTCAATTCCTCAATTAATTCAGTCTATCTCGGACTTAAAGTGGGCAAATTATTGAAATTAAAACATGAGGGAGCCGATTGAAACATGACCTATAGTTCAAAAGGCATTTTATAAGGAACTCTTCAGATTATGATGACATGATTAAAAACCAAAAAAAAGAGGGTTTGATGAGTTATTGTCAATTTAATTTAGGGCACATTACTTCTAGATAGAATTAATTAGACAGATCCATCAACTACCAAGAATAACATCACCACCACCATCTAATTATAGCATTAAACTGAGATTTAAAAAAAGTGTTGAAACGATCATTTCTCTCATCGTTACAAATCAATTACACTCAACTCAACTCACTTTCTATCTTTTAAAGGAAGAATTATTTCTTCTATCCTTTGTGATTGATAAGCGGGATAAGATGAAAAAAAAAATATAAATACATATTTTATCATTATATTTATATATGAAATTAATATATACGTAATATGTAATTAATAAATATGATATATGTATATATTAAAAAATATATAGACAAATAACATACATTTCAATACATATAATTAACTTTTTATCTATTTTTCCTTCTAATTTTGAAAAAAATAATTTTTGGTGAATTATAAAGAAAGTTTATTCGTTCATTTTTTCATTCTTCCTATTTTTCTTCTTCACCATATATAATATTTTATCTATTTTTTTAATTTTAATTCTTTTATTTTTTTCACCCAAACACGATAATATCTCGACTCCGTCCTATGTTCACCACCACAGTTACCTATCCTCTAAGGCTCTAACTCTCTCTCGACAACACCCCTCCACAACAACTTATACCACATCAGGCGAGTTGGGTAGTCATTTTGATTTTCTTTTGCTATTAGAATATGCATGAAGAATAGGTTTGCTTGCAACTACTGTGGCTTCTTGAACCAAATGAATGAATCCAAATATTCCTTTTCTATTGAATCTGATAAGCTCGAATTTAACTGAATCAAGTCCAATTTAAATAAATCGAAGAAGTTCAAAGAAAAATCTAATGAAAATTGAGTCAATCCATCAAGAGAAGTCCAAGGCACCAAAGTCCAAAAAAATAGAGGGCCAACTCCCATGAGAGAAAGCAAAGGGCGTCGCCTAGGGGTCACCCAAGGCTCCCCTTGATCCTCCTTTGTCATCTTTACTCCAGTATCCAAGTCAACTTCAATTCAGGTCCAAGATTAAGATCACTCTCCAATCCAGCTGAGAGTCTTCCTCCGAAGAAATAAGAACATGAGGGAGAAAACATCGAGATAGACACAAAGATCTCCTACCATAACTACACTTACCAAAATAGTAGTAATCTTCTTTATCACGTCACCTCCTCACCGCCTCACTAAACCTATATAAAGTGAGTCTTCTCCACATAGAGGGCATGTCCCTTCGATGACCTTGAAACCTCTATACCTTCCTACACACACTACACCTTCCTACACACATTGCTCTCTCTCTCTCTCTCTCTCTCTCTCTCTCTCAAAGCATTCTAACACTGGTCAGAGTTACTCTCCCAGTGACGTTATCAATAAAATACCACAGCCCACCATTATTGTTCCCGAGAGTAGACGTAAGTCACCCAGACCGAACCACTATATATCTCTGTATTAATCTATTATTTATTGTTTTAATTCTTGATTGTCATTGATTGCTTGTTCACTGCTCATTAATTACATTTATTCATCTACTTGACTGTTGATCTTGCACAATACCAACTTATGCATCATTAGAATATAATATTTACTTTTTGTTGACTAAGAGAGATTTGAGACTCTTAAACATCCGACAAATCATTTTGAGCACGTGCTGTGTTGTGTTCGGTTTCAGCTAGAATAATCAAGCCCGATACTCGGGCTAGCCTCAACTGGCACACCTATCTCAAGCCCGAGTAGTCGTGGCATGAGCCACAACACTCCCTCCAGCTCAGGGACTGGCCTAAAGCCCTACCCCGTGTGCAAGGTCAACCTTCCAACATGACCAATATAACCTGCTCATTAACAACAGTAATGGACCGTGGATGGAGTTATGGGGCAGTGCCCTTACCTGATACCCGGCCTGCCAACTTCACGGCTTGGGCTTGGCCCAACACTAGTCGATCCGGCACCGTCCGAAAAATTTGCCAGGTTGTGTGCTTGACCGGGATCATGAACACCCCTAAACACTGTTGAATGCAACCTACTAAAGTTGACAACAAAACTGCCAACCTCTCTTTCCAACAGATGAAATGACAAATATGTTTTAAAAACATACATGGCAAAGCATTCAGGTATTCACTGAAGAGATTTTCATTGACTTTTTCATGGCATATTTTCAGTATATCAATGCTCAATCCCTGAATCTTATACAATAAACAACCATCAAACAAATAACATCAGCCAGGGCCCTTTGTAGACGGTATCCTTCCACCTGCACTTCAGAGATTTCCTAGTGAATAATAACTGAGAGCTGAGGTTGAAAAGCCGAAGAAAGGACAAGTTGAATCGACACAATTAAACGAATGGGTCTAAATAACATGGGCTTCAACAAAGAAATAAACCAATCTGTTTGTGTCCCTTAACAAATGCATTACTCAGTTCCTAAGGTCTACAGTCAGCCTGAGAGAGATACAGTGGCAGGAGCATAATTCCATCCAGACTGAGAAGAGTTGAACATACCATAGAGATTCTTATGTGGTGTCAAGCAATTGATTAAGGTGCATACTGGGCGAAGAGCAGAGATTCAAATCAAGCTACTAACCACATGAAGAAGGTTGACCAAAGAGTCACTGCAATTGATGCCAAGGTGTATGTCCACAGTAAAATAACAGAACATTCACTTTCGCCCGCTCCAAACAATTGAGTAATTGTTCCTGCCAAAGATGTGGCATATGGGGAATGATCACATGTTGTAAAACGAAAAAAGAAAAGTAATTTAAAGTCCTGCAGTGATTAGTGGACTGTTGAAGGATATAAAGACTCATATTCCAGCTCTCTACCTTGCCACAGATATGCATGAGGAATACGGTAGTGAAGCAAATAATAGCATAGATTCACCGCAAAAAGGAAGTCAGATTAGAAGTAGAATAGAGACACTAATACATTCATTAAGCTTTTGATGAGTGATGAAAGTCAGAATCTTGGAAAGATACTAGTCCATAGTCAGACTCAATGCAACAATGAAGTTACAGATTTACAATATCTACTCATCCAACCTATGCTCATTACTAGTAAAAGTGCATCTACAATAAGAAACTGATACAATGGACTTGGCATACCTATATTCATTGCTGGTGGAAGAGCAAATTGTAAAAGAAGAACAAACTGATATAACGGATCTGCTTGCACCAAGCCAAAATGAATTGCCCCTTTAACAATAATAATACCCAACAGAGGCAGGAAAATATACCGAACTGCGATTATTCCAACAATTAGTGACAGCTGAACTCCTGACCCTTTTAGACCTGAATTACAAACCTGTATATGGTTAAAAAACTCTACTTTGCCAGAGAGAGAGCAAATCTCACCTTGATAATTAATTTCAGATGTCAGAAGAAATTAAAACTGAATTTGCAAATCACCTTTTAGAAGGTTGGCTCCCACTATCAGTGTGACTGTTGGAATTGCAGCATCCCTTCAATATAACGGGTAAAAAAGGAAAAGAAGCAAGTTATCAAAATTTCCTAAATAACAAGCAACAAAACAGGTATAGGCTGAAAGTCGCAACAAATTTGTAATGGAATGCACTCTCAACCCAACAGAACAATGTTAAGTCTTGATCTATAACATATGTTTCTAAACAACTGTCTTTTCTCAAAGCCCCAGTTAACTAAACATTCATTTTTCCAGACACACAGAGAGATGCTCTGATAATCCCTCCGGGGGCGGGGAGCAAAAGGAAAGTGTGAATAGAGCTATCTCACGTTGAAAAATTAAGTTAAACCCAAGGTTGGTCGCCACATCCCCCATTGCCAATTGGTCTTAGGTGTTGGGTGCTCTACCATCGTAGGTCATGTGTAGTTACTGGGTCAAGTCTCACACCCAGTTGAATTCCTCAGCATATTTATCCGTCTGTGCTTCAGTTCAGCTCCAGTGTATTTTGTTTTTCTGTCAGTTTGGCTTGTGTGAGCCCAATTTCGAGTGTAGGTCCCATGTGAAGGAGGATGTGAAAGAAGTATCCCACATCAAAAAATTAAGTAGACCCAAGATTGGTTTATATATTTGATGGACCACTCCACCCATTACCAATTGGGTTTGGGTTTAATGCTTTAAAGAAAGAAACTAGGTAACATAAAAACTAAGATCATATAACCTTCGTCTTAAGAGAACACCCTAAGAAAGATCTTGGCAAAAGCTATCGCTTCAGTCATTCAGTAGCCTCAAGTTAGAGAAAACATCAAGAGGAGAAGCCAACTTCACAAAAGCAACACCACTTTAATTGACTTAAAACTCACATTGTTACACAGAAGACTTGTGGCCATAAAAGCCAGATATAAACTTGTACAGGGAATAACTAGGATTGCAAGAGAGAGCCTAGACCTTGAAAATTCAAATATTATAAAAAGAGGTCAATACTCTGGTGGAAAATGTTGACATTCTTAGCACTTATGTGCTCAAAGAACACACTGTTAGGCAAATGTGAATTTTGTACTGAGCTTTCATGTTGTCGTTTACTGTGATCTTACATATTATCATTTGAGTGAAAACAACCTTCTATAGTTTGTTTATTTTCTTCTTAGTAAACAAATTTATATCTTTGACAATCCAGAAAGGTAAAATCCGATGCACATCCCAAAGGGGAAACAATATATCAATGACGGGAACAATAATTAGGTCTTGGATAACTAAGAAACAAACGTACGCTTATTATTCTGAAAGGGAAAGGAAAGATATACCATTTGTATCACTTCTTGGCCGGCAGTGCATAATTTGGCCACTAGACACATTGAATATGAAACAGTGAATATTCACTTGTAGCCTATTGGGTTGTATGCATGCCACTTATATTTCTACATGATAATATGCCAAGCTCGGAATTTCAGTTCACCATGTTCAGAACGGTGCCAACCATTTGGTTGTACTTGCTGCCAAGTTCAAACAATCACATAGCATATTCAAACAATAAAATGAAAATTGAAACAAAGAAAAGTCTGCCTTTAATCTTTGTTCTTCTAATGCAGTATACAAAATCTACAAACAACCCAGAGGCAAGGCATAACACTTTATATAATGTCACGAGTAATTGGTCCTATACAAAAAAAAAAGGAAAATTGGATACATACCCCACCAAGGAAGCAGAATCTTGGACCACACGAAGAGGAGCAGTATTACCAATAATTAACTTTTGGAATAGGGGAACTAATCCAACGACAAACCCAGCAAGCTGCACAAAAAGATAATAACTATTTCAACAGTGAGATCCCATGTTAGAACTTCTTCACACTACACGAAGGAAAGTAAACAACAGTAGCATGAGTGAGTTCCAATAATCCCCCAAACAAGCTTAACAACGTGACAAATACATTCCTGTGCTTGATAAAATATTACCCAAGTGGTACATAAGACGAATTATCCAATTATAAAATACCAACTATTCACATCAAATCTGTGACTCTGTGAGTGTAAATTTCGAAATGATAGACCAGTACCCACTATTTCGCAAGGTTGTACACCTGATGAGTGTCACTGTATGCAATAAGCTAGTCCCCTGCTTGTAATGACGCCCATTATTGAATACTAGGGGAAATTGAGCACCTTCTGACCCTCTACCATTAAGACAATATAATTTGTCCCTAACATGTTGTGCCCTTCCCAGCCAGTAAAAGACTGAGAAGGACTGGAACCCCAAAATCATCTGATTTTCTAGGTTTGCCACTGTCAATATCTTGTAAATATGAGAACCATAATATAATAAAATGAAAAAGAAGTTGATCAAAAAAAACTAATAAGGATAGAAAGTATACCGCTCCAATAGTTGAAGGTGCAAATAGAGCCTTCAGATTAATCTTTCTGGAAAACTTCCCTAAATTTTGTTTTATCTGATCCAGAACCTGGTACAAAACTAACAGTCAAAGAACAATTCATGTTGCATATTTTGTGGGGCACATAACATTTATTGATGTTAAAATTACGCTAATGGGAAAATTCAATGCTCTTGAATGCACTAGTTTCACCCTCACATGGAGGGAAATGTTAGTTTTGTATCCAACATGCATGACATGACACCATTTTTTGTACCAGAACGTTTGTACTTACAAATCAGATAGCTATATGTGGGGAAAATACAACACTTCACGTGTAGGATCTTTCCACTCTATTATACATGAGGAATCGCACACTAAACCTAGAGGGGGGTGAATAGACTAATTTTAAATTAAGCTCGAATGACCTCCCATTTTAACCTATATCTACAACAATTAGCTCTTCTCAATCAAATATTGTAACACTCCACCCTTCACATGACATAATATTGTCCGCTTTGGGCCCACTGGCCCTCACGGTTTTGTTTCTCCCAATACCCCTGGGAAAAGGCTTTATGTCATGTAAGGTAAGAGGATTACTTATAAACCCAGCAACTTTCCTCTCCCTAACCGATGTGGGATACCAGGATATCACAATCCACCCCCCTTAGGGCTGCACGTCCCCATGCAGTAGCCTGCCAGCTACCAGCCCGCCCACTACACGCGAGCACGGCAGGGCCCCACACTCGGTCTAGGCGAGAGTCGGCTCTGATACCATTTTGTAACACCCCACCCTTCACATGACATAATATTGTCCGCTTTGGGCCCACTGGCCCTCACGGTTTTGTTTCTCCCAATACCCCTGGGAAAAGGCCTTATGTCATGTAAGGTAAGAGGATTACTTATAAACCCAGCAACTTTCCTCTCCCTAACCGATGTGGGATACCAGGATATCACAAATATAGCAATTAATGATGAGAATCCCCTTTCACATGAACAACCCAAAACACTCATGTAGATTAGTGTATTGATTTTATCAATTAGTTGATTAACACTCAAGCTCACATGGTGATCCTAACCACGGCAACTCAAACCCAGTCAAGCAACTATATGTGTTACACAGATTCAAATAATCAATTAATCAAATACGTAGTGCCCTTGTGTGTATCAAATCACAAGTGTACATATAAAAGTAATAAAGAATACAAATGATTTGTTGACGCTGAAATCCTTCACGAGAAAAACCGCAGGGAATCTTCTCGGTTCACCAAAGTCGAATCCATTAAATCCAAAATCAATCTAAAAGTATTCAAGACTTACACATCAATCAATCCACATGGTTAAATGCTCCTTCAACGTTATGACTAACTCCACTTGAACTCTCCGCTGCACAATTCATTTAGGCCTTGAGCAACCGTCAAAGCTTCACACCCAAGACCTCGGTGTGCACACTTCTTTAAATGAGTTTTGGTTAATACCAACTAAGATCTTCTTCAATAATGTGTGAGGTTGAATGGAAGAATCAAAGTAGTTGGCCCTTGATCTTAGGGATCTAGGATTGTCCTTAAAACACTATAGAATGATTTTTGGTCCATTCTAGGCTTCTAGCTCAAAGACGCTTACCCTAGGTTTAAGATATAACTCCATATATAAGACACAACATAAGGTTTATCTTGGGGATCAAGAAAACATAGATTCATGTCGACCCTTCGAGCAGTGGAAGGGTGGTCATAGAGTGGTGGTTGCTAGAGTAAAAGATCATTGTAGACCTCCAGACAGCTCGAGCGGTGGAGGGTGGTCGTAGAGCCGCTATCAATCGGTCTCCATTGGTTTCTCTAATTTTATCTCCCTAAGTGTTTCAGAAACCACTCTAGTAAAGGCTAGCGAACATAGAGTAATTCCTATTGAATTTTAAGCTAAAAACCAAACAAAAACTTGAATATTTTGAACACTAAAAGGTGTTGCTTAAATAGGGTTTGATAAATGAGTCAACTATGTTTTCAAAATATATAAATGGTTTAGAATTTTTTTTTTTTAAAATCACCTAAGAGTCATAATTGGATCGTTTCCAATTTCATTTTCATCCTAATCCACTTAAGTCAAAATTAACTAAGGGTTCATATTAGATGTTTATGTCATTACTTTTATCCTAAGCATGAAGGTGCATACGGAGGTTAAATGATGTAACTTTGATGTTTGATCCCTCCTTTCAATAACGTTTTCAAATCTTGAACTTGATAGCATCATGATCATGGACTCCACTAAATTAGCCAATTACAAATATAATTGAACACTCTAATTCCTCTAAAAGAGATGCATGAACTTTTTTGTCCTTTTTCTGAGGTCACTCACCTCAAATAAGATCTAAGACGCTGGTAAACCAATGCATAAAGCATAATAGCTTGTGGAAATAGCAAAGCTCTTGAGGCAAAACACCAAAAAATTAAAAAGAAAGTAAGCCAATAAGGCTATATGACTGAGACAAAGGGCAAGGGCGTTAGATTGAGCTTTCACTGCTTTGTCGAGGATCTTTTCAATTGGTACACTGAAACCATATGACTCAGAATCGATTGTTGAATAAACAGTCAAGATCCAGAACTGTTATGCACACCAGTTCTTCCGATGCAACTTATCAGGCTTTTAAGTCAAGCAGTATATTTTCCCTGTTTCTCAAATTCTAATATAACATTAGTTAGTACAAGAAACTTGGTACAACAAACCATTGAACAACACATATTTGGTGAGGAGGTGGTGTAAGCCAACCTTTAATTTTCCTTTTCTGGGCAGCATAAACTCATGTGCATGGTCCAGAGAGGAGCAGCCTTCTGAAGGAAGAAGCAATTTGGTGTGGTTTCCTAAGAGAGGTTCTGATGTTGCTTCGGTAGACTTCATACTGATAGTGGACTCATCTGGGCCAATACTTTCAGGGACCTTAGTTGAGGACACCCGCACAATGTTGTAAACATAAGACCACAAAAAAATTGCTCCTAACTGAAGTATCAACATGAGCAAAGATTAGACTCACTGGAGATTTTAACCCAGGCATGTACAGAATTGTTCAGAGAATTATATGTATGCTTGCGTGTGTGGTTTATATATATATATATATATATATATATATATTTTACTATTGCAACAAGAAATTACAGAGATTATTATTAAGTAGAATGTTGAGTTTCGCTCATCAACAAAGTTGAATTATAACTTATTAGTCAAATAAGATGGACTGAAGAAAAGGTGAGTAATATAAGAATACAAGGTTCGCAAATATTTAACCACAGATGCCAAGTATATGTAGTTGGCACCTTGCCATTAGTTCAGCATATTAAATCCAAAATCAAAAAGAAGCTACTGATGACGTACCGCCATAGAAAGTGAAGCATAAGACATTCCATATGTATGGCAAATATCAGGTGCTCCAAATGGACTAGCTTTTTCTCTACAAATTGCTGGAATGATGATAAGAGGCAAGTTCCCCAAGTTTCCTGATCACATCAACCCAATGCATGAAAAGGTAATGGATGCAGTTATGTAGAGTAGATATATTGTCAAATTACCAAATGTCTCCTCAAGTTGACAGACCAACAGAGAGGCATTTACCATGCTGAGCAGTATCAGATATTTATGGCTTTTGTTATGTATCTATATGGAACCATTACCACTTGAAGTGGTAAAATACCTGGGCTAGCAATCGTAGAGGTTTTTGGTTCAATTCCAAGAGCAATCACTTTGCGCAAATATTGTCATATGTCATATCTGTACCTAGTCTACCTATCCAGGACTCCTTGGTTAACAGGAACAAAATTGGTAAATGTTATTTGACATGTTTATAACACATTCTTAGAAACTTCAGTCAAAAGCTTTTTGTCTGATAGCACATTTTATTGAGTCAGAAGTTTTTTGCTTTTTGCACTATGTTTCAAATATAAATCAAAGCAACCAAAAAGACAATCTATCTGGAGTCTGGATTAAAGCTCTCTTACCTGTTAAAGATTCACTTTCCTATTTTACTTTCGTATTAAGTCACTTTCCTACTATGTTCTACTTTCCTAATATTGAAACTATCTTCAATATCAATTTAATTTGCATATGTGATAAGGTTTTGGTAATACACATCTTGCACATTATTTTCTCAATCTCTTTCTCTCTTCTCTTACTTCTTCTCTCTCCTAAACTTACATCCTAATACTTGATTATTTGAGTTTCAACTAGGCATCAGAGCATTGTTATAGTCGGCCCTCTCTTTCCCATCTTTTCTCCTTTCTTTCTCTTCTGTACCCACTGTTCATCGCAATTGTTCATAGGTTACTGTTCATTGTGAAACTTTGATTGCTTGCATGAAGATTTTTGAATCCTAAATCAAGTCTGATAAGTTGTGATGGCTGGTGGTTGAGTTCCTTTTGTTGTAACTTGTAAGTGTTGTTCATCACCATTGAGGTTACGATTGTCTCATCGTTATAGTCCTTTTTTCTGTCTTGTTCTTGATGATTGGGTAACAATTTTGTAGAAAATAAGTGTTTGACTAAAACCCTTATATGTGCTTGTATTTGACCCATTTGTTTTTAGGTGGTTTTCTTTTGGGGATTTCTCGCGCTTGTGTATCTTTTTGGGTAGCTCTGGTGGTGAATAGGCTACCTGAGTGTGTTTGACCACATTATGGTTAGACTCATAGCTTCAATGCGAGCGGAAAGAGAGGGGATTCGAACCTCCAATATTCTTATCAATACTTTTGTTTTCAAGACTGATTCTTTCAACCGCTCAAACATCCATCCCCTTCACACTTCGCTTGCCTTATCTATCCACGCGCTGGTAGTTTGGAGCTTATCTATGTGATTCACTACGTTTACTTGTGCCTATCGATGGATTCTATTGCCTGCGGGTTAGCGAAACTTTTCCGATAGTATGAATCACTACACTTCGCCTATTTTAATATGAGAATATTTTTGATTGATTTTGGTTCTTTCTCAATTATTTTGTGTAATTGTTGATTGTTTGTAGATTATTGTTCTATTTGGTCCCTATTGTTGCATAGTTTAGTTGACAATTGTTTTCATTATGGAAATTTTGAAGGATGTAAAAGCCCCCTTCAATGGATCATCATGTTATAGTTGTTCATTCAATGGATGATCAGACTAGACAGATCACTTTGTCTCGCGTCATCGGCATGCTTTTCTTAATCATATAGCTTCTTCATGTACAAGAATACTCTGCCTCAATAACTAGTGAGAATAATAGTGAAGGTCATGGCAGTTGTGGTGGTGGACATTATAGTCGTTCTAGTTGTGGTAATCATTCTCAATGGAAGCGTACTTATTGCGGTGGTACAAGACATATTGAGAATTATTGTTTGTATGCTAATCAAGCTTCTAATTATACTTGGAATTCTCAGATACATCAAACTATATTGATTGTCCAGTTGCATCTATTTCTGGTTCTCATGATGACCTTTCTTCTCAACTTGGTCAAATCATCAAACAGTTATGATTTTCTAATCTTTTTTTTTCTAATCCACCTTTTAATATTGTAACCAAACGAACTCTTAAAGGTATTTTTGGTACTTTTGTGGTTATATATATTAGGATGTACCTATGTAAGCCTAACACACTACACTCTTCCCATAATCTCTTCTTTCTCTTAATTATCTCTTCTACTCCTCTATATACACCGTCATTTAGTTTAACTCCTCGTGTCTTTGGTTATATGGCCTTTGTCCATCTATTTGGTTTTGGTTGTGATAAACTATCACCTCTCTCAGTCAAGTGTATCTTTTTAGGATATTCTCATACTTAAAAAGGTTATCAATGTTATGATCTCGTCTCTCGTTGCTACCGTGTAAGTGCTAATAGTACGTTTTTTGAGTGATCTCCCTTCTTTTATGTATCAGCTCATCACCTTGTTGCAAATTTGATATCTCTTAGTCGGGAAACTTTTGCCTACTATTCCAAACTTTATGCCTTTTCTTCCATCAGTGTTGGCTCCTCCAGTACAGGTTTACCATCGCTCCAAGGATAAACAAGTTGTGTCGTATGCTCCAACACTACAGCCAACGCGGACTTCTATTAAAGTCCAGCCTCCAAAGTTACGTGTTACCCCATCGTCTTCTAATTTATCCATTGCATTACAGAAAGATACTCGTAGTTGTACACATCCTATTTCTATTTTTGTCTCATTTCATCAGCTTTCCTCATTTTATTTTGTTTTGCATCATCATTATCTTATGTATTTGTTCCTAGCACTTTCAAATAGGACTCATCATCTCCTAGATTGACAATGGATGAAGAAATTAAAGCTTCTCATGAGAATCAGACATGGAACCCCATTCCATTACCTCCAACTAAGCAACTTGTTAATTGTCAGTGGGTATATACTAAAGTATTTTCCGTTGGTTCTGTTGAGCACTTAAAGGCGGGATTGGTTGTCAAGGGTTAATTCAGACATATGGTGTGGATTATTGTGAGATCTTTTTTTTTATGTTGCTCATCTTTACTCTGTTAGAGTTTTACTTTTTGTTGTAGTGAATTTGGATCGACCTTTGTATCAGCTGGATGTAAAGAATATTTTTTTACATAGGGATCTACCAGTTAAAATATATATGGTTTAGCCACCGGGATATGTAATTCCTGGGAAGGAACAATTAGTATTTCGGTTGAAAAAACCATCATATGGCCTGAAGCAATCACCACGTGTGTGGTTTGTTAAATTTAGTGCAATTGTACATTAGTATGACTTTCAATGCTCTAATTTAGACCATTCTTATTTAAACGCAAATCCACCATAAGTGTCATTGTTCCTATTATTTATGGCAGTATTGCCCATTTTAAGAACTATTTGGGAAGACAGTTCTACACCAAAGATTTAGGTCTTCTTCAATACTTCCTTGGCATTGGAATAACCTAATCGAAGGAAAATATTAATTTGTGTCAATAGAAGTATATCTTAGATTTACTCTCTGAAATAGGTACCCTTAGTGTACGCCCAGTATATATCCCAATGGATCCAATTGGTAAGTTTATTTGTCTCACAGTTACACATCCTAACATTACTTATGTTATTGGTGTTGTTAATCAGTTTATTCATACTCCTCATAAACCTTATTGGGAAACTACCTGTTGTATTTTTCAGTATTTGAAAGGCACACCTAGTAGAGGATTGTTATATCAACTGTCGTCCTCCTTAACTGTTCCTGAGTTTTTTAATGTTGAATTGGTCATTAGTCATGTTGATAGACAATCTACTTCTAGTTATTATTGGAGGTAATCTTATTACATAGGACACTAAGAAACAAAATGTGGTGGCATGTTCTATTGTGGAGGCTGGATATCGTGTCATGACTTATCCTGTATGTGAGATGTTGTGGGTTTGCTTTTTACTTCGTGAGATGGGTGTTGATGTGTCATCTCCTACGCAGATGCTTTGTGACAACCATACCACCATTTTTATTGCCACTAAAATCTTGTATTTCATGAGCATACCAAACACTTCGAAGTTGATTGTCATTTTATTCGGAATCTCACGCGAAAGGACATTATCACCCCTTATGTAAAGCCTTGTGATGACCTTTGTGATATCCTTACTGAACCATTGACACGGTCCACCTTTAGTAAACTTTGTTTCAAGTTAGGCATTTTTTATCTTTATGCTTTAGCTTGAGGGAGAGTGTTAAAGATTTACTTTCCTATCATGTCGTTTTCCTATTATGATCTACTTTCCTTATATTCTAACTGCCTTTAATATCAATAAATAGGTGATAGGTGGTTGGTAAAAGACATTATTTTCTCAATCTCTTTCTCTCTTCTCTTTCTTTTTCTTTCTCCTAAACCTAAACCCTAATACTTGATTATTTGAGTTTCAACTTTATCAAAGCAGTAAATATTGAATTCTTCAAATTGCCTCACTGCCTTGAGTTTCAGAATAGAACCTGATTGAGAACTATCTTTTCTAGCAGGGCCCTAAAGACTGAAATGAAACAAATTGTGTCCCACACCAACACTCTGACATATCTGAGATTATATATATACCAACCTGCTGCACATGAACCCAATACCAGGCCCTTCAGATGTTGAGGAGCTCTGGTTATTTTCACCAGTATCCATCCTAGTGCTGAGCCAATGATAAATGTTAGGAGGACATTGAAGGGCATATACCACCTGCATAATTCATAACATGTCAAACCATGAACAAGCCCAAAAAATGGGAAAAAAACTCAGAATTGGAGATGAGTCAAAGAATAGAGCTCAAAAACAATCATTAAGGTGAATTAAACTCACAACAATTTGATGCTTTCAAGAGTAACTGTATTAGCCAGGTTGCTACCCACGAGTGCCGGATTGAACACAAAAAATACAACCTAACTACATAGAACAAATAATGGTGTTATAGAATCCAGTTTTAGGGAAATGAATAATTTCTTCTCCATTTTAGGCTGCATTAGTAAAAGACTAAATACCCCTGATGACTTTGTACTCAAGAACCAAAATGCAAAAAATAATAGCATACTCTATTCAGTTGCTTCTTTGCATTCTCCCCCAAGACATCTATATGCTCTAAAGCAAGAAACGAGCCAAGTGCGGTAATCAAGAGTACTTTTAAAACAGGCATGGAAGCAACACAAAATAAATCTAAGAGCCTCATTGTCAAGCTGCTTGCCGAATTTCAAAAATATTCAACTCCTGCATCAACAAAGAAAATTTTAATTTACCAGAAAAAAAAATCAAGCTAAGGCCTTGATCAATCAGTGTTTGTAAGCCCAACAGGACAAGCACAAAATCTAATAATGCAAGTTTAGTATGCAACACCAATATGTGTGTGTGTGTGTGTGTGTTCCTTTTCCAAGTAAAATTCTCCTGCTTTTGGTTATCTGACAACAGCAATGAAAAAATGTATACATTACCTTGATAAAACAGTGGACTATCAAATTAAGCAGAGAAAAAGATGACGTTGAAAGAGAACTCTAATGAACACGAGACAAAGGCAGCATGAACATTAATTGATGATAAGGTTTGAATTGGATGAAGAAATACATCACATGTATGAAGAACTTGTAGACACTAAAGGCATGTTTGTTTAGTGTTTTTGTCCCGTGTTTTGTGTTTTTGTTTTGAATTTTTGTCTAAAATGAAAACAAAAATATGTTTGTTAACTGTTTTGTTTTCGTTGTATTGGAGACAAAGACAAAAAAATGGGAACAAAAAAAAAATGTTTCAGAAAACACCAAAAACGGAGACAACACGCGCAAAAAATGGTGGGAATTAATGAGATCCGGACTTCGACTCCTCTTAACAGCAAAACAAGCTTTTTTTTTTTTTGTTGAAGTATAAAAACTCATTTTCATCCCTCTCTCCTCCCACCGTTTCTCTTTCTCTGTCTCTCTCCTCTCTCCCTCATCTCTTTTTTCTCTGTATCAGACGAATCACTGCTTCCTCCATCGCTGGCTCTTCTCTCCTTTCTCTGTATGAAGCCCAGAAGCTACCTCCTCCGTTAAATCCTCCATCGCTGCCTCCTCTGTTGCCTCCTTCGCTGTCGCTAAACGAATCGCCACCACCATCGCTGCCTCTTCTCTCCATCCTCTTTCCTTTCTCTGTGTGAAACCCACCTCCATTACTACCTTTCTCTCTCCTCTCTCCCTCTTCTCTGTGAAATGCATAAATCTGTGCATATATACACAGATCTGTGCATATATGCACAGATCTGTGAGTATGTGTATTATTATTTGGGTATTTGGGATTGATTAAATTTATTTAGGATTATGTGTTGTGTTGAATCATTTAGGATTGATTGAATTATTATTTGGGATTAAATTTGAAATGGATACCAAACAAGTTTTCTATTTTTATTATCATAATTTAATAGACAAAAATGACTACCAAACATGTTTTTGTTTCAGTGTTTACCACAAAACATAGACAAAAAATTGTCTTTGTTTTTTATGTTTTGAAGACGCAAAAATAAAAACGTTATCAAACGATCCCTAAATGTTCCAAAAAGGGTCAACTAATCCAGAAAATTAATCCAAGTTGTGATTCCCCAATGGAAGAGGTTGATTGTCAATACTTTCATAGCATATGCACTTGAGATAAAGATGAAAAAAAACAGTAAAAAATATACAAATAAGAAGTAATTATTATTGGGTGATATGTCAATATTCAAAAATCATGATTGAAACAAAACTTGAAGCAATCACTAATAAGCTCCCCTATGTCTCTTCTTACTGTGTTTAACAACTTAAAGAGCTTGAGACCTCAAATGCAGAACACCCTTATCTCTCTCTCTCTCTCTCTCTCTCTCTCTCTCTATATATATATATATATATATATATATCAAATCCATCATTGGTGTGATTAATAAATTTTCAGATTCTTCTTTATGCAAATCCCTATTATTATGGATGTGATTTTCATACATCTCAATCTCAATTATTATGGGATTTGATTGCACCTTCACCCTATGCATATATAGGGTATAGCTCATATGTGCTGTACACCAAGTACCAATAAGAAAATGTAGCTGCTATGGGTATTTGGTCAATGGATGTAACGTTTTATACACTGAACTACATAATTTTTTTGTGTGCTTCTTCTTCCACTTTCCAGTTTATTATTCAAGATTTATAATGGTATCAAAGCAGGTGATCCTTCACCTCTCAAATTGTTCGACTTATTCTGCTTTATTGGCTATGAATTGTGCTAACATCTGTTCTGCCTCTGGACTTTCTCTATCAGTGTCATCCAGATGATGGTAATTTTCTAGATTTTCCCCCATCATCTCATAACCGAGAGTGGAATTGTTCTTCACATTTTCTGATACTTTCCTTGGGTCAAATAATTATTTTCCTAATTACTGTCAGGACAATGTTATTTGTGACCCAAATTTGCTTTAACCCAGTTTTGGGTTTTTTAAGGTTCCGCTTACTTCCACTTTTCAGCCAATTTGCTATAATTGGGTCCAAATTAAGCTAGATCTAAAATTGCAAGAAGTGTCATTTACTGCATTTTTTTCCTTTGTATTTGCGTGATGTTCATTTCATGCATCTCTCAAGAGAAGTTTTATCAAGACAATAGCAATCTTAGCAATTTAAGCATCGTGTCTCGCTTTTGGGCAATTTCAACCACTAAAATCCTGATAACATCAACGAAGCCGCCTCTCAACAGCTTCAACAAAGTCACAGTCATTGCAAGCACTTCACATTTGAATTCAAGTTGGACATTTCTCTTTCACATTTTCCTTGCCCAATTTCCGTGGGAATACTGAAGAAAAAATTCCAATAATGATTTTGGCAATAATGGGTTTTAATCCAGATTATCGATAATGACATGTGACCAAAAGAGGTCAACCAATGAAAAAAATAGCCTACGATAGTTATAACACAGAAAGAAAATACTTTGGGATGAATATGGGTGTACCACCAGATTCTTGGTAGGCTTCTAAGTCCTACCCGAGCAGGGAACCACTACCTATAAATAGTAGACAAGCTTAAAGGGTCAGCTTATGAATTGCTTAATCTCTCTCCAGCTTCTTACTGACTTAAGCATCGGATTACAAGAATCAGTCTGTGAGCGAGAGGTATCAGCGACATAATTCCAATCATCAGTCTTTATCTCTAACAATAGGATTATAAGAATCAGTAAGTAAATGCAACCCTAATAGACATTTTGTTGCTAGATGTATGTATTATCGACCGAACCACGTAATTCTTTCGTGTTCTGCTTCCATTTTCTCTCATATTATCTAAATCTTATAGAATGGGGCGAAGCAATATCAAGTGAGAGAAATTCAAGGTAGTGTCGCTAGAATGAGTAAAAATTTGATACTATACTTACAGTCCTCATCAAGTAGTATTTATAGATCCAAGGCATCCATTCAGATAAATGAACACGACCTTTTAAGAGGTTATGACTTTTAACATAATCACAACTTTTCCAAGAGTTATGTCGGTTCAAATTCAACCCACCATTTCTCTCTCTCTCTCTCTCTCTCTCTCTCTCTCTCTCTCTCCCTCTCATCATGCATGAAAAAATAACCACCAAAAAGATAAATCTACGCAGCAGTACTGACTACTGAGTTCAGTTCATTAAACAACAAAGAAAATAACAGAAAGAAAGAGAGAAAGAATCAGAACAAACCTGTTAATAAATAGGATCTACGAGAAACCAGCCTTGTAGTAGTGAACTGTTTGATTGAAACCTGAGCATGGAGGGGATGATAGCGCGGTGGGTGACGAAGAAACTCTGCCAAGACTTGTTGTTCGTTCAGACAAGCTCAAGCTCAAGCTCATGTGAGATTGACTGAACCATTTGGCCACCCCCCAACAACTTCACCAACAAAACCGCCTAGTCAGCCGGGAAAACCAACCTCGAAGCTAATCGGGTAGGCGCTTGTGTATGGACCTGTGCTTGGTGGGGGAAAATCATTCAATTTTGCCTCCATCCCCCAATCATTGAAATTTGAAACTTTCCAGTTGAAATAAAATAATAATAAATAAATAAAAACTATTGGGTCTCAATTTTCGGCCCCATTCCCAATTATTGAAAGTTGAAACACAGCAGCCACCGGTTTTTAATAATTGGGTTTTTAGGATTTTTTTATTATTATTATTTGTATTGGTCATAACTATTGTATTAATAGTAAATCTTAATTAGATTAATAATCTAATAACAAAGAATAATAAAGTCAACAAATAAAATTTTCGTAACATTGAATTAATTCCTACATGGACCTTATTATAAAATTTTAAATTAATAAATTAAATTTAAATAGCATTGCTCTTACCTATATATTTTTCGGTCTAATATAGACATGTATACCAATGAATTTTTGGTTCAATGATACTTTTTGTCTTATAAAAATTTTGTCTTCTTGAAATCAAGAATTCAAGTCTCTCTCCTTCAACTTATAGGCTACTATTTTCTATTTAATATATATTTTTTAAGATTATAATATTTTATGTTTTGTTATTTTGCATACTATATCAAGAAAATAGTACATATAATATACATAAAAAAATGGTTATGGAGACTGCAAAATACGATGCAATGTAAAGAAATTGTTTGTTCTAAATATTTTATTCCCTCTGTCGAAACTTCCTTGCATATGATTCCAGTACCAATGACGAAGAAATAGTAAAGTAATGCAGTCGAAACTTCCATTTATGTGATTCCAGTACCAATGTTGTCCAAACTTCCTTGTACACAGGGGTGGACCCCCCCCCCCCCTCCCCGGGCTAGGGGTGGGCACATGTCCCCTCAATTTTTTTTTACTTAATATGGAGTATGTATTTTTTAAAATAAAATTTAAACATATTTAATTATACCTATTCTAATATTGGGTTCTGGTCATATTAATTTGATAAATCCCTACCTAAATGATTGTTAATTTTTTTTTAAAACGCTATTAAAATTTAATTTAAGGACCTAATACATTTGCGATATTAAGTATAATAGTGAGTTTTAATATTTAATAAACTCTACTACTTATCCAATTGTCACAAATCATTGGATCTCAATCAATTAAATCTCAAATTAAGAACAACTAATATAATTGTTAATTTTTAGACATGTTTGAATATGTGTTTGAACATATTGATGTTATTTTATAATTTTTTTAAATTATAGGGCTATTTTGTTATTGTATAAAAAAGTGTGTCGTTATTTAGTAAAGTATAGGATCATAAATAGAAGATTGTTACTGCGATTTTATATATATAAAAAATATTGTTGATAAAATTAATTTATAACTCTTTCAAATAATAAAAAAAACATATCAGGATCAATTGTAAATAATAATAATTAGTCGCATTCTCGATAAGAAGTTTTAATTATTACTTTTTTGTTCATGTTATGTATATTAATTTTTAATCTTTTATGTTTAAAAAATATTAAATATAATTTTAATAAATATAAATTTATGAACTTTTACGATCTATTAAAAAAAATTAAATCATGCTAATGTACCCATTCTAAAAAGATTTTCTCTCACCACCCCCGAATTGTATATGATTCTATTTCAATTCCAATTCTAATTCCAATACATGCATCATGACGTTTAATGGTTATCAAGTTAAACACGTATTTGTATTCATGTATTCAATTATTACACTCTCATTTCAATAACTATCACCCTAAGAATATGCACACTTCAAACCTTGTAAAGAAAAACAACTTATGTAAGCATTTGCTAATGCTTTTGTAAATATTTTTTCTCCTTTTTTTTATTTTTGAAGTGATGTGTTTTATTTGCATTTTATTTTGTATATTTATATATATTTTTTTCGCTTTTTCTTTGTATAGTCTTTGAATTGTTTCAAAGGGTTCAATCAGCAGACCAAGACAAGTTTGTTGTAAACAAGTAACAGTATTTGTATGTAGTTTTTCTAAAAAAATTAAAAAATTATTATCATCAACATACTGCAATAAGATTGATCTAGACACTTATTTTCAATAGAAACGCATGAGACATCACAATTCCAAGCTGGGAATAGTTTTGTTGATGATGACAACACATTATAAACACACAATATTCATATGCTCCATCTAACATAGAAAACCTTGTGTAATGGCATTATATAGGATAATTATACTACCACCAACATGAAGACAAAAAAAATTGCTCCCACTTACATTGTTAAAAAAACATAACTAAAAGGCGGTCTACTACATGAGACTTCCATCAATGCAAGATTGAAGAGTGTCAAATATATGCAATATTACCCCTGCATGCAAAGAGAGGCTATTCTGCCACTTGAACTCGAAAAGAGACAACCACAATTATAAATAGAAATAGAAGATAATAAACTGACTCTCATTCTATCACAACTGCAGATTCAATTCAATATTTGATTGAATATGTATGTAATTCAAGATTGAGACAAAAAATGATTTTTACTACTTGATAACTGCCCAAGGTGAATGCTTAGAGGGCAGCAGACACACAAGTATAAAACCTCTTGCAACATTACAAAGCACACACAACCAATTTAAAGAGCAACTACATGTACAAAAATTATAATGATACAAAATACATGTCTAAATAACAGGTGTTGAAAAAGATTTTCCTTAGGAAGCTGACACCATCGATGCCAAATCTAATTCTTCATCAGAGTCGATCACATCCTCATAGTCATAGTACGGATTCACCTGCCACGGAAAACCACATCAAGCTCAGCATATATAAATACACCTATGTATTTTGTTTCAGTGAGGATGAACTCTCCGAAAACTTGGAAACCCTGCAAGTCAATGAATATGGCTGTGTGCATGAAAGGGTGCTTTCTATATTGGGACAAAGGCTCCACCACTGTAAACCCAAAAAACAAAGAAGGCAAAAAAAGAAAAGAGCAAAGAATACGATGATTCATGGACCCTTGAATCCCCCTAAAATACCTCACATAAAAGGAAGTCTCTCTAAATTGACTGGTTGGTTGCACTCAAGACTCCTGAAGGTAGCTACACCTTGTCCAGCAAAATCATGAAAACTAATAGCATCTTTCCTAGTCTAGATAGTAGCATCACACTTTCTGAGAGAAGAGTAGCATCGATTACCTTTGGTCTCGGGGTAATTGCTTCAAAACTATGGAACTGTGGAGTATAAAAATCAGGGGGTTCCAGAACAATATATGCTCCTTTATTTTTATACCTCTCCTCTGTTGCCTGGGCAGTAAACAAAGTATTACAGAATATTAATTTCTTGGTTTTCTCAAAGCAATCCAGACTCGCTAGATAAATTCATAGAACACTAGTGTAGAATATACAATTAATCGATTGCAACTAGTTTTATGTAGAAATGATAGACAGAACATAACAGGCAATATTATTTTCTTCATTTTCTCACAGCAATCAAAGTTTGATATATTCCCAGAACAATTTGTGACAATTGATCCATAAATTTATTAATTCAAGGCCCATAAACAACTAGCAAGAGTAATATCCTATGTCCCTCGGCAACAAAGCCTCAGTATACCCAAATTACCCACTCTAATGTACAGTAATTTAATCTCAATAGAACAAAATAGTCATGCAATGTTATTTCTAACAGCTTTACAAGAGATTCTGTATTTTGAAATGTGGCCATCTGCTCCAGGGATTGTATTTAGATATCATATGTCTTCTTGAAGATGCATCATATAAGACTCATATGAACCTCAAAAATGCCACGCAAAATGCAAAATGCCCCATATTTGTAACATAGACAATGTGACAAAAAGCATGTCTTATTTTATACAGACAAGATAGAAGCGCCAAGCCAATGAATGCATAACTACTTCCCTTCCTAAACGAAGTGTTACAAGAGAGATGCTGAAATCAAAACATGCAGGACAACAAAAACATTGTTATAGGTAGTAGCAAGAAAGAATACCTATTACAACATGCAAAAAGATACCTGAAACTGGGGATAGTCTGGAGCACTGAACAGAGTAATCAGTTTCCCAGACTCTACCACATGATCTATTGTGTATCCTTCATTCATCCCTCCTAGACCTGGCCGCTTGTCCCTTGCATCAGGACCTTCGTGTGATCTGATAATCAACTACAGAAAAACAACAATAATCCCAATGATCGAATTGCAACTCCTAAAAGTAGCTACTCTTCAAATCTTTCTTTCAAAAACATATACATAAACAGACGGATAAAGAAATACTGATAACACTAATGAGCATATAGAGGCACACAAATGCACTAACTTGGTATCTTAGAGGTAAAAAGCATTTAATATTCATTTTATCTCTGAAAGAGAAGAGTACAGGTCTAATACAGAAAAAATATCCAAAAGGAGGACAGACATGAGCCATAAATTGTTGAATTTATTGGCCAGGGACCATTTATAGAAGAATCAGGTCATCATGAAAGCTATGCACTTGATAAATGTATTGATTTAGCAAGCAAAAGGCTCCTGAAAAATCTCAAACAAAAATATACAAATGTGTAATCTGTATATGCATCCAGAAAGATTTAGTCGATGACGTGAATGGTTTATTAGTTGCATTTCATGTTGTCTTAACTAAATGAAATGGTTTATTAGTTGCATTTCATGTTGTCTTAACTAAATGAAGTTATACAGCTAAATTAAATCTGATACTCTAATCTGATTTTGACTTCGGAAACCAAATATAATATATCATGAATTGTAATATCAAGGTCACAGGGGCAAGTTCATTTTTCTCATAATTGTACAGCGCTGGACTGCTGGTAATATTTCAAGTTCCCCGAGCTGGTTTTAATAAGGCCAAGATGAAAATGCATAATCAAATTCTCAAGACATAAGCCAACAGGATATCATTGATAAGATATTTTATACAACAACAATAGAAATATATAGATTTGTGACAATCACCTTTAAATCGAATTCCTTCAAAAATTTGTCAGTACAGTCAGGACCCCACAAAAGACCAATGCCTCTTTCTTTATTTGGAGAAAGACCAGGGTTCATTGACGGGTCTGACCACAGCACATCACCAGGAATCAAGTTTACACCTTCCCATGGAGGATCAAGGACAGATCTCCTAGCTTTAGACAATTCCTCCAAAGAACCAAGAGATAAAGAATTGACTTCTGGGTTGAACACTATTTTACGATTCCTCTTCCCTTTAGCTCTTTTTGAAGGGGTGGCCACTATGCTGCGGAAAAGCCCTCCATGAGCTGTATAAACATGGCCAGCTATGATGGAAGCAAGGGGAAGTCCTTCAAAACATCCTAAACACTTCCTGTAGACATGTTTTCCACTGTCTCCATACTTGGCCAAAACTTCCTTTTCAAACCCATAGACAGAAGTACAATATTTTGATTCATGATTTCCACGCAGAAGGTATACCCTATGTGGCATAAAAACCTAGCAAAATGCATCATTCCAATAAAGTTCTCAATTTCACTTCCAAGAAATCTCATCCTACACACAAATAAAGCATTCACTTACAATTCGGTGAAATATAACCAGTTTCTGATAAGATCATTAAATGATGGATTGTGAAGAGAAGAACAAGGATGATATTTTAATGCTTCAGAAAATGTACATAAAAATTAAGGAAGACAAAAGTTAACAACAAAAATATGATAAGTGTGGTAGAAAATAAGCCTCGGTTAACATCAAGGCCTAAGTACCTTGACAATTACCATGTTAAGACGCATATATTATCATCACATATGTTGAATCCACCAAAATGTGAGTTCTTAAGCTATTCCTTCACTTTGTTGGACAAGCCTTAAGCCTGCCCTTTACATTTGAGGGAAATAGGGTGTTAAAACAAATTGAATTGAAACACACTAAATTCAAGAATTCTCCTTAAAAGTGGAAAATACTGCGGCATAATCTTTTTTTCCTTCCTCAGCAAGACTAACAATGGAATATTGGTCATAGGACTATGGCGTAACATAAGATTATCAATGCAATATGTATGCATTAAAACTTAAAAGTACTTACCTCTAGTGCTATTCCCCACTAATAATTATACGTCAAACTCGAATGCATTTGTAACACATAAATAGGTCAGCACAACTCATGCACTGGTACAAAGAAAGGAAACACATTAATACATAAACAATGGACTTGCATTGGGAATCAAAATGAAGAAGAAGGCAGCATTCTATCCATGAGCTCCCACTACTTCAAAGGGTCTCCAGTTTCCTTTCCAACCTTGCTCCACATTAACATTCTAGCTTCAACAATGGAATAACTTCATTCTCTTCATATGATCACCAAATCCTTAGCAGCCATGCTCCACTATCGCCTATAGGAACAACGGGGTCATATCCCACACTATCCTCTTCCTTATTCGTCAGCCATCAACCAAATATCCAACAGGAATGATAATAACCTACTCTGCCAAATAGTGCAAAGGAAAGGTTAGAAGAATTAGTAGCCGTGTAAGACAATCTAGGTAACACTCACTTCTACCTTCTTCCCATTCAACACCATATAATAAGAATTTCCCCTTTCCTCCTAAGATTGCTACTAAAACAAGCCAACCTTAAAGGGAGCCATTTTATGCTAGATGCTTCTGCATGGGAATTCAACACCAGACTCACCAGAAAGCAAACCATATATAGTCAGGGACAGAGCCAGAATTTAATCGTTAGGGGGGGGGGCAAATAGAAACAATGGCGCAACAAAAAAGTTTATTTAACTGGATCATTCAACTTATTATCTTGAGCGTCAAAGTTTAAATGGAATAGAATTTATCACAATCAACATATGATACAGTGGTAAAATTTAGTTTGGGTCATAAAATGTAAATGTTAATTTTTATTTATGACTATAAAAATTAATTTGCAAAATGTGTCTATTTATTCTCTCATTTATAACATGGTAATGATTACAAAAAAATTATCATAGTAAAGATTAGTTTAGCCTGATCCCATTGTAAAAATTAATACAAGTCATGCTTGTAATATGATTTCGTAAAAAATTTAGATCTTTAGTTGTTAATGGATTAACTGACCTATTTAGTTGTTAACTATCATGGAATTGAGCCTTTTGATCCTGTAAATGAAGGACCTTGTGTACTCAAATTTTTTAAAACTTAAAGGATGGCATAAGCATTTTGAAAACAAAGCAAGGGGTAAAGGGAATTTTTCAAAAATTGAGGGGGGGCCATGGCCCCCTCAGGCCACACTTTGGCTCCGTCATTGCATATAGTGACCTAGCAATGAACCTTCATCAACTGAGCAACAATAGAAAGGACTCTACTGTGTTCATTTCCTGACCTTAAAAGCTCTAAAGACTTCAGATTCAACACCAATGACACATGACTAAGCAATCATACAAAGGCCTCTACTGTATTCGTCTCCCCTGCTTCAACAGCACCACCCATCCATCTGAACTACTAGAAACTCCTCAGTAATCAATCACTTTGTGTCCGTTCCATCAAAGGAAATCTATGAACCAAGTGTAATGTCAAAACCTAATCCTCTAACCACTCCCCACCAAGTAAACTTCTAGTCCTGTCAAGCCTCAAGCTCGCATAAACTGTCAACATGTCTTCTTAATAGCGTAATTTCACCATAAAATATACTGCAGTTTATCAGTTGCTACTCAAGTTAATGCACAAGCCTTGTTGAATGGCAGGTGGCATAAACATACACCAACCCCTACTATGTGCATGACATAGTTCCATCTTCTGAGTAGCCACGGCCACTTATTTATATTCACCTGTAGTTTTAGAAATCATTTTCCTCTTCCCTTCCAGGTACAAGACATATTAGACAAGTTTCCACTTTTACAAAAGGAAAACCAAAATAATGAACACTAAAAAGCAGGACAATCCCAACTACTTGGTGGCTCAATTTCTTGCAGAATAAAACAATAAAAAAAATAGTATAGTGGGGTAATAAATTAACATATATACAATAAAACACATAACAACTTAAATTTTTATCACTTACATATTTTTCACTTAAAAACATCGTATCGCTTATTTCTATGTCATGCACAATCATTTAATATTTAATTAATTTATAATTTAACATAATTTTCTTTCAAATATTATTCATATACGATAATATACACATATTAAAAAAATTTAATATAATGGCATCTATATTTTGGAAGGTTGAATTTTATATTTTGTCGTATATATTCACTCACGGATTATGACTAGTTATTATAAATTACATTCAAATATCACATACTTTCAAATACGGAAGCCTAATTCATGTACCGATTCCATAGTTTCTCTATTCCACACCACAAGTTACACATTTTTTTTTTACCACAAATCAGACATATCCATATAATTGTCAAATCTTTTACCTTCCAAGCCAACAGAAGAAGGAAGGTCTCAAGGCCCCAAGCCCCTCTATCAACATAATCCCCATTAAACACAAAAAGTCGATTCTCCGATGGAAATCCAGCATCCCTCAACAAAAACAAAACATCATGCAACTGTCCATGCACATCTCCAACCACCACAACTTTGCAATCAGAACCCAACCCATCAATTTGCACACAATTCGGCTCTTTATGCAAGATCTTGGACGCTGATAGCACCAGACTATCAAAAACTTTCACGGGCAAAACAGACGGAAAATCTGACGGAGGCAAGTTCTTGGAAGCCCATTCGAAAGCTGACATCAAATCCATGACCCAGTTCAGATTTATGTTGCCATCGGAAGGCCATTGGATGGGGATCTGAGGTTGGTGAGTAGGGTTAGGTGGTGATGGTGATGGAGATATTGACGCTGGTTTGTCTTCGGAAGACGAGGAAGAGACAGAGGAGAAAAAGTCTTCATCTGAATATGGTGGTGGGTCTTTAACAGCAAGATCATCAGAAGATGTTGTTGGTGGGATAGAAGAATTGTTGGTAACGATTGGAGATTCTGATTGCGAGAGCATGTTCTGTTTTTCAAGGTTTGAAACCCTAGAAGAAAGAGTCTGCAACAAAATTTTAAGCAGTTTATTTATTGTGAAGAACTAAGTGAGGTGTGTTCTGTCCGGTCAGAGCCAGGCTGAGAAGAATTTGGTAAAGGAAATTACCGCCACATGCCTTGTAAATTAACCTAATTATAAAGACACCTCGCCAATTTATTAAAGACACACTAACATTCCCCCTAGAAGTATTTCTCCAACAGTGAAGATAACAAAAACGGTGATCTCTTTTTGTTTTTGAACAATGTAGGTCCTAGCATTTATTAGAACCTACTACCTATATTTTTTTTTAGCAAAAATAAAACAGTATTGATATATCATTAAGTCGAAAAATTGAGGTAACAATCGGTCAAAAGAAAAAGCTTTTAGCTCGGGGGTAGGGATCCTAACCAATTCACCGGAAGTGAATTGTTTAGCATATTAGCCGCCACTCAATGAGCAATCTTGTTAAGAATCTTAAGCTTGTGTAAAAAACTAAAGTTGTATAACCTAGCATAGTATCTTATATCTGCAATAATTAACTTAATTTCTCATGGGATAACGTCTTGTTAAGAGCCCTAGACTTGTGGAAAAAACTAAAGTTGTATAACCTAGCATTGTATTTTATATCTTCAATAATTACTCTGATTTTTCACGGGAGAACGTCTTTGTTAGAGCTGAACTTGATGATGTTGAAACAGTCATTTAAAATTGTTGCATGGGTGATCAGCTATGTTTTCCGCAAGAAGGCATGGTTGACTCACTGCTTCTGCCTCCGCAACCAGAGAAGATGCTGCAGAGAAAGCCTTTGCACAACCAAACTCAAAAAACATCTCTATTCGTACATAAAACTGTCATGATTGTGATTATCAAGTCTAATTTTTAAGTCTAGTTATGCAATGCATAATATTACCTATTCAATGATTGTAATTGTCAAGACTAATTTTTAAGTCTAATTTTTAATTTCATCTAGAATTACACTCTCTTTTTACCTTTCAAAAAGGAAAGGTGATTTGTTTCATTCTAGTCTCGTCACCCCAAGTTTCGGTCAAAATGTTAGCCTATTATCAGATTTAAATCCATTCTAAATTTTTTTTTCATAAATTTCTTGTTGACAAATTATATACCATTAATGAATGAGAAATCTTCTTAAAAATACAATAAGTTCTACTAAAATACATGATAGATGATCAGTGAAATATCTGATTCACCTAATATCACCACCTCCAATGAATTTCTTGTGCAAAAGGCACAAGTCATACGCATCTTATCCAATCACCATGAAGTGAGAGAGAATGAGTCATCTAATTAAGTCTCTACTAATGCAATTTGCCTATTCTGATCTGTAAATGTTGGGCATTGATGGTTAGTGTGAATATCAAAACGAGTTTAATTGAACAATGAGGCGGTTGTTACAATTCCATCACAATCTGGGGATATGTGTTTCATATTGACATGAAAATTGCCTTTTTTCAACAATTTTAGTTTTAATTTCAATGGCAAGATTTTTATTTTGATTTGAAAATTTTAATATCTCAATTTTAATTCTAATTAGCATCTCCATTTTCCTTTATTTTGTTTGATTCTAACCTAGAGAAGATGATGAGTCTATCTCTCTCTTGTACTTTGAATTTAATTGAGTGTTTGATATGCAAACAATTGAAGATGAGGTGTCTCTCTCTCTCACACACACTTCGAATTTAACGTGTGTTTGGTGTATAAACTATTTAAACCTAAAAATCTGACATAATTTGCTGATCTATTGACGTGGTTTCATTGAAACTATTGGATATACACCAAGTTCCAATGTTTGATGAAGTCAATATTCAATCTAAAGATAATAATGAATTAGGTTAACAAATTATGTCTCAATAGCATTGCTCATTAGCGAGCAAGAGAAAAGAAAATGCAAGTATGAACTAATCTTGGCTTCTTAGAGAAAGAGGGAAGGAGACTTTATCATTCTGAGAGAAAATTAATGTTAAGATTCACGAAAGCGTCATAATTATTTGTATATGAAATAGATGTTGAGAAAAAGAATAAGGCAGAGGGTAATTTAGTCTCTCAACTTTTAGAATTCAGTGTACAATTATTATCTTTGAAAAGAAACTCCATAATTTCAGAATATGAAAAAGCAAATATTAACTAAAAGGGGTGATAGTATCATTCTAGAAAATTTAAGGGGTAACTTTATATTCTAGATAAATCCATGGGTGAGTGTTTGTAATTTGATTCTTTTTTCTTGGAAAAAAATTTAGGGTAGGTATTTTTAACTAACTGATGTGCGGTTCTGAGGTGGTGATGGGTTGGGTGGTGTCCTAATTCCTGAAAAGAAATAGGTTGATGTCCTTCACCACATACATTAAATTATGGTTAATCCTATCTCTTTTCGCAGCCCTCTATGGTACTCATTTTTTTTTTCCAATTTTTATCATATATGTAAATATTTTTATTATTATTATAATACCGAATAAAAATTATAAAAATAGTTATTACAATAGTAATAAAAATATATATATAAATAATAATTTTTAAATTTTAAAATAATAAATTTTGTAAAGGTACGGTACTGAAGTTTTTGTTTGAAATCATAGTCATGTCCTATCTTTTATATGCTTATATAATATAGTGACAACTAAGATGACACGTAAGCAATATGACATTTTCAAACCTATAGTAATTAACATCGGAACACTTTTTTGCTTTTTTGTGGTGAATATAATTTTTTTGGGGATAATCCGTAATTGAGGTACTGTACAATATGAATAATTTTAAAAGGGATATTAATAACAGTTGGACAAGTTTATTTGAGACTGTCGAATAAATTTATTGAAGTCTGTCATATTTTATATTATAGATATATTAAGGGTAACCCGTGTCATGCGAATAATTTTGAGAGGGATATTGATAATCGTTGAATGAGTTTATTTGAAATCGACAAATGAGCTTATTAAATTTTATCTTATTTTATATTATACATTTTTATGTAGTTTAAGCAATTTTGCTTAGGAGGTGAAATTAGATCAACGAGCTCTATGGACAAAGCGAATTTGCTAAAGATTGGGTGGACTTTTTGTCTGCTCCCTCGCATTTTCTCTTTTTTATTTTTTTTTAACGGTTAAGGATGTCTGGACCAACATAAGTCTATTTTGATTAATCTCTTTCTTAGTCTGATGTAAGACAGATTATTTACAATGGGACTAAAGTATTTATAAGGGATAAATCTCTCACAAGGGAGCCCCAAGGGATTACTAAAATTCAAACTCTCAATGTCGAAATTTACTGCTTATCCTAATTTTCACTTAAATTATCCCTTGGGGTTAACCTCTTTTGTAATTCTTGGATCCGAAGGATTGAAAAAGTTAAAAACTAATTAAGAATTAGGTTTTTCTTTTGGGTGGGGCTATTTCCACCCCATTTAATTTTTCATTATCAAATTATTAAACACACCCTATTAGTAACTAAGTTCATCACATGCTACATACACTTTATTAATAATTAAGCACACTCATTTTATGTATAACCTTTTAATGAAATAAATCATTGTAAAAAAATAATGAAAGAAGACAGTTAATTTGAATGTATAAATATATTTACAAAACAAGAAAAAAAGAATAAAAAATGAAACAAGTAAAAAAAAAATCAAGCATGCTGAAACAAGAAAACAGAAAAGAATGAAACAAGAGAAAAAAAGGAAAAAAAAAAGCAGACCGAAACAAGAAAAAACAAAAGAACAAAACAAAAAAAAAACAAAAAGAATGAACCAAACTGAAACAAGAAGGGAAAAAAACAAGTAAAGTTTAAAGGAACAAGTAAAACTACAAGACGTAAAATCGAATATGAAAAAAAAAAGTATCAAGCACAAACACAAAATCAAACAAGAAAAAAATAAGCATAGATGAAAAACTTTTATAAGATAAAAAATAACAAATAACCTGAAAGTGTACATATATATACACATAAATTCTAAATAAAAATTATTAAACTTGACAAAAATATCAAAACGATACCAAAAATAATGAAAATTCATATAACAAATATAAAATCAAGCAAAGAATTAAATTGAGAAACAATACTAACCTGAATCTCACTAAAAAAATCATATTGAAAAAATATTTTTGTGAGTATATGAGATGAGAAGATATAGAGAATGAAACTCGAATTATGATAAATATAAAGTGTGTTTACTTATTAAAAAGGGTGTATGTAGTATGATGTGGATTAATAGTTTGATAATAAAAAATTAAATGAGATGTGAGTGAAAATTTGTGGGATGAGAATAACCCTCTTTTCCTTTTTTAGAACAAGAAAAATGTGTAAAGAGAGTCACAAAACAACATAGCTAGCTTTGGTTAGTATCATCCTCAAACAACAATGCTCAAAATTCTGAATAACATTCTTTACCTCGTTATTTTGGATATGCTCCCATGCAAAACTCGAAAATATATTATTGTGTTTGTGTCGAGATTTGTAATTACAATATACAATTTATCATTAATTCAATCTAAATATTATCTTATGTAAAAAATTGTAAGAAATTATTAATGATTTATTGGTCCTCGTGGTAAATAAGTCAACTCTATTTTTTTTTTTTTTTTGCCAAGGCTACCTTTGTTTACCAAATCAACCAATATATCGTAGAGGAGGAGAGACCTATCTCGGGGAGTTCATAAACAAGGTATTGAACACACCACCGCCATCAGCGGTACAATCATAAATATTATTAATTTAAATAGGATCCACCGATTCAATGATCCCCTTTATTTAAGATACAAATTTGAATTGTAAATTTATATTACATAACATTGTTCATTAATAAATATTATTTTGAATCTCGTGTTTACTTAAACTTAGGATTATGTCGTAGATAAATGTCAAGTTGATGCAACTCTCTCATAAGAAAATTAGGAGTTTGAATATTATATTTTTATATTTTTCCGTCTATTTTTATGACATCGCTTATTTTTATTATAAGTTGAATTATTTAATTTTTCATTAATTTATAACTCAATACAATTTTTATTTCAACCTTATACATATGTTAATATTTTTATGAGGTCATTTATTTTGAGAATAATTTTGTTGAATAACAAATAATAATAATTTCAAACTATGTGATTAAAATCTTATAAGTTTAATTTTATGTTTTATCATATCTTTACACACAAGTTATGACTAATAATATAAATGACCATCATGATAATATTTTTTTTTGTTCAATTGTCAGAGGTGTCTGAGTTAATTTACGTGCATATTGATTAATTTTCTTCCCAGTCCGAATAAAAGTAAATCATGCACGCCGAAATTAAGTTATTCTTGAAAAATAAATATTTCATGCCTTAATCACAAAGAGATGTGAGATTAAATTGGATTGCACTATGCAATCCCACCTAATCCAATCCGCGAACCAGACAGGCCCTGGTATTTCTATCTGGCACACTTCAATGCAATCGAATTACAACAATGTTACTACAAGCGCTTGACAAAGACTATGTACAAGTTTGGACACGGCAGATTTGTGTCTGATTTTGGTGAATTGGTGTAAAAAAAATAGTACATCTATATCTAATTTTTTTATTAATTCTTGTTGAACGAATTATATCATATCAAATTTGTGTCATACATAACTTTTTTATAATCGATATATAAATAAATCGTATCGTATATGATGTTGTGTTTTGCACGGTTAAGTAGAGGTGAATGAATTGAGGATCTTGTTAAGGATGTCGATTGAATTTACTGGGATATCCGGTCAGAATTTCTAGACTCTAGGAGATTGAACAATCAATTCAGGAGTTAGTAACTATTAACAAATATTAGTAGATAGGAAATTTATAGTGGTTCACCAATTCCGTAACTTAATTAGTCCACTCTAATGGAGTCTCTTGATTTTGGATGAATTTTCTATTACTTGAAAAAAAAAGTTATAGAATTATATAGAGTCAATGACACAGATGCTTGATTGATTACAATGCAAGGAATTTGATTCTATTTATAGTAGTTATCTTGCATAATTTCTGCAATCTTCTCATAATTAATGTGATCCTTGTGTAATTAGCGTGATCTTTTTAGGGTTGTTACGATCTTTGTGACGGAATATTTGGACGTTAAAGACTATATTCTTTAAGTGTGACATAACTTTTTAGAATGTATAAGCTGTTGTTGTCACTGTGTACACGAAGGTCACGTCAGTGATATTCCCAACCCACGTTTCCGAGTTAATAATTATGAATTGAGAGGTCCGAGCTAAGATGTACAAACAAAATCTTAGTTAATTTTTGGTTGCATTAGTATATATTTTTTTTGTTGATTTTAATTATATCTAATTTATTTATTAATCGTGTAATATTGAGCATAAAAAACAAATAGCATGAAAAAACCTTGTACATAGTCTTTGATATTATGTACGTATGGTCGTGTGATGCGTTGCTATGCGTCATGGCAAGCAAAATGGCTTTGTTAAATGTGTATTAAATCATTTTTCCCTTTTTGCATAGATTTCTACATACCAGCCGACACAAGGCCAAACACATCTCCAACATCCAAAGGCACGACACATAGTCACAAACAGCCATTCGACCACCGTGTCTTTGTCTTTGGTTGGGTTGGGCTCTCTTCTCCGATCTTCTTGTCTTGTCTGGTCTTGTCTATAATATAATTATACTCCCCAGCCGGCCATCCTGTATGCCACGTGCCTCAACCTTCAATATTTGTTGCTACTTTGGCTCTGTCGACAAGAGATGCTACTTCCATTTTAATTAACAAAATTGGTAGATAAGTGATGATACCTAGAATAAATATTAAATATGAGCTTATATTTAAAGGTCAAGTGAAGATGTCGGACGAGACTCGTAGAGTTCAGAGGTTTAGAGCTAAAAGCCCCCCTCCAGGCAAGGTAATAACAGGAATGATAAGGGAACAATTGGATGACAACAGACACCTCTCGAGTTGTAGAAAGCTGAAATCAAGGCGTAAAATTCTCAATCAACCAAGATTTCCTTCTAAAACCAAGAAAGATTCTGCGAGGAAAAGACAAGGATTTCAGCTGGGATCCCACAGAGTGAGCAATAGCTCTATAAATACAAAACAATGCCTCCAAGCCAGGGGAGAGAAGAAAAACCCTAGAAATATGAGAGATACGGAAAAGAATCCTAGTTTTCTCTATATTACACTATAAAGTATCCAAGCAATCAAAAAAAGAAAAAGGAGCAAGAGCCTTCATTAAAGATTGGATTAGCCGAGCTCCCCAGCCGGTGAACCACTATATTTTTATCGTGTGCACCCCCTTTCCCTGAGTATTTCTAAAACGACCAACAAGAGTCTTATAGCTCAGATTCAAATTGCCCTACACCATCCACACCTTCTGTTCATTCACGTAATTTACATCATCGATAAGAATGTAAGATTTTTATTTGGTCCACGATCTGATAAATGATTATTTATTATAAATTTATATTTATTCAATTTCAATTAATATATTTGATTGATCAATAAAAAAAGTAATTTTTTTTGGGTTAATTATAAAATGCCCCATTAAACTTTGAGTCTTATTTTAATCAGGAACCTCTGGTTTAAAATTAAACAATTTGTCCCCTTCAAATTCCAAAATTAACAAGTTGATTGATTAATTAGACAAAAATTTTACAATTATTTTTGTACCACTAACCTTTATTCATCTCTATTTTCTTTCCTTTCTTTTTTCTTAGTTGAGTCAAAATATCCAACGCCACAAACCACAAACCATTGCAACCATGACCTAGCTAATAACCACAACTAGAACTACCACATCCACCGCCAAACCACCCAGTCACAACCACCAACTATCGCAACCATAATCAACCAACCCACAAACCACTGTAGCCACCACCCAATCACCCAACTATAAACCACTGCAGCCAACGACCATCGTAACCACCAACGCAACCACAAACCACTGTAGCACCCACCCAACCATAAAATCACTGTAACCACCACTCAACCAACCAGCCACAAACCACCGGATTCACAGAGGAGGGAAATGCTTTCAGTAGGGGTGAGTTTCGATTTCAGCGGAAGGGGAAAGATTAGGGAATGGACTGGAGGAAAGGGTGAGGGTGGGTTTTGGTTTCAATGGAGGGAAGGGGGAGGGATTTAGGTTTCAATTTAGAGGAAGGGGAGGGATTAGGGAGTTGAGGGAAGGGTGGTGATGGGTTTTGGTTTCAGTGGAGGGGGAAGGATTTGGGTTTTTCACAGAAGTTGAATTTTTTCTTTTGATTTTTATTTTTACACAAAATATTATGACAAGGGTAGTTGTGGGTTTTTGATTCATTTAATTCATTTTTAATAGTAGTCAACTAACGGTAAGAGTTAATTGAAAATTATTCAAACATTAAAGAGGTAAATTGTTTAATTTTAAATAAGAGGAACCTAATAGAAATAAGACCCAAAATTCAATGGGGCCTTTTGTAATTAAACTTTTTTTTTTTTTTTGACGTTTCTTGAAGCTACTTGGTTCTCTAAACAAGCTACTTCCCATTTATACATCTTAAAGCATATGCAAAACTTGAACACGTAAGAGAAGTTGATAAGAAATGGTAGGTTGCCCATTAAGTGATGGTTCATTTATTTTGGGTTTTATATTGAATTCTTAATGTATCATGTAAGTTTTTTAAATTCATGAAATATAAACTTCATATAGACTTTCATTTTCTCAATCACATGCATCATGCATAGTTAGTCATAAAATGAATATTTATATGATTTCTCTCATGACAAATATAACTAAGAAATAATTCATATTTCTTAGTTAAAAAATCAAACCATGTAAACTTATTTATTACTTCAAAATTAAATTATTCATATTTGACACTAATTCAATTCATTTTACTATTCATTAGAGTTGAGCATATAATTAAGTTTGGAGTTCATATTATTTTATCGTGTCATGTTGAAATTGGCATCTTACGAAAGAATGAAAACAGGGTTTTCTTCAACTTGATGTTCAACATAAGTTATCTTCTTAGGTTTGAATGATCTAGAATTTTCCCTCTCAGACAAGTCAGTCGTCATGTCCAAAATCAGAGAAAGTCGACAGTCTGCACCACATGCATACAGGAGGGAAGAAATTCAATTTTAGCTAAAAAAAAGAGGTGCAAGAAGTCAAGAATGGCGTGTGTGTGTGGGTGCCATTTCTATTGCCATGCACGTGGCAAACACCCTCATTTTGGCCTACATTGGTGCACTGTTTTTTTTTTTCCCCCGGCTACCCACTAATATCACTTTTTTTTATTAAAAAAATGTCACATTTGATCGCGTGGACTAGAAGGCACAAGAGGTTGATGACCTATAAAGAGATGACCTATGTAGTGCACGAGTTCCCGTTATTGTCAAATTTAGAGAAAATTAGATATACGAAATCTTATCCCTGTAAGTGAAAATATAGTTTCTGTGAGTCGATTCTATTATCTCCAATTCATAATGAAACGACCTTATTGTTGTGTCAAAACACACCCCCTCTAACACATATATTCTACTTGATCTAATTTTGATATAGTTTTTGAGTAGAGCATACCCAACTCAAATTCAAGAAGGTCTTGTCCTGATTTTTTAGTGTGTCAACTACATGAATTTTACTTATTTGTTAGTTCTATCAAGGGTCATATTTCCAATATATTGGATTTGATAGATTTTTTATTGATTGTTTGCTATCTAATG
>CM042190.1:24704859-24729290 GCA_023539305.1 Ilex asprella
CTATATATTGGATTTGATAGATTTTTTATTGATTGTTTGCTATCTAAGGTAATTATCGTTTTTTTTAATATATATTTTGAGTAGAGTGTGAGGGATGAAAATAATGCATGCTAGTTTGTTGGTAGATATTGATATTATGATGGCAATTCCATTTAGCACTATATTTATCTGAGCATCTATAATATAAAATAAGGTCGATTTTAATAAGACAATTCGACTGTCTTAAATTGATTCATTTAAAAGTCACTAATATTTCTCTTAAAATCATTCACATTATACTGTACTTCCAGACACGAGTTTCTCTTAATTATTACATATAATCACATGGTCTCGTGTTGAATTCAGCTTGCATAATGCTGCACAATTGGACTAAAATTTTGTCTGGTATTCATTTCATTTGATTTTTAGGATGCTATTTCTTTCACTGTGCATGAAAGGACTTGTTTGAATATAACGAATCTTGCTGAAATTCACGATAAAAAGAATAAAAGAGTGTTATTTGAACGAATCTGAATTACTGTTTTTCATGTAACTTTTTTTTTTTTTTATCATGGCTTTTTATCTGACTTCAATAGTAGATTTTATTGCCAGGCTTGTCTCTGGTTATCATTATGGAAGAGCCTCTTGAAACTTCATGATCTCATTTACATAACCACCCACACCAAAAGAAAATATATCTATATAATCTACTCTAATTTTACCGTTAATTATGCACAACTTGTGAACAGAATAAACACCTACTAATGCCTAGTGAAAAAGTTGGTTCTTCCTATATAAAAATGACAAATTTTTAATGTCAAAGTGTCTCTCTCTCACCCTCTCTCTCTCTCTCGAATCACACGAAAGATATTTATTGTAATGGTGACACGATATTAACATTATACGATATTATCAATTAATAATAAATAGGAAAACAGATCTCACACAATAGCGACTTAAACATAAACTGTTCAGCAATATTGAACTGACATCACCGTTACATTGAATATTTTCTCATCTCTCACACACACATTGCATGGGAGCATTATTTGAACCTAATTTATTGATTTAATTTACTACAATTATAGTATTGATTTTGGGTTTCATTAAATATTAAAATTTAATATTAATCTAATAATTTCAATAAAACAATATTATTAAATCAAAATTTTAAATTTAAATAGATTTTGTGATTGCATGACACCCCATTATGCCTATCTAATCTTACAACCACTACAGCCACTTGATTTCTAAAGGGAGACTTTTTCCCACATTTTCTCTTTCTCTTGTCCCCCCAAAGTGTACTAGCTAAGCTACTTTATGTTATTATAATCCCATAAATAGGTGATCAATACAATATTAAACACATAATCTGTTCAATCCACGTCGCAAAATACAAATACTTCCGCGTAATACCGTCCAAAAGTCACCCCTCAAATCCATCGTTTTCTCCATTCTTTTCCTCCCACACCAACCTCAAAATCATTTGCCCCCTCTCCAAAAAAAGTCCTTCTTCACCCTTATTTATAACCATCCATAAGAGTACGCAACAGACTTTTCATTGTTAAGAGAGAAAAAAATGGCTGATATGAGCTGTAACTACAAGAGGGTTGGCCGGAGATGTCACGGTATGAGAGGTTTCCGGCTAAAATACCCCCGGAGATTTTCCGTTCAACGGCTGCGAAAGAAGTTCTTGTTCCTGTTCAGGGTCTTTAGCAGGTGGAGATTTTCTCTCAGATCGTGGAAGAGAAGTAGATGCAGAAGTAGAAGCGATATTAATGGTGGAAGTAGCAGAAGAAATTTTGTTACCCAGGAGGTTGAGGTGCCAAATATGTATCAGTATCACATAGACTATAGGCTTAGATCATTTGGACGTTCAAATTCTTTTTATTCCGAAGCCATTTCAGATTGTTTGGAGTTCATCAAACGGTCCTCTATATCAGTGGATGACATTGACAAGCCAGTCAACCAAAGATAAGAAGATTGATACTTAAAGTTGTAAACAATCCTTTAAAGGTCTTGCTTGCTTCTGTGTACAGAGACATCCGAAAGAGGTAAGTGGGTAAAAAGTTTAAGCGATGATTCTCGAACTTGAACCCACGATGTATTGCTTTGAGAGAAATGAACACGTGGCATTGCTCTATGTTGGAGTTCTATGAAATATTGGTAGTTTTGTATCAAGTTTCTCTCATGTTTTGTGTTGTTGGCTTTGATGGTTACATGGAATCATCCATGTTTCAGAAGGTTTAGATGAGTTGTAGCTTATTGTGTTCCATTCCATGTTTCTTAATCAGGACATTGGAAATAGATCTCTCTGTTTCTCTCTCTCTCCTCCGTTTTGGATATGGCCTTGGATTTTCTGTAAATATATTGTGAGAAATGGGAAATTTTTTTTTTTCATTTTTTTAATGATCATTGAAATGTGTAGTGGTTGTAATATTTCATATTTCATCTGGGGTGGCATTCTTGGGATGGTTCTTGGAAACAGCAATCTATGTAGGCCTTCATCAGACGATCGTACGACTATGGTGGAATGTATGACACTATCTGATTCATGAGTGTGAGAGCCAAGGACATTGTCAGTATTACAGGAGGCTTTCTTAGAATCTTGAATTTTATGTAAGAACATATTTGAGAAAAATATGAATATCAAGAGGTCTTATTAGTAATTCTCCATCATGATAGGTCTTGGATTTTTCTATAAATTATATAGTGAGAAAAAATGAGAAGCTTCTAGCTTTTTTTTTTTTCTCATCGTCACTGAAATGTATAGCTCTTGTTAAATTTAAAATTTCATGTGGGGTGGCAATCTTGAGGAAGGTTCTTGGAAAGAGCTCTCTTTGGTTCTTTCTTAATTGACTCATGAGTTTTGAAGATGTCCTTGACCACCACCTGCTAACCCCGGTGGTTTCGGGGTGACCTCCAAGAAACTTACTCTCTCTTCCTACCATGGGATTGAATGAGAGACCCCCCGCGGGGGGGGGGGGGGGGAGAGGGGGTTACGTCCTCATTTTGATTGATAATATGTTGTTAGAATTTTGATATTTAATTTGAACGTGATTAATATCATTCAATTAAAAATTTCTTGAAAATATAGATATAATATTTCGTATATAAGGTGGGGTGGCAATATTGGGAAAGTTCCAAGTAGGTAGGAATGAAGATTCAAAAGTTTGTGCTGACCACCTAATCGGATGCCATTATTTTTGACTAAATAAAAAAACAATAAGATGAATGAGAGAGAGAGAGAGAAAAAGAGAAGAAAAAAGATGGTGATCAGGAGAAATTTTGTTGAAATATAGATGCTATGCAGCCTCATATTTCAAACTTTGGGAAAGTTCACTTGAAATGCATCAATGATGATTATCACTAGCTATTTGAATATTTAAGTTGTTAAAAGTCATGAAGTCCCATTATCACTTCTGATCATTTTGCGGCATTCACTAATTGCTTTCTTCTGTTCATATTTGGTAGGATGGCTGTTGACTGCTTGCTGCTTCATGCAGAGCCAACCCCTCATGTACCCTTTTTCCTTTTTTATTGTTGAAACCGGACAACGAGATTTAAATTCATAATTTTATAACCTAACAACGAGGATGATAGTCATTAAATCAATTGTTAATTTTCAACTCCTCAGGTAATGTCTGATTTTTCCAAAAAAAATTTGGACAAAAAAGTAATTTTATTTAAAAAGTAAAAGCATGATTATCTACTATTTTTAAAAGTGATACACACACACACATGGGTAGAGAAAGCCTAGATGAGAAAAAAAAAAATTATTGAAATAGGAAACCCAAAATCACAAATGCTCATCTTTATGAGCTTTCTATTTTATTTTATTTTTCTCAGTGTAGTTTGACTTCGCCAGAAGACTTCATCTTTAAAAAGCAGCAGTAGGATTCTTCTCACAATTTCTCGCAATAGGATTTCAAATCTCGCCTCGCTCTTATGACATGCTATGTTTCTCTTCTCTATCTCCAAGTAAAGGGTGAGTCTCACACGTTAGTATGTAGATCACAAAGTTACACACTAATCCCTAAAAGTGCCCATAGTAGGCCAACCGTCATAACTAAACCAATCATCATATTAGTCCCTAGGCTCCTTTGCTGGAAAGGCTCAGTTTCAAAACCGCACGTGGTTCTTCCGCCTCATACAACTTCTCTCGGGATGTAGGTAGCCTCAACCCCAGCTCAGGCCCATACGGTTAATTTTGTTGTACACAACCTCATAAGAAATGAACAATGTCTCCAGCTTCGGATCTTTGACATCTGAGAATTTGCTCCGAACAAGGAATCACAGGCCCACGGCCTAACTCAGAAGCCTATGAAATATCGGGTGATGGGCGGGTCAGTCTAGCCTGTGGAGTGCGGTGTGCAACGTAGGCCACAGTGCGGTGGTCTGTTTAGTCCAATGATCCGGCCTAGCCCAAAAACTGGGCCGCTTAGCAGGCCCATGTGCACAACTAATTCTTTTTGAAGTTCCCCTAAGACCGAGAGGGTAGCGAATGACCTAATAATCATCGTTGTTAGACATTAAGATTGTGGGTTCGAATTTAGTCATTGCACCCAATTTTTTTTTGGGGAAATATTCAACTATATTTTTTTATAACTAGTTTTCATAACACACTTGATATATGTGTAAAATGTTGTTCTGAATTTTTACCATCAATGATTACAAATATATTAATATAAAATCTATGACTAAATTTATTTTGGATATACAAAGGCATTGTTGCTTGTGAAATCTGAGGGTTGGAGAGGTGAGAAGCAACATCTAAGTAGCTTCACTTGGGGAAAATTAGAATCAGAATTCCAAACAAGATGGCAAAAGAAAAGAACATTTCTTTCTTGACCAAATGAAATAGACCCACCATTTCCCCCAACAAGTGGACTTCAAATAGAATAGGTTCTCATTGGTCAAATAACAACCAAATCCCCCTCTTGTTGGACAAATAACATTACACTCCTTTTTATAACCGTTAGCGTGCCGTGAGAAAAATGTCAAAAAATTGATGATACAGACAGTCTAGTGGCCAAACAACTAATTTATGTATATTCCATTCTCAACCCTACTTAATCACTGGTCAGGGTCACCATCCCCCTCCCCCCCCCCTTTTCTCTCTGTCACCGCTGGTTGTGGGGATTTGATTCTAGATTCCGACAATTTAATGTAAGGATTTATCTATCCAAGTCACCTCTTCTCTCATCTATTCGTCTCTCTCAAATTTTAGTTGAAATTGGAATCTAAATGGGTTCGATTATTCTCTGTACTAGTGATGATGTGGCTGTATTGTGTTAAAGTTTTCATGATTTAAATCGAATCATTCACTGGTGATGATGTCTAGAGATTTTGAATTGTGATGATTTTGAGAGACTATGGTTGTCGTGGTGGTGGTCGGTTGAGGCAAACGGTGGTTGTGGGTATGTGATCAGGGTTTGTGGTGATTGAAAGTTGGTTTTTTTGTATAGTTAACCTGAGTTAAGTATTCTGTTTTGCAAAATTATATCTTGTTCATTGAACTAAAAAATATCCACTTGTCACTAATCCAGGACATTATTGAGGGGAATTGAAGGCAAGAAGTAATGAAAAGGATCTAAGTCCCCTTCCATCCTTTCATGATATGGATAATGTTTAAAAGTACACCACACTGCAGGATCAAGAGAATGATGATCATCTGCATATGATGAGATTTAGATGAGTGCAATTACAAAAGCCTTTAGGGCCACATGCAACTAAGATAGAACATCCTCACTTCTACAACACACTTTTGAAGCATTTCTCAGGACCACATGCAAAAAGAAAAATGAGGATCACTAGTTGACTTCAATTTAGTTGTTTACTTAAGTTCCTTTGGAGTCCTTGGATCTTCAGCCAATCAAAAATCAAGTAAAACCATCTAGAAGTCGCATTATAATTATAGTATTAAGAAAGAAAAAAAAAGATGTGTCAGCTAACACACAAAATTGAAACACCATACTTCAAATGAAATTCCTACCATGACAGAGACATATTGTTAATAATTTGGGTCAAACAATAAGCTTTTTGAGAAAACATTGCTAAGTAAAGTGCATAACATTCCTCATCATGCAATGATCATCAAACACACTCAAACACATCACTCACCACAAATACTTCAAAAAGGTCCAAATCGTAGTAAAAACAGTTTAGTGAAAGTGAGAAGCTTGCAAATAGTTGAATAAACACTTGGATTGTAGATTAGAGAAGCTTGCAAATAGATTAGAGAAGTAAAGAATTTCTACACCATGTCTTTTACTACAAAAGAAAGAAAAACGTAAACATGTGACATATCAATTATCTTAGTTCCGATATAAGGGGCATCCCCAATCTCATTAGAACTCTGAAATTGAGAGAATTACTGAAAGCGATACTCGACAAAAATTCAAAAGACAACATAAGTAAAAATTGTAAACTTTACTATCCCACATAAGTAAAAAAAGGTCGACACAACCAATTAAAGTACTTTACAACTAAGAAAATGATATAAAAACAATAAAACTTATCACAAACTTTCAAATTATAATTTACCTGAATTTTTCATCGTTCACATACCAAAAACTCTGTACAAAACACAAAACCAAAAATAAAAATTAAAAATGTACCAAATTTCCATTTTCACCATTTTCTTGAGATGATCAAATCAAATCAAAAAGAAAGAAATTAAAATGAATAGATGTAAGACACTCATTTGAACATTTTCATTCTTAGAGGCATAGTTTTAATTCAATGGCCAAAAAAAAAACCTACCATATAATAAAAACTAAGTCCCAAGTTACATATAGAAGTAGTATATACCTCTAAAGTTTTTAAATTCAAGACATAAAGCCTTGAACATAGTCAAGTTGCTAGTTTTGTGCATATATGCTGCTATTAAGGCTATTGCAAGACTTGATAGATATTGGAGCCCTTTGCACTTGTATAACCTCACTAGAATTGCCTCATCGAGCTGATTCAAAGAGAGACAAACTGCTTTGAGGTTACGAATATGATCACATATATTTCATTGGTTGAACCACTATAGGCAGAAATGTAATTTACCCAAGAACCTCTCTCATCCCCAGCAAAATACACAAATCTGATCCGTACACATTGTGGCATCTTTCAATGCATCCCTCGGTGACACAAAAAAATAAAAAATAGTATAGAATTCAGGCTCCCTAATTCTTAAACCATGACAAAAATATTGCTTCATTTATTCTCAACAGCCAAAAATGTATCAAAGAAATTAAGTTTTCAAACAGAGCAATATTTATAGTAATAAGACCTAGGTATGCATATTCAAATTAATTTTTAGATTTTTAAGCACAAATATACTTTGCTCAGATCCAACCTATCAAAGCCACAATGATAATAGTCAATTTACAACAACAGAGAATATAAGAAGGTATATGAGTTGCAATTAAATTATGGTGTCCCAAATACTTTTAGGATCAAAACAACAAAATAACATAAATTTCTACATACAAAAAACCAATGCGTAAAAACTAAATGAAAGGTTCTACATATACCTACCTATATATACATAGATTTAACCCTAATCAAATAGAAATACTAATTCATTATATCACCCAAGTCAAACATAAAAACTCAAAATTTAACGAAGCCTTTACAACAAACAAACTCATTTTCTCTCTCGCCTTGCTGTGATTGACAACTAATGGAACGGGAATAGATTGGTCAACTAAATGATATCCAGCTGTATGCATAACAATCCCACAAAATAAAAATAAAAATCAAAAACCATAAAAAATCAATGAAATTCAAAGAACAACAAAATAAAGGAAACTACACCTTGATCACAATCTAAAGTCAAAGAGGGAGAGATACTTGGTGGCTGTGGTTGGTCAACTCGTTCGAGTATAAGGATTGTCCATCACCACATTTCACGTAGTTGCATAGATAAAATGGAACATAAATTCAACCCATTGTACCCACAAAAATCCATGTCAATCAAAAAAGTCTCTCTCACGGGCATTTCATAAAAAAAAAAAATTGAACAATCATTAATAGGGTTTTTTGTTCCATATTATATCAGAAATTGAACAACATAAATATTAAAATCCACAACCCAAATGCCATTCCAATATTCCAAATGTAATACATAAGAAAAAAATGAAAAAGATATGAAATAATTAGAGAGAATGAGATTCAAAACTATTTGCATATAAATGATGAAGCACGGTGTAGTAAAAACAAAAAATAAAAGAACAAAGATTAACAATTTGCATGTATACCCCAAAGCATTTTCAGAACTTTAATAGAACATATGGTGAGTATGTTTGGTGGAGAAAAGGGACCATTTTGGGTAGACATTAGGCAATAGTTGGGGGAGACATTGGGTCTTAGTGGAAGAGGAGGTTTGTGTGTCTCTTAACAACTAATCAGCGAAATGGAAAAGGAGGTGTCACTGTGTGTGACTCTACTGGAGGTGTCGCTGGGGCGTAACAAAAAGAGCAATAAAGAGAGAAAGAGAGGCTAAGTGCTGACAACATCAGCGGAGGTGCTAGTGTTGCTGATGGTGTCGCTGGAACGTAAGAGAGAGAGAGAGAGAGAGAGGGTGGCAAAAAAAAAAAGAAGAAACAGAATGATGGCTTGTCTGACGAAAGGGAAGAAAAAAGAAAGAGAGATCGATGGAAGGTAGTAGAAGTATTGATGTCTCACAAGTGAGCTGACTAAGAGATCTCAAATTTTTGAAAAAAATTGAGGGGGAAAAATGATGAATTTGAGGAAAAATGAGAGAGGTATTGACAGCCCGTTGGATGAGTTGAATTGTGACTGTTGGATTTGTTTGTTGAAGCCTCTCTATTTTATATTATAGATATTTTTTTTGTAACTTTCTAATGTACCCAAAAAAAGGGGGCTTGTGTGTTTGAGTTGTTGGGGTGGTACTTCTTGCAGTGGTGCAGATAACTTGTCGGAGAAGTTTGGGGAGATGTTTCTTGTGAGTTTTAGTGGTGGTGCATATGACTAGTTGGAGAAGATGGCCAAAATGCTCTCCACAGTGTAGAGGATGTTATGGTCATTTCACCGTTGTCGTAGAGGTATTTGACTTCATTTTATAGGATTATTCTTATTTTTTTGTTACGCAAAATGGAAGGATGTCATTGACGAGAGAGGGCAGTCTTATTTGTTAAACAAGAGGGGGTTTGGTTGTTATTTGATCAAATCTTAAGGGAAGTGGATATAATTTCCCCCAAAATATATTTATTTATCATTTGTTACCGTTTTTTCAATGACAATTTAATTTTGCCAAAAAAAAGTAAAATTATATTTAACTACTATTTACAAAAGCAATCTATATGAATCTTAGTGTATATAGATATTGCACTTATGTATCAATATGGTCATACTCATGAATTTTCGAGGAAATGAACATGTTCCGAGAGGCAAAAAGTCAAGAGAAAACAAAAACAAAAACAAAATGCAAGCGATGCTTACAAAGTTATTTAAAAAATAAAAAATATTTTAAAAAATTTATAATTTGATAATTTTGTCCAGTTATTTAAATCTAAATGCATTACATCATATGTTAATTTGTATGTACTAATAATAAATCACATGTAAATATAGGTTGAAATTAATTAATTAGCAAAAATTGAGATGGAATCCATGCCATTATTTAATAATTCAACTTAATTGAGTTATTTAAAAATTAGTTCACATCAAATACTTGATTCTTAATGAAATTAGACATGACTTGAAAAAACAAAATTCTTCAAATATTTAAATCGAACCAAAATTTAGTCTCTTGACCTGTCTAATTGTACCTAATTAAAGGGGATAAATTTATGATACCCATAAAAAAATATGGGTAAGACCATCTTTAACTTGATCTCTATTTCCTTTCTTTAATCTATTTTAGGTAGCTAAACACAAAAAAACATTCTCCAACTCATTCTCTATTTTTCATTTCACCCAAATAACTCTTAAAAGGTGGAGATCCATTTAACCTCTCTATATTCTCTCTCTATCTCTTTCTCTCTCTATATATGTTGTATTTCCTTTACATTATTGAAAATTAATGAAAGTTGGGTGAGAGAGTTATAAAAAATAGATAGTGTGATTGAAGTGAATTTGTAAAAGTGAGTAATAAAAGTATAGAATGTAATATTTAAATAAATTTTAATAAATTATTTTGAAGAATTGGGTTGGTGATGCTCTAACATACCAAAGTTAGTTGAGAGTTATTTATTATTTTATTTTAAATAATTTATTTTCATTAGTTATTTAATAATAAAAGAATTTAAGATTAGTAAGTTAAAGACTCCAAATTAAAAACTCTTTTCAGCAATCGATTTGGTGTCTAAAACTAAAGAGCAATGTTAGATGGACTTAAAAAGTAGACTTAAAAAATTGACTTGATAATTTCAACCATTAATTTTACTATAAGTCCCAGTATTTATTGAGACCTATTACTTATTCAATAATTAAAATTATTAAATTATTTTTTTAAATATAATTTTTAAATCCACCTAACATTACTTGAAAGTAAAAAATTTGGTCAGACGCTCAGACCCGCAATAGACGCCCATTTCAGATCCCCCCTCTCTCTCTCTCCCATAAAGCCCAAATCCATAAAACGCCAAGCCATGCCAAGGACGCACCGTTTCCCAAAACTCCACGGACTCTTGGAAAAAGCCTGCAATCTCGCCCGACTCGCCACCACCGCCGCCGTCACGACCGCAACCCTCACCTCGCCTAACCGCTCCGCCGCCGCTTCTACAATGGACGACGTTCAGCCCCTTAAAACCCGTCTCTGTATAATCGGAAGCGGCCCTGCCGCCCACACTGCCGCAATCTACGCCGCCCGAGCTGAACTGAAACCCATCCTCTTCGAAGGCTGGATGGCGAACGACATCGCTCCCGGCGGCCAGCTCACTACCACTTCCGAAGTCGAAAACTTCCCCGGTTTCCCCTCTGGCATCTCCGGCATCGATCTCACGGACAGCTTTCGCGCCCAAACAGTTCGCTTCGGCACCCAAATCTTCACCGAAACGGTGAACAAAGTAAATTTCACTTCGACCCCCTTCAAAATCTCTACCGATTCCACCACCGTAATCGCCGATTCCGTCATCGTCGCCACCGGTGCTGTTGCCAAGAAATTGATTTTCCCCGGCTCCGAAAAGTATTGGAACAAAGGAATTTCGGCTTGTGCAGTCTGTGACGGGGCGGCCCCGATTTTTCGGAACAAGCCACTGGCGGTGATCGGTGGTGGTGATTCGGCAATGGAGGAAGCAACATTTTTATCCAAATACGGGTCGAAAGTGTATATAATTCATAGAAGGGATGAGTTTAAGGCTTCGAAGATAATGCAGAATAGGGCGTTGAACAATGAGAAAATTGAGGTTTTGTGGAATTCGGTGGTGGTGGAGGCGTATGGGGAGGGAGAGAAGAGGGTACTGGGTGGGTTAAAGGTGAAGAATGTAGTGACTGGGGAGGTATCTGATTTGAAGGTGTCGGGGTTGTTTTTCGCGATAGGGCATGAGCCGGCAACCAAGTTTTTGGATGGGCAGTTGGAGTTGGATGCTGATGGCTATGTGGTGACGAAGCCTGGTACAACACAGACTAGTGTAAAGGGCATTTTTGCCGCGGGTGATGTTCAGGATAAGAAGTATAGGCAGGCTGTTACTGCTGCCGGCACTGGTTAGTAGGATATTTGCTCTTTTGTATTTTATGTCCAACTGACCTTTTTTGTTATTAATTGAGTATATCTGGATGTAATTGTCTTTAATTCATGATTTTTCATTGCTTATTGAGGTTTTAATGAGGATCATAAGGTGGTATCATTCTTCAAGGTGCTGTGGCACAGGTTTATGTTGGGATTCAATTAATATGTTTGTAGAGGCATTGCATGATGTTTAAGATAACACCTTTTAAAACTAGAACTGAAAACTTGAACCCTGAAGCCTTTGTCAACTGGTCGGTGGGTTGCTACTAGTACTTTTGCTTTGAGGCATTTGAACTCTGATCCTTAGGTTGAGAAGCTTTTGATGATAGTAACGGTTCTATGTTATTTATTTATTTATTATTACAACTGTTAGATTGCATATTTGAACCGGTGACCACCTCTCCTTTTAGGTGGAGTTAACCATCTAGGGTAAACCCGCAGGTCTATGGTAACATTCTATGTTGACAGTAGACTCAGTACTGGGGACATGGCATGTCAATCCGAATGGCCATGTGCTGAAAGAAGCCCAAACTTATGAAATCATGAATGAAATTGATGGCTTTTGAGAATAGGTTTGAATGTAAGGATCGAAGTTTTACTGCAGGCTGCGGGTTAACATCACACGATAGAATGTGCCAGATCAAGTTAAAATGAAGAAATGAAAGTTTGATAATTCTTGAATATGGTTTGGACACGAGTAAAACAAACTTTCTTGATTGGAAGGTAGCACGAGCAACATGGTAATGAAAGTTTTATTGAGTGGTGGCCTTACAAACTCTACATATTTCTAGTTCAAGACAACAGATTATAGGAGATAAAAAATGGTGAGGGCCTGAGAGGGGAAACTAGATTCCCATGAAGTGGGGGTATGCAAATGAAAGGGAAAAGGATGAGAGAAAAGGAAGTTGACATTCTGATGGAAGAATACATAAGGAAAAACTACAATCTTCATAAAAGATCTATGTTATGAGAATTTGCATGCTTATATAGGAAGTGGTGAGGGAGTCTCATTTGATATTTTTAGGGAGTGACTCATCATCTGAAAATATGGTTTTGACAAAGAGACCAATGTTATGTAGATTAAAATATTTGATTATATTATAGAAAAGTAGCAAGGGAAGCACTATAAACTTTTTGTGGTAAGGTGATGGTTTTCTAATTTTAGATTTGAAATATAACACGTGCGCCACTATAATTTTTATGATGTATGAAGTGTGAACAGACTAGCTAAGTGTTATTTTCTTTTCTTGTTCTTCCCTTTCGGCCACAAAAAGAAGGTTGCTACATTGTATATTGTTTTCTCTTTACGAAATTGATAATGTTGTATGAAATATGACGGGAAGCTACAACTTTGGTACTCCCTATTTGAATTTGTCCTTCTCTTATGGGGATGCCTTTAGGAAACTCCATTTATGCAAGACCAAGGGCCTTCTCGGTTGAGCAGAAAAAGGTTTGAAAATTTGGGGTGCAACTTGGTTGGGCCCGAGCCTAATCCAAACTTAAACCAAATAAGTCGATACTTGATTTAGATATTTTTAATACTTGGGCTAGCTTTGCTAAAAAACAAAATCCCAAACCAAATAAAAATTTGACATTACTTGAACTGAGATATCGGGTTCAACTGGATCCCAGCAAAAGAATCTTTTCTTATTTCTTTCTATTACTTTTTTCTCTTTCGTCCTTTTCCATAATTTCTTCCTTACATCCTTTTTTTGCCTCCCTCTGTTTTCCCTTCTCTGATCACCCTCTTCTTTCTCTCTCTCTCTCTCTCTCTCTCAATGCCTGGGGCCTTTTTCTGATAATTCCGTTCTCTCTTCTCTTCACACACGCCACCCTTGCTATCACCTTTGCTCTCTGTCTCGCATTGATTTTTTCCCTCTATCCTTTCTCTTTCCTCTCAACTTCTATATGTCTCTTGGATCTCTTTCTTCATCCTCTGTTTTTTTTGTTCATTTTCCCTTCTAGATCTTTGATCTTTACTTTACGTTTTTTCTCTTATAGCCACAGCCGATTCCCAAGCCCCTACCCCTCTGTTTTTTGGTATTTTGGTTGTTTTAGCTACCTACATCGGTTGATTCATTTTGTGGGGAAGTGTTTTGTGATGTGTGAATTTGGTAGAATATTTGGCTACTTTAAGGGGAAATTTCTGACACGCTGATGTAATGGGGGTGGAAACTTGGACAATACTCGGATTAAAAGGCTCCAGTGGAAACTCGGGTTTGGGTTGAGCTTGCTTTGTAGGTTTCATTTCGTGGGTTGAATCTGAGTTGGCCCTCAACTCACCCGAATTGCATCCCTATTGAAATTGAAAATAGTAGAAATGCTGCTTTGTCTTGTCATAGAGTTGGTGCCAAAATTTTGCTTCCAAAATTGTCAGCTGAGGACTGTTTTTATTCTCAGTAGATCTGAGTTGCTCTCTTTCCTTTCTTTTTGGTGCAGGGTGCATGGCAGCCTTGGATGCAGAACATTACCTGCAAGAGATTGGATCCCAAGAGGGTAAGAGTGATTGATTGCTTGAAAACACGCCAGAGGTCTAAAAGCTACTTCATTTGATATGGGAATGAAATTAAGTCTATATTGAAAAGAATAGAACTTTGCTTTGATTCCAATCTTTAATTCTTGATGATATATGATTTAGCAGCAACGGAAATTGTTTGTTTCTCACGTTTCCATCATTGCTGGTCATTGTGCTGTTAAAACTTACAATGTATTGTTAGATACAATGATAGACTACAATTATTCATTTTTATCTTCTTTGTTTGCTGTTTGTTCCTCAATCAAACGGTTGGAAGTTTCAAACTACGATTTTTTCTATGCATAGGTGTGTTGGCTTTGAGACAAACCATCTTTCGCAGATGTAATGAGTCTTGACCTGTGACATTCTTGTATTCTCCTCTCACATTTTGTCAGGTCTGAGTTCGATGGTTTATTGAATTAAAATTTGGTGATTAGTTGGTGAGTTTACTTGAGCTAAATTTGGATGGAGCTTGTTTTACGTATCTAAAATAGTATATAAACCCTGTGTGCCTCTTCATTCATTGCCAATTAGTTTTGACTTGAATGCTTTAACATGGTATTAGAAATGGGCTTAAAGAATCTTTTGGGCAAGACTCTTATTTGTTTAGCACATGATTCCCCATTTGTTTGTGACAGGAGCGAAACCTTGTGTTGAGTAAGGGGTTACGTGTAGAGAAGCATTAGAGTTTGTCTCAAATCTTGAAAATGATACATTTTTAGCTAGTATGTGATTCTTATGGGCTTCTTAGCTCATTATCAATTGGTTTGCAGTCATGAGTCGGGGAGTATTAGAGGTTATTTCACACCAGTACCGTCTAAACTTGTATGTGGGCTTTTGTTGGTCACTTTATTCATCGTTAATTGGTTTTGAATTGCATAATTTAACCTTGATAGAATCCGAATTCATGTGCAGTTATAATCATACATGATTCAAAAGTTTAAAGCTCAAACCTAGAGTTATTTTTGGCTAATCTTTGTACATGAATGCATCTTTGTTTTCTTGGTGGTTATTTTCGTGTCTTCTGTGTGGCCCACAATGTGGGTTCCTACGTTCCTTATTTGAGTCCTATTTTTCTTTGAATTTTTTAGGCTGCGATGCCACAAATAGGATTTGGGCTCATTTATAGTTGAACTCAAACTTGAGACGAAGCTCGAGCTGGAACTTTTGTCTAATCTTTGTGTGTAAAGTCAGGATAGAGTCTCTTGTTTTTCCGATGTGGGATTGGTCTCATTCCTTCTGTGTGGCTTCTAACAGTCAGCAATGTAACTAGTTTGTCTATTTCAATGTTTGCTTTATGTTTATCAACAGAAAGTATGATGTCATATGCTATGAGGTTGGTCTCTGAATTGGTTGTTCGAGGATAGACTGGTCGCAATCACATGTGTAATATATGTTTTTCACACAGGATTTCATGCTCCACGCTCTGTTTATGATGTGTCTACAGTCTCTGATACGATTACGATTTTTCGAATATTTTACCCCTTTCACGCTTAGTTATGAGGCACTCACAACAGAGTCGTACAAAAGTGGGTATCAAATTACCAAAAAATTTCAGAGGATTTTTTTTCCCCATAAAATAGAGCTTCAAGTATCATAGGATTATCTAGCATCCCAACTATGTTGGCACCTCAGGAAATCCCAAATCATGTGCTATAGGCTTGAATATTATTAATGAAAGAAAAAGAGAATACATGAAGTGGAAAAACAAAGAAAAGTCTGGTTCCGATAGCTTATAAATGCCACAATCCAGCTCATAGAGCACTCAAAACCTCCCTATGGTTTAAACCTATCCGAAGGGAGGTTATACATGTCGTTACACAGTTGAGTAGCAAGCACTGTAGGTGTAGCCTGCCACCATTGAAAACCTGAATAGGATAAACCAATATTTACACATTTATCGGCTACAATATTTCCTTCTTGAAAGATACAACTAAAACGGAAGTTTAAATGCTGCAAATAATACCTGCAATTTAGCCAACGAATTTTAAGGGACCAGGGTGGGTCATAAGATGGATTAGCCAAACATTGAATGACAGAGTGAGAGTCAGACTCCAACCAGAAGTATCTCCAACCCTTCTGCCAAGCTTATTCAATACCAATAATAATTGCGACCAATTCAGCATAGAAAGCAATTTGCACACCCAAAAATTTACTAAAAAATCCCTTAACAAAACCCCTATTAGTTCTATAAATTCCAGCAACAACAGCCGGCCCAGGATTTCCTTTGGCTAAATCATCCGTGTTCAATTTAATCCAACCACTAGAAGGGGGATACCACTTTATAGGAATAATTGAAAGGGCCTTTCTGTATAGACCTTGTACACCAACAGATCTAAGAATCAATAGATCAGAAACAGAATTATCCATTATTTCAGTAGTACTTTTACCAATAGTAGAAAACATAGCAAGAATATGATGGCAAGACTTTTTGAGAAATGGCTTCTGGCCTTCAAAACGATATGAATTATGAGAATACCAAATAGCCTCAAACACCAAAAGCACCGCAACTATCCATAGATTGTATACTTGGGAGATCATAGTACGAGATAAAATATGTTGCCAAAAATCCAAAATAGAAATATTCTGGGTAGGAACATAGACCTGGAAAATTGAAGCTAACCACCTCCATAAATCTGTAGCAAATTCACGAGAAATGAACAAGTGAAAAGCATCTTCCCAATGACCTCTAGAAGTGCATAAACTACAACAAGAAGCCATAGAGGATCCCCGTTTTTGAAGTTGATCATCCGTAGGGAGTCTATTCCAAAAAAGTTCCCATGCCAAAAAAGAAAGTCTGGGAGGAATGAATGAATGCCATAATAAACGATCCCAAGGAACAATAGCCAACTGATCACGACAGTGGGAATAAGCATCAGAGAATGTTAATGCACCTGTACTACTACAAGGCCAAACTAAGAAATCTACTCTATCATTCACATGAAGAGTCATCATTTGAATAACATTAGACAAATCTGGATAAGCCAATAAAAAATTAGAAGGCAACGACCAAGAGTGATTGGAAATAAAATGGGACACATTACGATTTAAACCAACAACCAAAGAAGGAAGAATCTGAAGTTGTTGATAAATAGGCTCCCCTAACCAATTATCGTTCCAAAAATCTACTTTCCTGTCATCACAAACTACCCACTGAGCAATATCAGGCATAATAGACTTTAAACCCAGCCAGATAGAAAAAATCTTGTAAGTATATGCAGTTTTAGATAAAGATAAATGAAATCTAGCATGCATGAGCCCACTCTAGACACTATTATCAGTTAAAATACACCAACAGGTCTTCATGAGAGCAACACGATTAAGAGCCTTAAAACAACGTAGTCCAAGACCACCCTCTGCAAGAGAAGAACTTAAACGAGCCCAAGAAACACAAACTAACTTTCTAGTACTGATATTTCCTGTCCATATAAAATTGCAAACCTAAGACTGAAGTTGCTTCAACAGAGAAATTGGCCATAGATACAACCTAAAAGAGTGCAAGAGCATAGGATAAATCATTGCTTTCACCAACTGAACTTTCCTAACTAAAGAGAGAAGTTTACAGTACCAACCCTCCAGTTTAGAATTAACTTTATCGGCCAAACACTGCAAATGTATCATCTTAGGTTTGCCTTTAAAAATTGGGACCCCCAAATAAGTAAAAAGAACAGAGCCTTCACTAATACCGAGAGCTGAGGAAATAAAATGCCGTCAATGGACTGCCCCTTTCCTAATAAAACTCTGCTTTTAGCTTTACTAACTATTTGACCAGATGCCAGACCAAAATGATCCAAAAAATTCAGCAAAGAATGTAGGGCAGTTGAAGTAGCCTTACAAAAGACAAAAATGTCGTCAACATATAACAAGTGAGTTGGAGCTTTAAACCCTCTAGGAGAGGAAATATGAACAATCTTACCCTCAACAGCCAATAAAGAAATCCCCCTACTGAGAACCTCTTCAGCTAAATAAAAGAGAATAGGGAATAAGGGGTCACCTTGTCTAACACCCCTCTGACAAGAGAAATAGCAAAATGGGGAACCATTGATTAAGATAGACAATTTAGTAGAAGATAACATAGTAGAAATCCATTGAGAAAGCTTATCAGAGAACCCAAAACGCAGAATAACTTTAAGCAAGAACCCCCAATGAAGAGTATCAAAAGCTTTGATAACATCAAGCTTTAATCCCACATCCCCCCCCCAAAACATTTAAGATCCAAAAGATTAAAGCACCCAGAAGCCAACCCAAGACTCTCAACAATGTTTCTACCTTTAATAAATGTAGTCTGATTAGGAGAAATAATTCTGCTTGCAATTGAACTCAACCTGTCAACAATGACCTTGGGAATGACTTTAAACAAAAAATTAGCAAGAGCAATAGGGTGAAATAGAGTGATATTATTAGCTTCAAGGACTTTAGGAATGAGAACCACACAATTAGAATTAAAAGCTGGAGGAAGCCACCCAAGAGTAAAGAATTTTGTAATTGCATTAATAACATCAGTGCCCACTACATCCTAGCAAGATTGAAAAAACAAACCTCCAAAACCATTTGGACCAGGAACATTATGAGGATCAAGATCAAATATATCCTTTTTAAATTTGCTAGTAGAAGGAATAGAAGTAAGCATAGAGTTTTCAGCATCGGTCACCATAGCAGGAATAGTTGACTCCACTAGACCATTATTATAAAAGGGAGAAGCGGAACTATATAGATTTTGAAAATAAGAGATAATATGGTCTTGAATAATATTAGGATCTTGCACAATATTATCATCAATCAGCAAAGCATGAATCTTACCTTTAGCCACTCTGACCTTAGCCATTTTGTGAGAAAAAAATGTGGTATTCCTGTCCCCATCACTAACCCATTTAATCCTTGACTTATCCCTCCAAAAACCTTCTTGAATTTTGAGAGCATCAAACACCTCTTTTTTCGCATTAGATTCTTTCTCTAACAAATGATCCAAGGGCCTCATCGTGTCAATATCATGCTGAATACAGAAAAGAGATTCATAAGACAACCTAAGTCTGTCATCAACATTACCAAAGACATTTTTCTTCCATGATTTGAGGGCAATTTTAAGTACTTTCAACTTCTGTTTAAGAACAACAAAGCGGCAACCAGTAAAAAAACATGAATTCCAAGTATCACCCATAAACTGCTTAAAACATGGATGACAAACCCAAGAATTAATAAATCGGAAAGGCCTTGGACCCGATGCAGATGACTTAGTAGCAGTGAAAAGAAGAGGATGATGATCAGCACAAAGCTTAGGCAAAGAAATACAAAAATTATCATCCCAATTATCCAACCAAAGAGAATTGCACAAAGATCTATCCAGCCTCATTTCAACCTTGGAGTGAAGACCCCTCGCTCAAGTAAACAAAGCTCCCTTGGTGTCCATGTGGGAAAAATCACAATAGTCACTCATAGCTTGAAACTCAGCACAAGAAATCCTATTAGGAAGAAGACCTCCTCTTTTTTTATGGGCCCCAAGAACAGCATTAAAGTCCCCGATAATCATCCAAGAACCAATAATAGAGGTTTTCAGAGAGTAGAAATCATCCCACAAAGTTCTCTTCTTAGTATAGGTGGTAGAAGCATAAACAATAGTAAAGGTGCATAAGCTATTATTAAAAAAAGATTAAAAAGTAACCTACTAATCAAAAATAGAAAAAACTGTAGGAGCAGGGATAGAATCAACACAGAAGACCCACAAATTAGGAAGAAGGGAGCCTTGATTGTTAAGAGCCACCAGTTTAAAACCCAAAGCTCTCCAATAGTAAACAGGAATAGAGGAGAAGTCAACCATAGGCTCTGCTAAACCAAAAATATCTGGTTTATGAGTGTTACAAAAATTACTTAATTCTTTTAATGTAAGCCTATTACCTAGGCCTCTTGCATTCCAATGTAGCACTGTCATTAAGAAATTTGATCAGAATGACGACCCTAGATGAAATAAGGAATCTCCTACGGAGCTTGCTAAGATCAATTCCTGAATAGTTTTAGGATCTCGAAACTCATTCTGAAAATTCCTTTCATTCCTTTTGTCTCCCAAAACTAATCTTATGTGTTCTTTTTCGGAAAGTAAAACATTTCATTTTCAAAAAAATTTAGACGGATAATATTGGTAAGTACATGCCCCAAGGCTATATGGGGAGCATATTTTTGGGAAAAATGTTATGGATACCAAATGTTTTACCAAAAAAATATTTTTATCAAATGAGTTGTCAGTTACATATCGCTCTTGGACCCACCAAATGCTGATCAAATATTTTTGATTGGATGTGTAGTTATTAACTCATTTGGTAAAAATATTTTGTAGTAATGTTTTGGTAAACATAACATTACTCTATTTTTGGTTAAAGATGATCAGTAATGCAAAACATCTAGTCTAAGAAATAAGCTATTCTCACAAAGATGCTCGGCAATGCAAAATACCTAGTTTGGGAAATAAACTATTCTCACAATCCGAGAGACTAGGTAATTTTGTATCATGTCTCACATCTCATATCTCAATAGGAGAGAGAGAGAGAGAGAGAGGTGTTCAAGGGTCCGACGAGCAGCCTCAACAAAGCAAACCAAATGGGGAATCATGGTCTACATAGTGAAGTCTTGTTTGCATATGCTCTGAACTCTCCATGTTTGACCACAAATTTTGGATGAAGTCAACCAAATGGGGCTCTTAATATGCATTGTTAAACCCTGTTTGGATATCATCAACATGACAAAGAAATCAGATCGTCGGATCTAAATTGGGTTGTTGCAAACATGGTTTACATAGTAAAGTCTAAACATTGGGTCACCAGATTTACAAATTCTAAAATTCATACTTCTTAAACCGTTTCTCCATGGGAATTAGAATTACGATTCGGTTCGTTATACCGGCATGAAAAACCTAGTATGTACTCCCTATTCCTACGTACACAGGATCTAGTAATTGTATAATAATTAAATGACCCAAAACCTTTTCAAAGAGCCGTCTTAGCTCAGCCGGTAGAGCGCGTGGCTTTTAACCACGTGGTCGTGGGTTCGATTCCCACAGACGGCGGAACCATACCATTTATGACTAATTGGCTTTTTTTCAAGTCATAATCCAGTGGGCTTATAGGAACATGATTTCATCTGAGTTGGGCTTTGACATGGTCTCTTGTCTTGGCACTTCAGAAGCCCACTGGACTGGACTCTCCTTTCAAATTCTCTACCCATTTCATACATTTGGACAATTTCAATATGATTTTTCTTTTAAATTCTATTTCATTATTTTGTCATTCACGCACCAAAGAAATTGCTGATAAAAAATTTAGATCAAATGACGTGTTGGTGCTAATTAAGCAATGTTTTTGTTTTTTTTATCTAATGCTTGTTTTTAGGGCCAAAATTTTGAAAAACCTTTGTTTTAAATTTGACCAAAATAAATCTATTTAATTGCATGGTTGAAATTTTGGTTCGATAATTTTGTTTAGTCAATACAATCGCGTTGTTGTACATTATTTGGTCTCATTTTTGGTTCCATCTATCTTTTTTTTCTCTCTTTTTTTTTTTTTGGTCTGACATTATTACAAGGAGGAGAACAACGAGGTTCGAACTCGTGATTTTAAACTTCAATAGTAGGGACGATGATTATTAACCCAACCGCTAACCTTGTCTTTACACTTTGTTTCAACTGCATTAAGTTAAACTCCAATATTCAATTAACTAAATTCAAATAGTAGGGGGACCAACTTAGGTACTTACACAGAGGCACTATTCAATACAACGTTAGTATAACGTTATCATTAACAGTCTTTCAGTATTATTATGTATTAATTAATTTACCAGTGTGCATAAAATAATTATTCTATTATGTTGGGTATGCTTATGAGATATATAATGTATATTCATAGTAACTATTTGCTGCACATATGAAACCACTCACAAAATGCGGATTCCATTCCCTCAAATATTTTTTTTTTTCAATTTTTTTTTGATAGATCATTCACTATTAACGAATGAGAGAACCATTTGTATATAATAGATTGTATTAGCATTTGCTCAACCCAAACAAATTTATCTTATGTTGTATCATGTTTGAGTCGTATTTAAGTTGTATTTTGCCACGTTTGAATCATATTCAATTGAATTTACGTCGTCAATCCACTCGACAAATTTGATTAATACATGAACCCATTAAAATCAAATTCGAAGTAATTAACTGGTTTTATATTGGACTAATTGGTGCGAACATGTGTTGTATGCCAACTATTTTGATTTTTTGTAATAAAAAGATAAAAATAAATCGAACCAATTTTCTTTACATGAAGATGATTATTTACTGTATGATGATTATTGAATTTTATGAGGCTCACTTGTCCACTTGTTAATAGACGGTTATACAAAGTGACACTGTTGACGTGGAGTAACAGTTAGACTCAAGATTTTTCTTATATTTTGGGTTCTATGAACCAAATTGCATAAAGTTAAAAAAAAATAAAAACTGAATTGCATAGCATATAAAAACTGTAATATTTAACTTCAGTAAGTGATTAATAGATGAATGACTACCGATTTCTTGGACTAATAAGAAGTTACTACAATAGGTTATTATTGTCTTTTTATCTTTTTAAGGATAGTATTATCAATTAAATTTTTTTGTTAAGTATTGACATTCAAAAATAGTATATAAATTATTAGATCTATTCAAATATTTATTTTTTATTGAATTTGGATATGCACTACGTACCTACAAACATATAATGTAATTTTGTGATTATTTAATAGAATTGAGTAGAAACCCACATGTTAAATGTTAAAATCATCTCTAATCAACTTATTTAGATTAGAACGAATATCTATTTTTACGAATTAATATCTATATAATAGAGTAGCTTACAATTCAAATCTCAAAAGATAAATCAAATAATTTTTGCTATTCGCGGTTGAGATCGTTTTAAAGTTTACTTTAAAGTTAATATAACAGTTAATATTAACATCCTAAATTTAATAAGAAAAATAGGTCCCTAAAGATGTGTTCGGAGTAATTTTTTAAAAGTACTTCTCGAAATTATTTCTCATAAGTATTTTAAAAAAATAATAATATTTGAAACCGTACTATCATTATCTCTACCACCACCACCCTCCTACCACTGTCATTACCATCCACTACAATTATCACCGTCTCTTGCCACCACCACCTCTCACCCCTATTACAAATTGATGCTTAAATTTTTTTATCTCTTCTCTATGTTTGTGATTTAACTTTGGATATGAATATAAATATATTTATTATTTACTATTATTTATTACATTTTATTTTTAAACACAAACAATAACTAGTATGTACCATAAAAAATAAAATACGTTTGACTTAAGCCACTTTAATTTATAATATAAATTCACGTGTAGCATATTTCTAGCACTTATATCCCACTAGGGCAAGAGACAAGGTACATGTGCGAGAGAGAGACAGAGACCACTCACCTCCTCATCTACGTATAGGACAAAATGGTTCATGCAAGTCTTTTCTTTTCCCATCCCTTTCGTGGGCTTATTAGAAAAGTTGAAAGAAATACAAAGAAAACAAAAGCAATGTTAGTGGTCCTCGTGAAATAATGAAAAAGTACGTACAAATGGGGTCCAATTAGAACAAGTCATGTTTTGCCAGCTATCCTCTTCCCCACCCACCTAACCTTTCTTCATTAATGGGCTGGCATTGCATATCTACCTTTCCCCACCTACCTTTTGATTAATGGACTAATCCATTTTCCTTTACCAAAAAAAAGAAAAAGAAAAATCTTTTTTTTTTATTGTTTGCTGTTAAAATGGTGTATTATTGTTATAACATAAATAACCCATTTATAGTATAAGACTGGTGTCCAAAAAGGGATTGGGAAGAGTAGGTGTACAATTTGTGTAGGTCAATCAAATACAATATGTTTTGAACCCATGGATATAAAGGAATTGAGAGAAGTAAGTGTACAATTTGTGTGAAGTCGATCTTTTCCTTCAATATGTCTTAGATTTTAAATAGAAAAAGACATGGGAGGACGTTGTTGATGTTCCAAACGGACTCAACTACTAAGCAAATGGATGATCAAAAAAGGGTGGATTGAAATTTAACTAAAATGTCCCTTGAGGGTCAATCAAATACAATATGTTTTGAAACCATACATATAACGTGCCATGAAAAATCAACTTGCAAGAGACTGGTGTTCAAGATTTCATATATATATATATATATATATATATATATATATATATATATATATA
>CM042190.1:24736408-24749059 GCA_023539305.1 Ilex asprella
ACATTAATACAAAGCAATTCAGTAATTATCTACGTACTGGTAAATAAGCATAAAAAAAAAAATAACAGGATCTTCCAAAATAGATAATCCAAATCAGTTTTTTAAAAACAGTTTTTTTTAAAAACTTTTAAAAACAGTTATAACCATTAAACTTAAACCAGTTTTTTCCATTCATCCCACCAACGACCAAAAGATACACAAAAATCAAACATATTAATTTACAAAAAAAAAGAGTTGATCGAATAATATACAAAATATAATTATTTCGTGTACACTAAAAATAATTACACTTGTAAGAACCATTTACACCCATTTGAATTGAAAACTAGTTTTTTATTCTTCCATAAACCACCATACAAAAAAAAATCGAAACATGGAAAAATCCAAAAAAAAAAAAAATTGACCGAAATAATGAAGAAACAAAATTATTAACAACTCACCTTCAATCCGATGACGATGTTTGGTATTTTCAATTCTTTTTTCAAAGAAAATCACCTCCGAAAAAATAAAAAGCCATTGAAGAAGAATAAGGCAGAAGAAGCCAAATCAGTTGAAGAAGACTAACAATTTGAACACATACATTTAATTCAAAAATTAACAAAGTTGTAAAGTTTATATATTTGTTTCCTAAAATACTGCCAATCTATCCATAAATCTATCTCAAACTTGTACATTCAAATTTCAAAAATTAAAGAAAATAACAAATATGTAATCTTTAAATATTTCTTTCCTAAAATATGTGTCAATCATGACTGCATAATTTAAGGAGGGGTGATTAAGTAAAAGGCATTTCACTTCATTTGAATTTTGTACCTAAACATAAAAAGTTTAATAAAAAATGTACTTAAAAGAGTAAACCATTTATCCATACACTTTTGGATAAATAAGTACTAGAAAATGTACCCACACCTAAAAAACCCATTTTTTTATTATCTATGTTTTAGTTTATGTGTTAGTCTATGTGTGTGTATTTTTTGTGTGTTAGTGTGTTAGTTTGTGTGTGCTCTGGTGTATTAGTGAGTGTGTATGTTTGTATTTTGGTGTACTAGTAACGTGTATGTGTATTGGTGTACTAATGTGTCTATTAAAAATTTTAATTATTTTATGGGTTAATTTGTTTAACTCAACTCGTAATCAATTCAACCCATTATAACCCATTTATTATGTTAGTAAAAAATAGATTGAATTTATTTTAATATAATCTAATTTAACTCAACTCATAATCAACCCAATCCATTCATTTGTCACCTCTAAATTCAACATTTAAACATGTATAAAATAACCAGATTGAAGATGTTAGATTAGATACTACTTTGGGTTGAACTCGACTTCCACTTCTATAAATCGAGTGGAAGTCGGATTGATGTCTCAACCCAACCCAACTTGCCGGCGGAATCCGATCGTACTCAGATTCAAGTTTTCAAACTTGATTTTATTTGGTATTAATCAAATCATATCATGTTATTATATATGTTTGGTTGCAATTTATGCCCACTCATCATGAACCCCCCCCGGGGGCCCCGGTGGCCTCGACACTAAGTAGCAACTCTTCACGTAGAAACCTCCTTCAAGTGAAAAAACCATCACTTGGAAAATCATACATAAAATTATAAAAGTTTGTTTTAAAAAAGTTGTTTTTTTATTTTTAAAAAAAGAGTCAAATAAGTAGTAGTTAAATTAGAAAGGGTGGTAAATGTGTGTGATTATAGTACATATGTGACAGAATTTAATTTACAAATAAAATTTGTGAACTCTACTATTCGTAAAATTTGTCAATGATAGTTAGAAAAATAGTAGAACCTACTAAGTCTACTTAGTATTATATCACTACTTAGTGACACCACAACATATACGTCATAGAATGTCATCGTTACATCCAATATTTTCTCATTATTTGGACCATTTGTTAAGGAGTGAGACCATTCCAATATATTTTTCCTTCGAGTAACGATGCAAAATTCAAATTAAACCTAAAAGTTGCAACCCAAATGTATATCATCTCTTAAATGAGTTAGTCTTATTAATTTTTTTTTGGGACTCACTCATCCTATACTCATCTAAAGGATAATATGCATTTGAGTTATAATTTTTTGAGTTATGTAACATTTTTCTAATTTTTTTTATACATTTAAACGAGACACATTATTTATAAGTGGACCCCCCACCTATTTATTAATAACTATTGATCCACCAAGAAGAAAATAATAGGAAAAAAAGTTTTGGACCAAAATTCAAATCTTCAAAAGTTAAGACGAAATATTATTAATTTGGCTAACATAATTAGGCGGTGAGAATAATATGATGAACAAAAAATCAACCAATCAATCATTCAAAGTCCCTAGTCTCCGTCTGCATCGATTATATTATTTATTTACACGATTCTCATAGAGCAAAACCGAACTTCCAACTACCCGTTTTCCGTTAGGTAAGCTTGTAATACATATTTTTTCCCCTGTGTCATTGTGATTAGTTACTAAAATATCAATATGTTCGACTAAATTCAGCTGAATAATGGGAAAGGATATAACCAAGAAATTTATTATCAAAATACAACACTTTTTAAATAAAAATATCACTTTTAACACTTATAAAAATACTTCTTTCTTTTTTGTTGAATCACTTGTAGAGAGTGAAATTGTTGATTCTATTTTCATGGTGAAAGTGGGATTGTTGATTCAATTTTCAAAGTAGAATCGTATTGAAAATGGAATCAATAATTGATGAAAGCGGAATCAGTAATTAATGAAAGTGGAATCAACAATTTCACTTTTAAAAACTGTAATAGATTAGTAAATATGTTTAAAAGTTCGGTAGATATATATTTTATTTAAAAAATGTTGTATTGTGATAAAAAAAATTTTAACCAATGATCAAAATTTTATTTCAAAACGGCTGAAACGTTTAAAACGAAAATTGATGGGCCAAGCCCAAAAGGCTCAAGTCCATAATAAAGGCCCATTCATAATCAAAAGCTCAAGATTTGCCAGGATCCAACTAGCCAAATGGTAGTCAAGCCTAACTCAACCCATCAGCTTGCCTACGTCATCAAGATGATATCTGGAGACTTCCCTCACCGCCTTGGAAGTAGTCAGCACTCGCTTCATCCATGACCGCGTCTCGAGGAAGCACTTCAACCACTCCGTCCGTTGAGAAGTAGTCGTGAGACTCCGCCTAAATAGTCGTCTAGTTGCTACAAGGTTGCCCCAACCTGTTAAGGGGCGCCTATAAATTGTAAGCCCCACTAATACTTAGGGGGCAAGATACTCAACAGCACACATACCTCATCTCTTTCTCCAAACTTGTACTCTCTGCACTCTCCACATATTTGAGCTAATAAAGTGCCCGGCGATCCTAGCTATTCAGAAGTGGACGTATGTCATTTTGACCGAACCATTATAACACTCGTCTTCTCTCTCCCCACATTAATTACAACATTTATTTCCAAGTACTTGACAGGTGGTGTGCAAAGTCGATTTGTGCATCATCAGTTTGGCGCCGTCTGTGGGAATCGACAAACTTCTCACTTCTAATCAAGCCCTTCGAAGAACCAATCGCCATCACTACCAGGTCCATGATCCAACCTGAAGACAATCCCCCACGAGAGGAAGAGATTGCTCCTCCACTCACCAACCCTGTCCAGAAGGCACCAGCTCCCAACCTCAGCAAATGTTAGAGACTATGCAGCAATTGGTGGTCCAAAACCAGCAGATTCTCTAACTCATGCTCGCCGGACAAGGAGCTCCACGCCCAGGGCATCAAGGTATTCCCTATCTAGGCGCCCACCTTGATGCTCCTGGCGCCCACCGTGGTGCACGACCGGGCGCCCACTTGGGAGTCCCCTTGGACATTGCTTACAGTGGGCCCCATCACGAGGGACCTCCACTCCCTTCTACTTCCCATGGTGAGGACCCCCATCTCCAAGAGGATGAGGGTGAAAACCAGAGCATGGAACATGGGAGTCATTTCCATTATCCTTCTAAGGGAGCCCCCAATCATTGGGATCAGAAAATCAAGGAAGTACAAAATCAACTGGGTGATGTCTTCAACGCCATGAATGCGCAGGGACCCAAAACAGTGGATTATCTAGTAAGGCGTACTGACACTCCTTTCACGCCCGAGGTGGCGAACTACCCCCTCCCTACGAAGTTTAAAATGCCCACCATGGAGACCTTTGACGGAACGAAGGACCCACTGGATCACCTCGACACCTACAAAACGCTGATGTAGTTGCACAACGTCCCAGACCAGATCATGTGCAGGGTGTTTCCAACCACATTGAAGGGGTCCGCCCGACAGTGGTTTGCCAAGCTCTCTCTAGCCTCCATCGCCTCCATCGCTGAGCTGAGCGGATCATTCGTATCCCATTTCATTGGAGGGCGTTGCCACCAGAATTCTGTCACCCACTTGCTTAGCATAAAGTAGGACCGAGAGGAGAGTTTGAGGAGCTACCTCACTCATTTTAACGAGGAGGTACTCCAAATTGATGAGCCCGACGACAAAGTAACTATGACCGCCTTTTTGGGAGGCCTCCGCTCGTCAAGTTTCCTTTTCTCAGAGATGAAACGCCCACCGAAAAGCATGCCAGAGTTATTAGCGAAAGCCCAGAAATACATGAATGCTGAAGACATCACGAGGGCCAGGCAAGGTGAGTCCTCCAGATCTGGGAAAAAACGAAAGGAAAGAGAGAGGGACGACAAAAAGGAAACTAGCAACAAGAGTAGAACAGAGAGGATTTTCGCCAAAGACCGGCTAGGTCTAGCCCCTCAGAGGGACCAACAAGCCTTCACTCCCCTCAATGCCGCTGTTGGGCACATCTTATACCAGATCCAGGATGACCCCGCAGTGAAATGGCCTGGGAAGATGAAGTCTCCTCTGAACCGTAGGAACCCGAGCAAGTATTGTCGTTTTCACCGCGATCATGGCCACGACACTGATGATTGTTACGACCTCAAGAGACAAATTGAGGACCTCATTCAACGTGATCATCTTCGCCAGTATGTTGCTGGCAAGGGGCAAGCACCCCCACTACCTCACAATCACAATCAGGAGGATCCGCAACCTATCGGAGAAATTCATACTATCTCTGGAGGGTTGGCGGGAGGAGGAGAGTCGCTCTCTGCAATGAACGCCCACGCTAGAAAGGCAAGGCACGTTGACGAACAGCGCCCGTCCAAAGCTCCCAAGCAAGGTGCCAGCGAGATCATATCCTTTTCAGATAAGGACTTGGAAGGAATCCAACACCCCATGGCGACCCCCTTGTGTTCACCATGACTGTTGCCAACTTTCAGGTGCGCAGAATCCTGGTGGACAGCGGCAGCTCTGCGGACATTCTATTCGCAGAGGCTTACGACAAGCTTAATCTGGGCAGGGAGAGACTGCAGCCTATCAGGTCACCCCTTATCGGGTTCTCAGGGAAAAAGGTGTATCCCCTAGGGTCCATCACCCTACCTGTCACAGCCGGAGCAGCACCCCGAAGCTCCATAGTCATGGTCAACTTCTTGATCATAGATTGCCCATCAGCCTACAACATCATATTAGGGCGACCTGCCCTTAACACATTAAGGGCTTCCACCTATCATCTCATTCTCCGTTTTCCAACACCAAATGGAGTCGGGGAGGTTAGAGGGGACCAGACAGCGGCAAAGGAGTGCTATGTCTCCTCAATGAAAATCAGGAAGCCACAGGAAGCTTTGCAAGTCGAGGTCCTCACCCAAAAGACGAATCTACGGTAGAAAGAGGAGAACCAGTCGAGGAACTCACCCCCGTAGTCTTGGATGAGGGGTATCCAAATAGAAGAGTGTACATTGGCTCGTCCTTTTGTGCAGATATGGTTCATCAGCTCGTAAACTTTCTGAGACGCAATATGGACGTCTCTGCGTGGTCACATGCAGATCTTGAGGGCATCGACCTAGAAGTAGCCACACACCGTCTCAATGTTGACCCGCGCCACAAACCTTTACGTCAAAAGCTAAGGGGCATATCCATTAAAAGGGCCCAAGCTATGGACAAGGTGGTAGGCAAGCTAATAGAGAATGGGGCTGTCCGAGAAGTAACGTATCCTGAGTGGCTCTCCAACGTGGTGATGGTCACTAAAGCTAATGGGAAGTGGCATCTCTGCGTCGACTTTACGGAACTCAACAAGGCATGCCCAAAAGATTGCTACCCGTTGCCCAGGATCGACCTCCTTATTAATGCCACAACGGGACATGAGTTGCTCACTTTCCTGGATGTATATTCTGGTTACAACCAAATCAGCATGCACCCCCCGGACCAGGAGAAGACAACGTTCATCACTCCAAAGGGGACCTACTGCTACAGGGTCATGCACTTAGGCTTAAAAAACGCAGGAGCAACCTACCAACGAGTGGTGAACAGGATGTTCCAGTCTCAGATCGGGCGGACAATGGAGGTATACGTGGATGACATGCTGGTGAAAAGCCTCGCAACCGTAGACCATATTGATCACCTATAGGAAACTTTTAATATCCTGAGGTCCTATCACATGAAGCTCAATCCGAAGAAATGCGCCTTCAGCGTGGGATCAGGAAAATTTTTGGGTTTCATGGTCAACCAGAGGGTGATCGAGGCAAATCCCGACAAGATCAAAGCCATTCTCGACATGAAGTCACCCATTTCAACCAAGGAGCTCCAGCGACTCAATGGAAGGATTGCAGCATTTAACAGGTTCGTCTCCAAGTCTGTACACAAGTGCCTACCTTTCTTCAAAATTCTCCGAAAGGCTTTTGAATGGGGACTTGAAGCTGAGGAGGCATTCCAGAAACTCAAAGCCTACTTAGTGGCACCTCTCCTCCTTTCTCATGCTATACTGGGCGAGGTGTTACACTTGTACTTTTCTGCCTCCCCTTCAGCAATAAGCTCAGCTCTGGTGAGGAATGAAAACGGAGCACAAAAGCCTATCTACTATGTGAATAGAGCTTACCGAGGAACAGAGGTTAGGTATTTAGGATTAGAGAAATTGGTGCTCGCCCTCATCACAACAGCAAGGCGCCTACGACACTATTTTCAAAGTCACAACATCGTTGTCGTTACAGATCAACCTCTCAAAAGAATCCTGAGAAAGCCGGACGTATCTGGGAGACTCCTTAAGTGGGCGGTAGAGCTTGGCGAGTTTGACATACAGTACCAACCAAGGGCAGCCATCAAAGTACAATCCCTAACAGATTTTATTGCAGAGCTAACGCCAACAGAGGCAGAGAGTATCAAAGACACTCAGGTGCCCACTAAGGACACACAGGGACCTGATAGAGACCCTCGGGAAGCATTCGGCGCCCAAGCTGGCGCCCAGGATGTATCCAGCGCCAAAATTGGCGCCCAAGGAGCAACTGGCGCCCAAGCATCACCTGGCGCCCGAGCTGGCGCCCAGATTGGCGCCCAAAGTGGATCTGACTCCCACTTTAGCCCTCCTGGCGCCCAAGATGGCCCTCTTGACGCCCAAGTTGCCACCTAAGCCCCACTTGGCACCAAAATTGGCGCCCAAGAAGCATCTGACGCCCAAGCTCACCCTCTTGGCACCCATGCCACTCTCTGTGGCACCCAACTCACTCCCTCCGGCGACCAAGTAGTTCCTCTGGGTGCCCGACCTCCTCTTCTATGGAAACTCTATGTGGATGACTCGGCAACCAGGGAAGGAGGAGGAGCGAGCCTAATCTTAATCAGTTCGGATGGAACCACCCTCAAGTATGCGGTGAAGCTCCACTTTATTGCCTCCAATAATGAGGCGGAGTATGAAGCCCTTCTCTCTGGGTTAAAGTTGGCCGTCAAAATGGAAGTTAAACAACTTGCAGCTTATAGCGACTCTCAGTTGATAGTTAATCAAGTGAAGGGGGAGTTCGAAGCCAAAGGAACCAGGATGCAAAAATACCTTGGCATGGCAAGAAACATAATCGCAAAATTCCAATACTTCGATATAAGCCACGTACCAAGAGAAGACAACATAGTCACCGATGCACTTGCAAGGCTTGCCTCATCCGTGGAAGCCCCACCAGGAGAACCAACATTCCTTGGTCACCAGTTCGAACCAAGCAGGTCGGACATAGAAGCCACATACGTTAACTGCGCCTCAACAGAGTCAAATTGGATGACCCCAATAAGGGCATACCTCCAAGAAGACGTGTTGTCAGATGATCCTTTAGAGGCTAGGAAGTTGAGAATAAGAGCCTCCAAGTTCACCATCCTCCAAGACGCTTTATACAAGAAAGGCTATTCCTTGCCACTACTACGGTGCCTTTCGCCCGAAGAACCTCACTATGCCTTACGTGAGGTCCACGAGGGAATCTGTGGAAACCACTCTGGAGGGCGCTCCCTTGCCCACAAGGTGCTTAGACAAGGCTACTTCTGGCCTACCATGGTAAGGGATGCCCAGGAGTTCGCCAAGAAGTGTGACAAGTGTCAACGCTTTGCAACTGTGCCAAGGCAACCACCAGAGGAGCTGGCAACGATCATGAGTCCATGGCCCTTTTTCAAGTGGGGCATCGACATTCTAGGCCCCCTACCTTTGAGTAGGGGACAATGCAAGTTCGTTGTAATCGCCATCAACTACTTCACGAAGTGGGCAAAGGCGGAACCCTTAGCAAAAATAACGAATGCAAAAGTGAAAGACTTTATTTGGAGGAATCTGGTCTGTCGCTTCGGGATACCTCATGCCATTGTCAGCGATAACGCCAAACAGTTCGACAACAAGCTCCTAAACTCCTCATGGTGAGAACAGTGCTACGCAACTTGAAGACTAGGCTTGAAAAGGCGAAGGGTCTATGGGTCGATGAGCTACCAGGTGTATTGTGGGCCTATCGAACAACCCCAAGAACCCCGACTGGAGAGACTCTTTTGTCTCTATCCTTTGGAATTGAGGCAGTTATTCCTGTGGAGATAGGGGTGCATTTTCTAAGGGTCCAACACCATGACCCCATCGCCAACGAGGAAGGACTCTACATCAACCTCGACTTGGTAGAGGAGGCAAGGGAGATGGCGGTGGCCGTAACGCGGAATATAAACGACGCATGGCGAGATACTACAATTCGAGGGTGAAGCCTCATTCCTTCTAACTAGGGGACTTGGTCCTCAAAAAAGTCATCCTCGCCACAAAAGATGCACGTGAAGGGAAATTAGGGCTATACTGGGAAGGACCCTACCTCATAACAGAAATAGTGAGGCCGGACACTTACAAGATCCAGAATTCGGATGGAAAAATTTTACTCCATCCATGGAATGCGGAGCATTTGAAGAGGTAAGCAGTAGATGAATAAAAATCATGGCGAGATACTCCAATTCGAGGGTGAAGCCTCGTTCCTTCCAACCAGGGGACTTGGTCCACAAAAAAGTCATCCTTGCCACAAAAGATGCACGTGAAGGAAAATTAGGGCCAAACTGGGAAGGACCCTACCTCATAACAGAAGTAGTGAGGCCGGGCACCTACAAGATCCAGAATTCGGATGGAAAAGTTTTACTCCATCTACGGAATGCGGAGCACTTGAAGAGGTATTATCAATGACGCCTTGAGAGCATAAAGTAGTGAATGTTGGGACTTGGTTTTATCTTTTTTAATGCACCTTTGTGGGATCATTACCCAAATATTGCTTCAGGTAAGCAGTAGATGAATAAAAATCTTGCTACATTTTACTCCAAAACCGATCTTTTCCATTTTCATTCAACTTTGAAGGAGTACAAAAATAAGGCTACAAACTGCCTTTACAAAATATCTTCCTAAAAATAAAAAAGAAAAAGAAACCAAAAGTCCCCAACTCTCTAGATGCTCTCATGGCCCCCAGTAGAGAACACTCTAGCTACTCTCATTGTCCTTTTCTTCTCCCTCCTCGTCAGCTCCAGCATCATCAGATCCTCCCTCCTCTCCATCAGACTCACCAGTAGGCATGAAGCCTGAAATATTAATATCAGAAAAGGCGGCGGAGATCTTCCCTCGAAGCTCCTCAAAACCATCAATAAAAGCGTCCGCAAGGCCGTTCGCCAAGTCTCTCTCGGCCATGACAGCTCTCTCCTCAGCCTACAACTCCGCCCCCATGAGCCGTCACCAACTCCGCCCCCACAGAAGCCTCTCTGAGCATGACCCTCTCACGGGTCTCTGCAAGCTCAGCCTCAAGCTCAGTTACCCTCTCGCGGGTCAAAACTAGCTCAGTATACCTCTCACGGGATGCCAAAAGCTCAGACTCAAGTCTGGACGCTTTCCCTTGGGCTATCTCAAGCTCATCCTTGACAGCCTTGCCAGCAACTTCAAGCTCGGCAACCTTTCCCTCAGCAAAGTCCTTAAAAGCCTTGCCAGCGGTCTCGAGCTCAAAAATTCTTCTCTTAGCAGCGAGAAAATTCTCCTGAATAATAGCATGATCCCCCCTCAGCTTGCCGTGGGCGTGCGCCCTTGAAGACAAGCAGAGAGATGTATTCAAAATCTGAAAGAAATGAAAGTGAGCGGAACAGGGAAAGACGTAAGAAATGATTGGAGAAAAGGGAATAGAAAACCCTTACCTGAGTTTGGCTTTCTAAGTGCATGTTGATAATCTTCTCGGTGCTCAATGTGTTAATCTGATTGACCTCGGGTGGAAATAGGAACCTCTCAAGTCTCTCTTTGATGATCATCGGATTGCCAAGCATGGGACGAGACCAAAACGGCGTCTCTGTGGAAGTCCCCACGCGAGGAGGCGTGCCCGACAAGGAAGTCTCTGGAATAGAAGACCTAACTGAGGGAGCCACCAGCCGAGGGGGCATAGCCGGGGAGGGCGCCTATGGAGAATTCACCTCGGGTGACACCATTAGAGGAGTCTTTCCGGGAGCATCTCCCATCCTCGCCACCTTCGAAGGGGGAGGGCCCCTGCCAGAAAGGCGAGAACCGATCACTCCCTTATAAATTGCTGAAAATAGTATGGAAAGTTAGCCAAAGATACCGAATCAAATAGAAAGGAACGAAAGAATCAACTTACCCTTCCGCTTAGAAGTAGAATCGCTGGACCTCGGGGAGGGAGTAGAAGCCTTAGCTCGAACTGAAGGAGAAACATTGGTTCCACCATCCCCGAGCAGGAGAGCTTTAAAGTCTCTTGTGGGATAAGCACGCACAGCCTCCAGCTTACATTCTTGTTCGTTGAAAAGTGTAGGAGAGCCTGCAAAGAATGTGATGAGCACATAACCTGTAGGGAGTATAATAAGGGAGTACGAGTGAATAGAGCTTACCAACTTTCTTTGGAGTAACCCATCGAGATGGCACCAGTGCCCTATTGACATTCGAAGCCCACTCTCCACCAACGAAAAAGAAACGAGACTTCCAACTATGGCAATTAGAGGGCAACCCACTAATCAGCTGGCCTCCTCTAGGGAAAAAATAGTACCAGCCTCGATTGGGAGAACGAGTCTCGTTCAAGTAATAAGCCCCATGAAATTCACTAGGAGAAGCGTCCTCATTATGCACCTTCCTCCACAACTCCAGAAAGGCCAGCAGAACCCTCCAACTGTTGGGAGTCAGCTGCCCAGGTGCCAAGGAAAAATAATTCAAGACGCCACATACAGAAGGTGGCATTGGGAACCTAAGCCCAACCTCAATCATCTCCTCATAAACAGCAAGGTCTCCAGAAGAGTCGTCATTGGCAGGCTCGTCCTTCTCCGCCCGACGACACGACACAACCGGAGGAATGTGATAAGTGGAGATAATCCGCGAAATGTCATCTGACCTTAAAATACTAAAGACAATACCCGCCTTGGACCCGTCATCCTCAGGAGCCGAAATATCCACCACGGAGTTGTGCCCAAACTAGCCTTAACACCCAAGCTGTCTCGGGGAGAGATCTTGATGCCCATCTGCTCACCCAAACCAGCGCCTCTAACGGCACCGAGGTCACCTGAACTAGTGCTCAAAACAGCGCCCACCGTTTCCTCCACAAGCTGTTGGAGCACTCCCATAGAACCAGCACAAGAGGCACCCAATTCAGAGCCCAAGACAGCTTCCATGGTTTCCTCCACAAGTCGCTGATGCGCGTGCTTGGTAACAACACCCATGGCGCCCACGCCCGAAGCGCCTAAAGCACCCAACTCCACAACCGAAGAGGCGGCCACGCTAGCGCCTAAGGTAGCGCCCAAAACACCCAACTCAGCACCCATGGGGGCGCCCAAGGCCGCGCCCACTGCGTCTTCTCTGTGCACGCCTGGACCACCAAATTCAGCGCCAGATGAGGCGCCCAAGTCGCGGCCGCCCAGCGCTCCAAATTTCTCCAATCCTCCCTCAACAGCGCCAAAGGCGCCCAGGTCAGCAACAAAGGCGCCCAGACCAGCACCCAGCTCGCCTAGTCCGACGCCTGCAGCAGCGCCCAAGGCGCCAGTCCCGACGCCGGCAGCAGCGCCCAAGGCGCCCAAACCGTTGCCCACTCCGCCGCCTCCTAGCTCACTCCGTTCGCCCAGACCGCTCCCAGGCAGCACCCGAAACACCTCCTGCCCTTTTTCTTGAACCCCCATTCCATTGCCCGTGCCCCCTAGATCCATGGAGGACCGAGAAGAGCTCAAGGATATGGCAGATTTGGCATGAAGAATTGAGGAATGGGCTGTTCAGTCTACTTCGTCTTCAACAAACACATGGGTTTTTTCGCCAGTCACCATTAATCAAGGAAACTCAAGCTCGAAGGTCTCACCAATGTGTGGATT
>CM042190.1:24769059-24793011 GCA_023539305.1 Ilex asprella
AAAATGACAGAGATGGTAACATATAGGGCAACTGAAAGAATTTTAATGGGAAAACCAACGTTTTTTAACAAAATAATTAAAAAAAACATTAAAATTAAGAAATTAAGGAAGGAAGTCTTCTCACTATCTCTCCCTTCTAGGCCTGAGACCCTTCTCTTGACAAAATCTATCACCCAAAGGTCTATAATAAGCTAAAAACACACTAATTCTTATATTAGAAAATAAGTAAAAAGTATTTTATTTAGAGAAGAATTTAAACAATACCTCATATAGAAATAGAAAAAAATAAAAAAAGAAACATATAGACTTTTGTTGAATACAAATTATTGCATATTGCATGATTTAATCTTTCCAATTTGTGCATTTTTTGGATGTTTATCTTTATTGATTATGTTGAAACATGTTCAGAATACATTTCAATTGATTGAACACTTTCTTCAACGGGTTTATCATCATACAACTACGTCACACAAGTCCCAAGCTCTCATTCTTTCGCTGTGAAGTTTTCTCCATCCACTTGCACACTTAAGAGGGAAGCTCCTACTACCTAGGCAACTCATTTGATTAGATGATGGCACCTCCAAAGCTTCATGAGAGCACTCCGATTGGACGGAACCGGCAGAGGAAGTTTCTTCGGGAGATCACCCACCACCCACACCAATATATATATGCTACACACTTATGAGAGAAAACTCTTAGTTTTGTCTTAGTCTTTAGTTTTAGTTTTAATTTTAGTTTTATATTGTCAGATTTTTGCCAAGTTTTGGAGAAGACAACTAGTGTAATTTCATTTTAGTTTTCAAATCTTGATTTGTATCATTTGTTCTTGTATTTGAACTTCTCATTTTGAAGCAAATCTTAGTGAATCTATTTTGTTCATTTCGTTATTTATTTTCATTTGATTTACATGTTGAACAACGTCGTTTTGGTTTGATGAGTTTTGCTTCCGACTAAATTTCAGGATGATCTAAGGAAGGATTCTCAACCATAATCAAGCAATATTGATTCTCTAATTGATTCTAACTGAAATAATGTTTTGCAGTTGGAAAAAACCACTTTCGAAAACTCGTTGTTGTGTGACCATTTTGATTTTTCGTCGACGGATCTTCCAGCATGGATAATGCTTGAAGTTCATATATATATCGAAGTATTTATCTTTCCAGCTAGTGTTTTTTATCCCCAAAGTTACATATTGTTTAAATTTGATTTTAGTTGAATATTTTCCGTTCGAGTAGGTTAGATTATAAGTTTGGATAAGTTATAAATGAGAATTGTTAGGGTTTAACTCACGTAAACCCACAGACAAACGCACACAATCGAAAAACAAACCAAGAACATAAATCAATGAGAAACAAGAAAGAACAAGACACAAAGATTTTTACGTGGTTCGGCAATTTGCCTACGTCCACGAAGCTGCAGGGATTTCACTATATTGAGAGAGAAGGTTTACAAGAGCGGCTACAATGAACTCACAAACCCTAATCACCAACAACGGGTTTTTATATGTCTTGCACCGGGCCACAAAGCAGGCCCAAAAATCCCTACGGCTTGGGCCTATCGGCCCAAGCCTTCGCTCCATGGACCAAGCCTCAGAAACTTTCCCATTAAAAAACCACGCAACATTATTTCGGGTCGGGTCATCATCGGATCAACCGCGAAACTAGACTCCACAAAAGAACCCAACAAGAATCGAATAACTTGATTATAGTGAGATGATTTTTGAAGATTAACCAATTGTTTTTCATTTGATTTCATTACAATAGTTATTATTTGTACCAACTCTCTAAAAATCAAGCCTTTTTATTTTATTTTCCGATACATCACCATTCGGATTGCCATTGTGCCTTGAGAGACGACTTCAGATTTTCCGGATTACTATACTACACACACTTCCTATGATTTGAAAACACATTTACATATTTTAGAGGTGTAAGCATATTTTGAGAAGAACAATTAAATCATTCTGCGAGAAAAATAATTTTAATAAAGTAAAGTATCTTCTAAAACAAAAACGAAAAAAACAATCAAGCAACTTTGTTTACACAACATCTGATATATGGATTGTTTTGTGTCAAAATCGGCTTATTTGTGTTTGAGAATATTTGATCTTTTTATTATTTAAGAAGCAAGTTGTGTCGTTTTTGAGTTCTTATTATTAGTCTAGCTTGACCCATTAATTTCATGTTACTTTCATGTTGTGTTAATAGGGTTGTACTATGGTATTAAAAAATTATTTTTTTATCATTTTTTTTTTTGTAATCCAATCAAACGTAACGCGATGAAAGTATCTTGCTATATTATTTTCTCAATCAATAACTAAAAATAATTCAAACTAAATTTTATAATTAAGAGAATTTTTTGAATGATATGATTTTTTTTTCTACACCTAAAAGTAACTTTAACCAATTTTTTTTAAACCATAGACAGCTCCTTTTTAATATCATTAGTAATGTAACATGTGCATTCCCATAAAAGTTTTTATTAAAATATTTGATAAAATATATAAAAATTTAATTATATAGTTAAATTAGATATTATCACATATTATCATATTTAAATTGTTTGTATTGTGGATAAATAGAAAAAAATACAAATATCGAATTTTGGCACCAGAGTTAATATTGTATTAATGAAGTTGTCGATGTTTATTAATATTGTATGTTGTTGAGAGTAACATGATCATCTAAAAAATTTGTAAAGATATATATTTACCTGATTTGTTAGTTTTTTATTTAAATATAAACAGATATAATGATAATCAGTATATTTAAAAATAAAATAATATGTTAGTCTTTAGAATTTTTTATAAGGATAAAATAATAATGAAATTTTTTTCATGTAAGGTACTTTTATTAGTAGTATAAGTAAATTTGTTATCGCGAAGGAAAATTCTTGAAAATTACTAATTTCAATAAGAGTGGACTCTCTTTCCAGCAGGTCTGGCAATTCTAGATATGACTCATGAAACCGACACGAACTCAACACAGATTTAGCGGGTTTGGGTGTAGTCTTAATGAGCTCGGGTGATTAATGAGTTAATTCGACATACTAGTGAAATAAACGAACCAGTTTCGTGTTTAACTCATAAACTCGTTTAAACCCGTTTAATTCGTTAATAGTGGTACTATAATTTTTTTTTTAAAAAAACTAGGTATCTCAGCCTCTGTCTCATGTCACACCTCCTATCTCTTAAACTTATTCAAATTTAGTAGTCATTTAATATTTATTTTTTGTCTTTATTTTTTTGCTCAGATATAATTTATTGTTATAATAAACAGGTCAAACACGTACAATGTGTGATAAGTTGATGGTTTTTCGTGTGAACTCGAAATACTCTAACTTATTCTCTTATTTAGCGGGTAACATACAGGTTGTATCGAATAACCCGTCTAATAAATAATTTATATATAAATGTGATACTTAAACTCATTTATATAAATAAATAAAATATAAATAAAATTTTTTTATCATAAACATATTCTACCCGATATAAAACCGTTCTACTTGACTCAATTGTCATGTCTACTCCTCCGTTCAAAAAAATAATAACAATAAGAGTGGACCCTATCTGATGACATAATAGGGACTAGACCCTGAACCCATTATCAGCACCACAGAAGGCTGTTGGGTAGGTTTTCTTTATCCGGGGGGCCCTGCACGTGCAAGTGCACACACACAAAATTTTAAATCCTTCGAAGATGTATAAATAATTTTTTTTTCATAGATCAAATTTATTTAAAATTAAAGATAATTTGTGTTTAAAAATACGGTATAACGTAAATAAGAATTAATAAATTTAGAAAAAAAATTAATATGAATAATTTTGAGAAGAATGTTAGTAACCTTTGAATGAGTTTATTTTAGATCATTGAATAGATTTATTAAAATATACTCTATTTTTTATAATAAAATTTTCAAATTTTAATGTAAATTGAGGGGTCGTTTGGTAATATTTTTTTTTTGCGTCTTTAAAACATTAAAAAAAGAGACAATTTTTTGTCTATGTTTTGTGATAAACACTGAAATAAAAACATGTTTGGTAGTCATTTTTGTCTATTAAATTATGATAATAAAAATAGAAAACTTGTTTGATATCCACTTCAAATTTAATCCCAAATAATAATTCAATCAATCCTAAATGATTCAACACAACACATAATCCTAAATAAATTTAATCAATCCCAAATACCCAAATAATAATACACACACGCACAGATCTGTGCATATATATGCACAGATCTGAGAAGAGGGAGAGAGGAGAGAGGTAGTGATGGAGGTGGGTTTCACACAGAGAAAGGAGAGAGGATGGAGAGAAGAGGCAGCGATGGTGGTGGCGATTCGTCTAGCGGTAGCGAAGAGAAGAGACAGAGAAAGAAGATATGAGGGAGAGAGGAGAGAGACAGAGAAAGAGAAGCTGTGGGAGGAGAGAGAGATGAAAATGAGTTTTTATACTTCAACAAAGAAAAAAGCTTGTTTTGCTGTTAAGAGGAGTCGAAGTCCGGTTCTCATTAATTCTCACCCTTTTTTGCGCATGTTGTCTCCGTTTTTGGTGTTTTCTGAAACATTTTTTTTTTGTTCTCATTTTTTTGTCTTTGTCTCCAATACAATGAAAACAAAACAAAATCAAAACAGTTAACAAATATTTTTTTATTTTCATTTTAGACAAAAATTCAAAATAAAATTCAAAATACGGGACAAAATAGTAAACAAACAGGCCCTGAATTTCCTTCATAAAAATCTATTTTACCCGTCCCTTACTCTCTGTTTGTAATGGACCAGCGCATAAAATATTTTCTTATATATGCAGCCCTAATTCCGTCTTGGTACATGTTTAAAAAAAACTTTCGCTTATTTTTGGTAAAATGACACAGAACTCCCTCACATTTTTAAAATTCTATGTCAATCCCTTGAGTTTCACAAATCATTACACATGGACCCGCTTTGCCTAATGACCATCAAAATATCACCATCGAAAGAAAATTACATCAGCCAACAAAAATTATGTAGTTTCAAAAATGCCCATGTATAGCAACACTACATTTTAAAACTAATTTACCCCTAAAGTATTAAAGTGAGAAGACAATCTTACCCCTAAAATATCAAACCCCTAATTGCCACTAAATTTAGAATAAATTTTATCAATTAAATTAACTACCCTAATGGCAAAGTGGTTAATTTCAAATGGTTTTATTCACTGTTAAGGTGTCTGCTAAAAAACTTAAGAATTTAATCAAATTGGATATTTTTTCTAATTAGCGATTTTTTATGTTACTCCGTACCTTACTAAGTAATTTTGGTTCGAATATTAGATAGAACATGACTTTTTTTATAATGCATGGATTCATGTGGTGCATGGACAGGTTAGGTTTTGCATGCAATTTTCAAAGTAAAACCATTCTCATTTACGGAGTGACAAAAGTAACTTTTGAACAACAAATGAAAGATAATACAGATGAAAGAAAATACAGATGAAAGATAATACACAGAACCCCATGGTACAGCCACCTACTCTCCTTCCCAACACCTCACAGCAAGTGCAGACTGTGCAGTCTCTCACACCCTGCCTAACATGGCTCTTTACCGAAAAGCATCCACAACAGTCTTTCTTTGGATTTTATTTTTGCTTCTGCCATGCATGGCCTGTCCTTGTTTTACCTCCCAGACACTTGTCGGACTTCGATCTCCTTCGATATTATTTTTCTCAATGGGACATTATCCATCGTGTATTGATGAGAGATGCAATAATATAGTTCTAATTTCACTTGAATTCATGAAAAGTAATCTAAAGAAGAGAAAATTTAAGAAAAAAAATGTATCAAGGGAGATCTAAAGCAATACATCCCGACTATCCCACCAACGCACCCACCCCCCCCCCCCACCCCTTTCTAAAGCTCCGTCATGGGGATTTTATTGCTAATTATTTGCTGATGATGAAGATGGTGGTCTAGTCTGTGTTGCTCTTAGGAGGCTATCTTGGTGACATCTTTGCTTGATCTGTTGTACTTCATGTGACTTTTCACAAGCTGCCCAGCTGCAATTGCAGACATTAGAGATAATTCACCAGCAAGAACAGAACCAGCTACAATGGTGGCCAAGAGCCTTGAGTTTGACCCTGGTGAATCCTTGTTTGCACCCTTCACTCCAAGTAGGTTTAGGCAAGCTGATTGAGATGCTAGCTGAGTTCCACCCCCAACTGTACCCACCTGATCATCAGTGAATTACATAAAAAAAGAAAAATTAGAATCTCTACAATACATATATAGAAAATCAGAGTTAGGCTTTCTTCTTTGTGAATAATAGTACAAAACATGTTAAGATCCAAACAAAATTTAACCTTATACCATGTCATCATGCAACACATCGAAGTGAAAGAGCATAGATTCTGCTCATCATTAAAATACATTAAGTTCTGTCAAAATTTATTTTTAATAGTACAATGTACAGTTATTAAGGACTTTCATGGCTAACGTAAAAACATCCTAGTTAATTGAATTGTGCGTAAATTAATTCGGACTGACGTTAAAAACAAAAGACAGAGAAAAAAGACGTAGTTGTGTTATTTACCCATCATAATTGATATATGAAGAGTCCAAAGTTGTTATTGTCATCCACTTTGGCTTATATAGATATATATACACATATTTATAATATTAAATAAGACAGATTTCAATAATTTATCTGACAGTCTCAAATAGACCTATCCAACAACCACTAACATGCATTCAAACACAAATTTCCCCTAGTGTGTATATATATACACTAGGATTATTTGTCAAATGCACGATAAGTACGTATTTTTTTAATGTAATTTTAATGAAACTAAGTGGTTAAAATATAAGTTAATAGATAGATTTGAAATGTAAGTTATAAGATTAACTATTGTATATAAATGATTTGAACCGTTATTGTGTTTTATTTTCATAAATTATTGTGTTGTGTATCCTAACCTACTTACTACTCATACTAATTGATCGTGTTGTTTTTAAGTTCATATCACGCTGAAAAATAAATTTCTTTAATTACCTCAATGGAAGGCATGGTGACAGAGACATGAAGGTCCTTGCCGTCATTGACAGCTTCCATCATGGTGATGCAGTGAGAGCTCTCCACATTCTGAGCCGGGTCTTGGCCGGTGGCCAAGTACACGGCGGAGACAATGTTGCTGGCGTGGGCGTTGAAGCCACCGAGAGCACCGGCCATGGCTGAGCCTGTGAGGTTTTTAAGCATGTTGAGTTCGACCAAGGCGGCCACATTGGTCTTCAACACCTTCTTCACCACCTCTTCTCTGATGATTGCCTCGCACACCACCGACTTGCCTCTCCCTTCTATCCAGTTCACTGCTGCTGGCTTTTTGTCTGAGCAATAATTTCCTGTCCAAATGTTATCAAACACCATAGTTAGATGAGATCACTCCCCATGTAGCAGGGACTCTGAAAAAATTATCATATTAATGCTAAATTCTCGTATTAAACCACCATCTATCCTAAATGTTCGAATTTCTAAATGGATTGATAATTTAACTTTGGTATCACAACAGGGATGGTGTACTTTTGAATCTTATTGCCGTCTTTGCCTGTTGAATCAAAAAATAAAAATCTGACCCACTCATGATCTTACGCTATTCAATAAGCTTAATCTTTATATTATACTATCTCCTTTTAAATGAAATGATACTTTATAACAATAATTCCAGAACATGAGTAATCTTTCAGAGGATGTCATTTTTTTTTTTTCGCTAGAGGGCGCCGATTACTCTCTCAAGTTCAGCAGTTCCTACAATAACTTGAGTTGGATTAGAGCATGTTCCTAGAACAAGGGTGACTAACCCTTAGGGGGCATGAAAAGGGATTAAATCTGAGACCGTGATCTGAGTTACCAAATGTTAGATTCAACTACTGAACCACCCATAAGGATTGACGTCAAAAATCTAATTCAATATAAAACATTTCCATTTCAGAGAATTTATTGTGATATTTATTTTTTATGGCAAACTTTTTAACACTAGAATTTTACCCGTTCACGTTGGCTTTCAAGCCAATCCCCGTAATACTTAAAGTGTTCCTTAGTAACAATAATTATTGGCCATTGTGATTGTGATATATTGGGGAAAAAAAATTAGGGTTGTGTTTGAAAGTAGAGGAGGGTGGTTTACCAGAGATGCCGATGACATCCATGTCAGGGAAATCATTCTGAAGGAAATCGAGGACATTTTGAACCCCTTTGGAGACCATGTTCATCCCCATTGCATCACCAGTGCTGCAGCTAAATCTTATGTACAGGTTCTTCCCTGCTATTGCACAATTTATGCCTTGTAACTTTGCAAATCTGCTCGATCTGCACATTTAGCACCATGCCAAAAACAAATATAATCATGATACAAGTAAATAAATCCATAACTGTTAGGGTTGGGCTACTCATCTACTCTCTAGAAGTAATTGAAGAATCTACTAATTATTTTCGAATAATCATACAGGAAGGTGAACTTTTCTAGAGATGTTTGTGTTTCCCAAAGGAAGCTCTTTTTAAGTATTTCGTAAAAATAGTTCAATTTGCACCTAAATATTTAACATAATTTGGTGAACTCATAAATTTATAATAACATGCTTCAATAGTATTATTCTTAGTTTTGACGTTGAATTTCTTCATTGGAATCATATTACTCGAAACATCAATATATCAATAAATTAAGTCAAATTTTTAGTTTTAATTTTAAGAGGAGCTAAGTCTCTATTATTACTTACCCATGGCAAGATTATGCAAATATTATAATTTCATGCATAAGATGAAAAACTAAAATTGTATACAGTAAAAAACAACAGATAATAAGAGGAAGAAAACAGCAATAAAAAGAGAGTAGTTTCAAGCTGTGTATATAAAAAGGGAAATACTATGTATACTAAAAACTTTTACCAAAAAAAGTGTGTTTATCAAAAAAAGTGTTTGGACTCTTAATTTGGTCTAAAAAGATTGGTCAGTGTAGCATTATTGTATGTGAAATTGGATTTCTCTTCTCACTTTCAATAATGCTATGTTGATCAAATATTAAGAACAAATTAAGAGCTCAAATGACATAACAATATATTATTTAGAGTTTTTATTGGGACTCAAATAACATGACACTAAATAAAGAACTCAAAACCAGTGACCGACATATTACTTGGAGTCTTTATAAGGGTCCAAATGATATGACACCAAATAAAAAAATTCAAATTAACTGTCATGTCATCTGAACTCTTACTATTGCACATATAATTGTTATCCTCACCAACCACCACCAATAAAATAATTGAAAGTTGAATACCTTGATTTCATAAGATCGTAGAAAGAGCAATATTATTTGGACAATATTATTTGATTTTAAAATAATGATTTAATTAATTATTATAATTAATTTAACTATAAATTTCAATATTAATTAAGATTCACTACTTGTATAATCAACAAATCAAATCAATATTTTAAATTTAAATATTAATTTTCTTCTAGGAGAAAACTTAAAAAGAAAAGTTACAGATAAATAAATCAAATTACGCAACAGGGTCAAATCTAAATTGCACATTTACCCCACAAAAAAACAAATTATGAAAAATGAAACTTCTTTCTTTTGGCCTTCAAAGAAAATGGAAGTTCAAGTACTCACTTGTTGAAAACAACGGCGAGAGTGTCGGAATTCATGGGATCCTCCAAGAAGAATTTCAACTCGGCGGCCCTCTGGGCTGTGGCGAACCTGACGACGGGAGCTCTGGTCATGGCGTCCCTCAGAAGCACGCTGACGGCGCCACCGGAGGCATAGATGGCTTTGCAACCCCTGTTGGTGCTCGCCACCAGACACCCCTCCGTTGTCGCCATCGGAACCGAGTACTCCCTCCCGTCGAGCAACAACGGCCCGGCAATACCCACTGGAATTTGCACGTACCCCACGGGCATTTCACAGCACTGACCCAAAATTGACTCGTAGTCAAAACCCTCCAATGGTAGCCCCGTCAAGAATTTTCCGGTGAGTCGCTGCAATGCTTCTCTTCGTATTGCAGCTGCTCTTTTGCAGTCTCCTAGTTTTGATTCCAAGGAGTACGACGGAGTTGTTCCGGCCACCACCGACTTGATAATCTGTTCGTCCTCCTCGGTCGGCTGTGCTACGGCTAGGAAGCCATTTTCCACGACCTCCATCGCCACCTTTGTCGCCGGAGGAACCATGGGAACAACCTGGGGCTGAGGAGGGATATCACAGCCAATTGTCGTTGCGGCGGCACATGGGCCACGGCGACTGTCCTCCTTTAGCATGAAATTTTCAATGTTTTCATCATCCTCTACATCCCAATTTTCATGGGGTGTTCTGGTAACGAAAGATTGAACAAACCCTATTCCAAAAAAACCCAGAAGATAGATAACTGAAGCAAACAATGCGGCCAGGGCGGCGAGCTCAGAGAAGGTTAGGACATGAAGGGGTGTGGAGTTACGGATCTTCAAACGCCATCGGTGGAGAAGAAAATATATGACTGAAAAGAACAACGACAAGAAGAACCCATTAGTCAGGTAAAGGGGAAGAGGAAGGGCATCGGAGGCTTTCATGGAGGAGGTTTGTTTCTGAAGTTTGTGGGGTTTGAGATGTTCGCCGGCGGCGGATTTCTCCTGGTGGAGTGGCTTTGTGAGTCGCCGGCGAACGTCCATTTTCAGGTTGGGGTCACCGGGGAGTGGAGAGAGAGAGAGAGAGAGGGTAGTTAATGGTGGACGGTGGTGGTGGAGGGCTGATTTCTTGGGTTGAGGGGTGAAGAGAACGTTTAGGTAGTTTTTTTATAGAGGAGAGAGAGAGAGATTGGCGCATTTATTTCAATATTATTTTTCCTTTTTCTTACATGAAATAATAATAACGTCGGATATAATTATTGAGACCAAATTTTGGGATCAAATGATATAATAATATATTATTTGAAAGAGTAATATTATACTGATCAAATTTTGTAATTAAATTTGAAGTCCAAATGGCATGACAACTGAGTTGGCCTTTTTTATTTAGTGTCATATCATTTGAGTCACAATAAAAATTTTAAATAATATGTTGTCATGATATTTGAGCTCTAAATTTGGTCAGTGTAGCATTACTGTATTTGAAGTTTTTATTAGGACCCAAAAGACATAACATCAGATAAAAAAGTCCAACTCAACTATCATGTCATTTAGGCTTTAAATTTTATTAATATAACATTATTCTTAAAAACTTAATGATTATAGTCATTAAATTATTAATATATCATAATATTAAATTATCCTTAGGTCTCAATACTATCAATTTAATGTCGTAATGCATTAAATTTTCAAATTATCTTACTAAATTATATTTCAATAACATTGGTAAAATAATAATTTACGATTAATGGACCCCCTAATTTTGAATTTTATCAACTTTAGTCAATAATAATAATCAGTCATTTCATTCAAACAATGGTAGATTGACCAGAATAAAAACAGAGACCAAATAATATGACATTACCATAAAATAATATTGATGGAGGGAGATTCTCTCCCCACGTAATGCATCTCATATTATATGTAATTTAAACTTTTTTTATTAATAACAATCTTAATTGATATTTTTTGTATATTAACGAATAAGAATTTGTAATATCCTTTAATAAATATGTTTCAATATTTTTCTCCACGAATCGGCACTCGTATTGGTTTAAATCATTTTGTAATGCAAATAATTTGATCATCTTTTTATTAATGGTCTTAAGTCTTTTAATTTAAAATTAATAGTTGAGATTAGTACAAGTACAATACCAAACTCAACATCCCAAACTTTCCCTTGGATAGCTAAAAAGGATAATCTAAATTGGCATTTTAACATTTTATGTTATTTACCCATAATGATTGTTCTTATATTTCAATCCTAGTTATTACAAATTTGGCATTTGACATTATTTATACAAATTTAGAGTATCCTTGTATTGTTGGCAACGATCTTTGAATTCGAGGAAGTAGTCAGTACAAATTTGGCTGGACATATTGTAGTAGAAAAAAATCCGTTGCTTTTATCTTTCAACCGAACAACGAACATTTTATTCTAACTTTATAATATTATAATTGCATGGGATAATTCCCTTTTTAACCTAGATTTCCCAACAAGAAATATTGCAATTTGAATTAGATCAATAGTCATGTATTGGTTTGTTGGTCTAACAAAGATTGAGATGTAAATTTGTACGTTTTGAGTTTGAATTTTCCTAGCAACATAAAACCCGAGTTTAACAAATAAGAGTAGTTTTTAAATAGACTTATTAATACACAAGAAAAAAAAACAAGTGATCGAGATGATTCACCATTGGAAAAAAAAAAAAACTTGCGTAACATGAAACCTTCCGTATTAAAAGAATACCAAACTCCACAATTGACAGTACCTCAATACACGTGTATAATATAATATGCACCTCTATTTCGTAGCCTCACATAGTTCCTGCCAGCAACCTCTTTTCATAGCCTCCAATCCTCCCAAAAAACAAGCGAGTATTGAGGACCATACACAAAGACAACAAAATACGAGCAATGGTATAGCTTTTTTTATTCAACAGTAAAAAGTGTTTGAGTTAATTTACGTATATCTCAACTGTGTCAGGATTAAGGTATTCATGAAGAATAAATCTTTTATTTGTTTGAAATCTCAAAAAGAGTTTATCAAAATTCAAACTCAAGAAATCTGAATTTACAACTCGTCTCTATTACCACTTGAATTACTCTTAAGGTTAAAATAATGTTATAGTGACCAAATAATAGAACTGGAAATACAAGTAACACTATACTAACCAAATACATGAAAGCAAAGACAAGAAAAATATGAGTAATGTTATAGTGACCAAATAATGAAGAGGAATGTTACATGAACTTAAAAACTAAACTTGATAATTACAATTATTGATTTTACTGTGGGTCTCAGTGTTTATTGGGATCCACTATCTATTCAATGATTGAGATTATCAAGTCTAATTTTTAAGTTCATCTAGTATTACTCAATAATGAAACTAAAAAAGAGAGAAACTATTACTACTTTAAAATTTAAATTCTATTCAACATATTTTCTTAACATCCTTTTTTTTTAAATTTTTCGACCTTATTATTTGGTAAGTCTAATATTACCCACAAAATAAAATATTAGAAAAAAAAAATATCTCGAATAATTAGACTGTGAGGAATGGGGGATATGAAATCTCTTATGGAGGGGCAATGGACAAGCTACAAAGTGGTAGGTTTATTGCAAATTGTATAGAGCATGTCCCACATGTAATAATATTATGCCTTTTCGAGTTGATATACGTGTTTTGTGAGTGCCTGCCCTCGATATTGTAAAGTTGTAGGTTGGATGTTTTAAGGGATATGCACCATCTAACCTAGTAGGTGGGAGAATTTGACCATGCTTGAAAGTTTGGTGGCTGAAATTAGAGTTCTAAAAAGATTTCTTTTTGCCATGTGCTTGTTTCATATACGTATTATTATTTTTTTGAACAGTAGATACGTATCAACTAGAATAATAATTACTTAACACGCTTTCAATAAAAAAACAAATGTGAAGTTCTTTACTTGCTTTGGATACTACCTTTATTCACCCCCTCCCTTTTTTTTCTCGCAAATCTAACCCCAAAATTAGAGTTGTTAATCAAACTGAACTATTCAAGTTTGACTTGAATTCATCTCGAGTTCGGTTCGTTCGAGTTCAATTCGTTTTCTAAACAAGTTCAAACTTGAACAAATTTTTAAGCTCATTTAGAAAATAAGCCCTACAAGTTCGGCTCAAACTCGATAGACTCGACTCGTTTACGTGCAAATACTCGGACTTGACTTATTTTTGACTTGTCTAGACTCAGCTCATTTTCTAAACAAGCAAAACTTGAACAATTTTTTAGGCTCGATTAAGAAATAAGTTTTTCAAGATCAATTCGAACTCGGCTCGGGCTCGTTCGACTAACACCTCTACCCAAAACTAAAAGGGTGGGGCTATTTTCACCCCACAAATATTTATTCTCACTCCATTAAAATTTTTAAGTTCAAAATTTTATATTCATATTACTTATCAATTCATATTGAAAAAATTATTTTGTGTATAATGTACGAGATAGATAGTTAATGAAACTCTTATTATGAGAATAAAAAATACAAGCTTGTTATTAAAAGAGTGTGTATAACATAAGATGAAATTGGTTGAAATGGGATCGATATAGAATGGATGAATGTAATAGTTTGATAATAAAAATTTTAATGGATGTTTAGTGGTTGGTAGACATATACTTGGTCTTTGTTGGGTTTCGATGCTCTCCATTGTTAATGCATTTATGATAATGATAAACCAAGACATTCAAGGATGGTAGGCTAGCTTATAGAAATACTGAAAAGCCAGCCAGATGAGAATGGACAATGACTCAGTTTAATTAGACTCTCTTAGTCCAAAAATCCCAAATTATTTAACCTAGTTGAAGCCTGGTTCTTGCTATGCAAATGCCAAGGACTTTGACTAATTTTTTTTTTTTGGCCCATGTGCAATTTTTTTCATAGTATAAATATCGTATATACGCAATCACTTACAAATTATGCAATGAGTCAAATTTGAAATTTATATGACCAATTAAACTTGAATTCAAAATGCGTAAATTTATAGATCGGTTTGGCTACCGAATCAACTCATACGGGTTATTTGACCAAATCATTTAACACATGAGGATCATTTTTTTTCCCTGGTCTCATAAATTTGGTTTTGGAAAGGTAAAATCTCATATATATGTGTGTGTGTATTATTTCTTCGAGTAATGCTACACTGACCAAATTTTGGGACCAAATTTTGAGCTCAAATGACATAACAACTGAGTTGGGCTTATTTATTTGGTGTAATGTCATTTGGGTCCTAATAAAAACTTCAAATAATATTCTGCCATATCATTTGGGCTCTAAATTTAGTCCCAAAATTTAATCAGTATAACATTATTGTATTTCTTCTTGTTCTCACCAATCAAATGTTTGTCATATTTGACTGAAAACTACAATTAAGACCGTCCGTTTTTAAAAATTTTGTTTTGACTTATTTATTTGTATTTTGGTCTCACACGTAAGAGTAGGCTTTCAAAGGTAAAAATTTTAATCAAACTGTAAATCCAAACGTTCTGCGTTAGAATTTTAATAATTTTTTGAAGTTAAATTATAAAAGACTTATCTCTCATAAATTATAAAAAACTTACCTTTACTCAAACCGAAAAAAAAATTAATTAAAATGTACGTAAACTGACTCAAACACTACATAAAAAAAAAAAAAAGATGAAAGGTGCCCAAAATTGTTTGTTGAGTGAAGTATTTATATTTTGTTTGTAAACATAAAATCAGACGACTCTCTGCACTGAGTCCCATGTCGACCCTATCTATAGGGGAAAGTCTGAACCATGGGTTGGCACCGGCCGAGCCAACCTAGCAAGCAAGCCAACGACCCATGACAGCCCTACACATGCACAGAGGCTCTGAAAGATATTATTAATGTAGACAATAAGGGAATCGAGACAGACTAAAATGGTATCTTAATATGATTCTGTACGATAATTCTTATAAAATTTCTTTGGAAAGGCCAACAACTTGTGCCAAACATTAATTACGTTTCAGTCAAACAATTCATTTTGAGATTAAATTAATTGAGTTGTTTGTTATTGAGCGTTAAGAGTTTATGTTTTTTGGCGAAAAAAAAAATTAGTGAAAATTTTTTATACTATTAGAACAATTTTAATCGTTGTTGTATTTTTTTAAATGGCGAATTCAACTTCATAACTGATATATCAAATTTCAAATTCGTTAAGCATGGCATATTGAATTCAAATTGGAAAATCAGTCAAATGTCTAGATTCATACCTCGTTGATTAGATTCAGTCGAATTCAGATTCAAATGCCTGTCGATGACTGTCCTAGATGTATGATTGATATTGGCATCTGTGGTTGTCGGGACATACACATTTCAAAATACCAAACTAAACGGTTCTTGAATGCAAAACAATAGCATATACCAAGCCAAAACAATATACCCCACAACGTGGGATCTTTTGTTTTTTTTTTTGGCTAAAAGAAAAAAGAGCGAGGTAAAAGAGAGCGTCCAAAGACTACCCCAATAAATTCTCACTAGTGAGGGATTATGAAACTCATGATCGCGTTCGTTACTCTTTTTGAGAACGCACCTACGTAAGTTAATATAACGGTCAATCACCGAGATCCAATGTGGACTCCAATACTCAAACATCTAACCTCGTGATGAGATAGTAACCCCTAAATTCCTCCCATATGATTCTCACTTGCAATTTTTTTACGAATTAACTGAAACAAGCTGAGCACCAAGTGTTCAGGCTAGGCTATTTCGTTGACGATCGAAGACAGTGTGAGTCAAGTCAAGTTCGTAATGAGCTTCAAATATCTCATTTAAGCTCGGTTTATTAACTATTCATCCAAGCTCAAGCTCGAATCTACTCATTTGTTTAAATGAATCGGGTTCAAATTTAAACTCGGCTCACTAATCTATAAATATTAGGTCAGATTCAAATTGTTTATTCAACAGTTTGTGTTGAGTTCGAAATTGGTTCGTTTAATAAACCAAATAGATATAGAAGAATTTCAATTTTAACTAATCACAATCTATTCAACAACTCCATTCATTTTCAGCCCGTTCATGGATTATTGTTTGCACCTTCAAAGCCAACAAATCGGATGAGCTAATTTATAGTACTATCATTCAATTTTTTTCCTTTTACACACCATCAAGGATTGTCAATTCTGCCGTCTTGATCGTGTTGTATCGTGTCATTTGCAGTCTGTCTTATATCTTTAATATTTGTTCCTGTTAATTGACCTCTGCTATTTTTCAAGTTCATATTTTCCTACTCCATCTTAATGTGTAAAATTAACATCCCTACTGCCCATTTCTTCTCACTGCCTAGCTTTCTCTTCTCTTTTTTTTTGGGTGATCTTCACTTAAACATATACCAATTATATAACACAGTGATTTTGATTGATCAGTATGTGTCTCAGTATAGAATTATGTAGGCTTTAGTGCTCTTGACTTTGTATCCTTATGTAAGTAAAGACAGATTCTGACCAGTAGCTCAAATATTCTATATAGAATATGATTATGATAGACTTGGAAAAAAATCTCCCACTAAACGGCGATAACCATTTACTCCTCCGATATAAATAGTCATTATTTGTTCTTCCACCGTGAGAGTGAATAATTGGGATTATTTGAACAACAGTTCACATAATCTCTGACTTTTTCTCACATGATTTGGAGTATATTCATCCTAAAGATCTTAGAAACAAAGAGCTAGCAAATTTTTATCTTGCACAAGTCTTTGAAAAACAAGAGATATGACACTTCTTAGGATTCACATAATCTCTGACCTTTGCCCACATGATTTGGAGTAGTTTCATCCTAAAGATCTTCGAAAAAAAGAGCTAACAAATTTTTATCTTGCACAAGTCTTTGAAAAACAAGAGATATGACACTTCTTAGGAATGGACTATGGTTTTTCCTTTCGAAAATGAGCTAGGTAGTTATAGAACGGAGGCATGACTAATTAAGGGGAAAGGTTGAGGCGATTGTGCTCAAGGCTTTGGAAAATCGCCATTGACATATTGTAAATTAGTTATTAATATTGTCAAATTTTAATAACTTGACGGTGAAACGACTGAATAATGGTTGGGATCCCAGAACAAGTTAAGATTTGGAACTTAGTTTCAGCTTTGGACTCTAATATTCCCCCGACATGAACCATGAACCATAAGACATAAGCCCACAGTTGGAAGACTTATTCACTATACTCATATTCATGCTCTAGTTTCAACTTGAGTATACATTATACAAGTTGACATAGTAACCCTTGGAATGTAGCTTCCTTCATTTCTCCTACTTTTCTGAAGCTTTGGTTTTTGGAAGTGGTAAGTCTTCATAATGTTGCCGCCCGCTTTTTGCTTCTGCCACCACCACCACCACCAGTTCCTCCACCTTGACCATCACATCTTTAAGACTTTGCTTTTGGTAGGTGGGTAGTCTCAAGCCATGACACCAGCCCAAGTCTGATTGACAAATTGGTCAAATTTGGACATGATATTAGTAAGAGATTGCTTGATGTATATAACCCAAAAACACTCAATTTTCCATCTTATGAATAGACGAGTGGTTTAACATTATACGGGAACAGGCTGTTTAGAACGAGTCTAAGGGACAAAATCATCCTAGCTTACGCACCCCCAATGTCAAACTCAATAATTCATTGAGTAAATGCATGAAGAACATTAAGAACAAGTGGTGAATTTCAATAATTTTAGTTTCAAATTTCTTATTGACTTGCACAGGTTGACAACATTTGATATTGCATAGTGGGGTGTTTACGGCAAGTATGTAGTCTTTGTTTATACTTTCAATTTGGTGGCATCTTCGATCCATGTGCTTGAGCTGTAAAGACTAAATGGTATATTCCCAGATACTCATTCTAACCACTTGTTTTCTTTTTCGTATTTATAATGTAAATTTCAGATAAATACAATATGACGTATTTGGTGAGTAATGAATTTCTTGTGATTATCGAATTTTGAACTTTTATATGCATCCTTAAAAAATATTCATTCGAATTATCTTCACAGGCCAGTTCTGAACAGATTTGTACATATGATTGACCATTTCTGTGGTGGATCATCAACCATTATAAAGTGTTTGCAATATTTTGAACCCGACTCGAATTCGATATAAGTTTTATGGCTACGGGTTTAGTTTTAAGGGTTTCTGTAATAAATGGATGGATTTGTAAAACCTATTTAATAAATAAGTCGACAAGAATGAACTAAACATGACATAAACACGAGTAAATATAACTTAGGCACAGGCTCAATATGACTTTGGCCAACTATAAATGAAACAAATTTCGACAGGATATAACTTCTGCAACTTAGTAACATAAATGTCAAGATATAATCCAATCAACTTTAGTAGTGTGAATTAGGCTAAACACATTATTGACAATACTGATAGTCAAAGTAAACTTTCAACCTAATAGCATTATCTGTGCTTGTGAGCTGACCAGTATTTGAGAGTATGACAATGTGAAAAAGACTTCAAATATTAATGGCTAGCTAGCTCATGAATCCAAAAGTATAACTAGCCATACAACACCTAGAAACCAAACTATTCATACCAAATTCTTACGTTCTCACTATACATTCTCTCATCGGTGATTAAATATTCAATATAAAGGTGATATCATGTCAGTATTATCATATGGTGTCATTAATTAATAATAAAATATGAAATTTGGATTACTAAGAAGAAGAGTAGATAGTTATTAGCTTAACTACCCATGTGGGGGTCCATTCTTTATTTGTTTACATATTATTAGTTGGTGATACGATGTAGTATCACCGATACAATGAATATTTCTGAGTCACAGCAGAAGTTTGTTTGATTCTCTCTCTCTATTGATAGGGAAGAATGTTTGAATTGATGAAATGGCTTGAGAGGTGATCCATAGGCCACCCGAACTGTCAAGCTTGCCAAATTATCTGCATCTCCTAAAAATGCAGTTTAATTTCGAACAATAATTTCTCCTTTTCTTTTACAAAGACTCAAAGAACTAAGATTCAACATGTATACAGATGCTCATTTTCAACCCTTTTTTGACTCGTTTAATTAATTTCAGTGGTGTTACTCAATCCATTTACAACTCAAGTACATAAATAACTTGTCTCGAGCCACTTATGAACGGGGTAGGTGAGTTAATTTGTACGGTTGAGATTGTGACGCATATTTCCCATATTAGATCTTATGGAGGCTGATGATTACAGGTTTTACACTTCAATCCATATTTCATCAACCGTAACCCATGATTATTTCCAAGTGTATCCTGCTTGAATATTTCTCCCTTAATATTAGATAGTGTTGGGTACGTATTACATGTATGAGAATCCACCTCAAATTAAAAATGAAGTAAAAGTGGTCTAATATACTATAATAAACTCACTATCTATATACTTATATTTTTAGTTGAGTATAAGTTCTAAATATATTTATTAAATCTTAAATCACTGGAGTTCCTGTCTCCCATCAAATAGTATCAGAGTGATCATCCTGTGTCAAGTGAGGAAAACTTGAAGACTATCGAGCATTAGATCAGTTGATGAGGTATTGTTCTAGCTTAACTAATGTTTCTAGTTCAAGTCTTAGGAACGTAGTTGCGTTCGGTATGGAGAGTTTTGCCGTCCCTGTAGTCTTACCCGGCTCGAATCTGGATTAGTCGGAGCTTAAAATGACTTTTAAATACCAGATGATCTGACAAAAAAAAAACTTGAAGAAGCCGTGTAGCGTGCCAGTCGAGAAAAGAGCAAGGTGGTTGGGGGGGTTGTTAATTTAAGTATGCAGTAGGCCCCTGATTAACAAATGAAAGTCTGTGATATTAATTAATGGCACCTCCGCAAGCATCAAATGTGCATTAATGCCTGTGTCATGTGAGCTCAGTTGTTAATGATAATGGTTAGATGAAGACTGAATTAATTAAGTTTTTTGATACTTTTATAGGGTTTTGAGAGTTGACAACTTCACATGGTGGGAGAAATAATCTAGCACCATAGAAGAATGTGGAATTAACCCGTCATGTAGCTCGGGTATTAAGGGTTTTCGTGATTAATATTTTGAGGTATTCTAAGTTCGAGTTTCACCAAAAAAAAAACATTTTGATAATCCAATTCGTGTGGTTTGCAGGTGCACTGCCTCCCATTATCGGTATTTTTGAGATCTGCAAAAAAAATTTCAACACCAATTAAAAGTTGTAATATTTTCTAAGTTTTCTCTCTTGCATGTTAAGTCGGCAAGCAAATGGAAAGTGCATGTATAGGCTGTGACTTTGAATACCATAAACAACGTGTCCAGAACAAGTCTTGGATATTTGTTGGCAGATTAGTTTGAGTTTGTTGGAATTGTAATCTTTTCAAAAGCATCACTTTTCTTTTTCATACCCTTTGAATGAGGGTCATTGTACAGTGCTTTTTCGGTATTGTACCACTAAAGTATTTGATACCATTGATTTAATATTGCCATATGTTTTAACCGTTGATCACTTCATAATTTATTTTCTTATTTTAATTGGTGAGATATCGGTTACCTGCTAAATAAAGTAGTAATTAAACAAGTAGCTTGTAACATCACTCGAAAAGATAGTAAAGTCACCCCCAAAGTTTTAATCTTATCTCAAATGCTATGATTTCACTCTAAGAGCTTGTTTAATATGTTATTTGGGAGGAGTTTGGATTGAATTGTTCAAATCCGGGTTTGACCCAAAGATGAAATTCAACATTCAATATTATTCATACCCATGTTTAGTATGCACAGGGATATATGATTATTATGATAATATATTTATATATAAATAACTATTTTGCCCATTAACCAATTTGTATATATGAGGTATATAAGATATATAGGGGTATAAATATTATTTGTATGTTAAACTCCAAAACTCACATATGAAATCCACCCCCTTGGGTTTCATGACCGGGCCATAACTGATCCGGGTTTGAAATCTTATACATTCTTCATACTTGTCAAACATGGTTTTAAGAAGATTTACTCCCCAACTCATATTCTCAAACCCCACACACTCACATACCAAACAAGCCTAGTGTTATAACTGTTTTAGGGTAGGGTTATAATTTCTTGAGGTTGCGTTATATACTTTTAGGTGACATTACAATCTTTTGAGTAGGCTTACATCTTTTTGAGGGTGACATTATAATTTTCTAAGGCGGTGTTACAACTTTTGGAGCAATATTACAATTTTTGGGTAGAGTCACAACTTTTGGAATTATATTACCACCTTTTATGGTGAGGTTATAATTTTTGTGTTGAGTTATAATTTTTTTATGGTAGATTTACAATTTTTTGGGGGTGAAGTTAGGTGAATAATTTGAATATCATGCTCACTTACATATACCAGTTTCACAGGTCAATGGGGCTTTTACACTTTTAGTGGACACATGTCAACTAAGGGCGGTTTTTACTCTTTAATATGATGTTGAAAAATAAGGTGACGGGATTGAAGTGTAATAATGTGAATGGGCATGAACGAAATGCTTTGAAACTCAAATTATTTTACATCAAAGAGAGAGAGACGGTGGCACGAGAAAATATTGGGTGTCACGATTATATCATGTCATTACGTTGAAATGATATAACCAATCAATAAAAAAAATTAAATGAACAAAGTTTATCTCACTTTTCTATGTGGGTTAATTATTGCATGAAGTGAATGAATAATTATGTAGAATTTATTTATCCATTTATTGTTTTACTAACGATATAATACGTGCGTTACACATGAAAGTTTTCTTTAAACTATTTGATAAAATACATAAATATTTAATTACATAGTTAAATTAAATATAATCTCATATTTATCATATTTAAATTGTTTGTATTGTGGATGAACAGAAAAAGATACATATATTAATTTTTTGGCACTGAAAATAATATTGTATCAATGAAGTTGTCCATGTATATTAATATTGGAGTTTGGGAAAAAAGAATGTTGTTTTTATATTTCTTGTTAAGAGTAACATGACCATTTACAAATTTTACAAATATAGAGATTTGGATGACATGTTAGACGTTTGTTTGTTATTTAAATATAGAGGGATATAATAGTAATTTATATATTTAAATATAAAATGACATGTTAGTCTTTATAATTTTGTGTAAAGTTAAAATAGTTAATTAAAAAAATATTCATTTAAAGTACATGTATTAATAGTATAGATATCGATATCGATATAGATTAGTGGACGATTACACCATATCAACGACCATGATAACATGGTGTAATCGTGATATCTAATATATTCTAATGGGGTAGGCCCTCTTCCGCCTAACCTAGGTAAAATTGTCTATCAATTATCTCTCTCATATCACATTGCAAGCACAAGTTAAAGTTGTGGGCTTGGTAACGATTTTTTACGTTTTTTTTTTCTTTCAATCAAACAACTTACAAATAAAACTAAATAATATGGTAGGAACATTTTTTGACCAAGTGGTCACTAAGTATTATGTAACCTAACCATCGTTAAGACTTATTAATTATAAAATAAAATAAAAATCTTCAAGACTTGATCAAATAAGAATAAAATAGCTTTGAATGGTAACTTCACCCTACGTGGGAAAGAAAAGAAATTGGATACATAAGCTTAATTAATTAAGTTTCGTAATCCACATGTTCTATGTAATTACTCGTAAATTTGACCTTTATGTTTTCGTGTTCTCTTGATAATGCATACACGTTGCCAACACATTACCATGATATTGGGGTAAAAAAAAAAAAAAAGGTATCATCATGAATTATACATTTTATTATTAAAATAAGGGTTAATAACACTTCTAATCTTTAAAATTTATTTATTTTATCAATTTGGTCATCATTGTATTAATTTTATTAATTGGTTCTTAAAGTTTTAATTCGTATCACTTTGATGAAAGTAAACACGTGTCATTTTTTTTTTGTAAAAAACACAAAGAAATGCAAGAAAATTGTGATTTGTAACTAACTTCTCATTTTACACTTATTTTTCTCAAAATATTTTATTGATTATCAATTTTAAAAAACCTTAGTATGGATTTGATTGACCCTATAATTTGGCCCAGAAATCTTTGTGCAGGTACTTGTCTCAGAATAAAGTTACAGACCACTTTTTTTAAAAAAAATAACTTTTAATTATAATACATATATTTTTTCCTTCTTTAAATTAATTTAATATAATTAAAAATAATTTAAACAATTAAAAAAAATCTTATAATTTTATTTTCTTTTAAGCAGTAAAATGAAATTTTTTGAAATTTTCTCACAAGTTTTGCTAACTAAATACATGCATGAAAATTTGATTCGTTTTGTGTCGAAAATTGACACATCTAGATGG
>CM042190.1:24793021-24808253 GCA_023539305.1 Ilex asprella
AGATTCGGATAAAGTGATTAGATGGAATTTGGCCAATAGGATGAAAACTTGAAGCAACTTGAAAAGGAAAGGCTACTAAGCCAATCAAGGCTGCTATGACTCTGATATTGTACTTTACAACAATTTTACTTCAACTTAATTTAACAATCTAATTTACTCTAACTGTTACACTAGCAGTAAATTTTAATGTTAGATAGAGTCAACTATCAATCTAACAATTATAGTAAATTGTATTAATAAATTAGATCAATAAATTAAATCTGAATGAAATTATTTTGTATTTTAAGATAGCATTTGAATAGTTTTTATATATAAAAATAATAAAATGTGTTAGGTATATGTGTATCTAAATTAAATATAATCTTAAATTTATCAAACTTATTTTTTCATATCTCATATTTTATTAAATAATTATGAAAACTTTGTATGTTCCTAAGATTTGTTATTCTAATTATAAGAAAAAAAAATTAAAAAAAATAGTTAGAGTACGATTTTTTTAGGATTTTTAGTGATGATTGAAAAATATTTTTTTTTAAACTTATTTGATTAAGGTTTCACTTATAATTCACTGAATAAAATAAAAATAATTATCAATATACTAATCATATTTGAAATTTTACTATAATTAAGAATTAGTCAGATATATTTGGATAAAATTTATGATACTAATTTATAGTATATATTATAAAGTATTTTAAAAATAAATTATAATCTATTTTCATACAAAATCTTAATACAATATGAAAAGTTTGTTATAACTAAAGAATTACGTTGATGTAACATAAATTGATATTTAAAAATTATTTATGTGATTATTTTTTATCCTAAAAACGAAAAAGTTAAACTTTTCAGTGAAAATAAAATGTGTGTGAGTGGAGGGGGGGAGGGAGGGAGGGGGCGTACACAATGTTATCTTTGCATATAAAATGAGTAATATTAAATTGATAGAGCTTTTGAAAGGTTTTTGAACACTATTGAAAATTTCAATAGTGCATTTATATTTTCAGGATAATATAGTCAACCAAATTTTTTTTATAAGAATTGATATTTATATATATAGAATAGATCATTAAAAAAGATATTAAAGGTAATTTAGAAATTTAAATACATAAGAAAATAATGGTAATATCGATATTTAATTATAAAATGTTAGAGTGCCCTTTGCAAATTTTTATGTTAGAGTGCATTCAACGATTGGACTCTCCTTGAAGATAAAAGTCTTGCTGACGATTGGGCTCCTTGGATTTATTTGGAAGCAGTCTCTGGGCTGCCTAGTCAAGGATTTCTCTTCTTTGAAGATTCAATTAATTGTAATGCATCAAGCTTTGTGCAAAAACTTGTCACTCACTGTACTTAAACAATAATGTTATATTAACTAAATTTTAGGATCAAATTTGAAGCTCAAATAATATGGCAATTTACTTGGATTTTTTTTTTGTGTGTCATGTCATTCGAGTCCCAATAAAGACTCCAAATAATATACTGTTATGTCATTTGGGCTTCAAATTTAGTCTCAAAATTTGATCAGTGTAGCATTACTCGTACTTCCAAGTTCAATTACTGGAGATTTGCCGATCGTGGTTTTTTCCCTCTACTGGGTTTTCCACGTAAAAGTAAAGTTTTTTTTTTATTTTGTTTTTGAAATTAGGTTCTAAGTGAATTTTTAATGTTATTGTTCGTAGTTTATTGGAATTAGTATTGATTTGTTAAATTGAATGTCTCATGTTATTATTATTTTTTTTACTATATTACTGTTTTTGTTGATTATGTTACTGTTTATGTTACTATTATTTTGAGTATGTTACTGTTTTTGTTGAGCATGTTACTGCTATTATTTTCCTAAATATTAATATTCAATGTTACTATTTTATTTTATTTTGAATATTACTATTTTTATATTTGAATGATACTGTTTTTGAGTTTAAATGATATTATTTTTGTGTTTGAATTTGAGAGATATAATTATTGTTAAGCATGTTATTATTTTTGTTAAGCATGTTACTATTTTTGTTGAACATGTTACTATTTTTATTTTTAAAAAATATTATTTTTTAGTTTTAATTCACTTTTAAAGGAAAATGATAGTCTGGTAAAAACAAATTTCATAACAAATAAATTTCATTGACAGACTTAAGTTCAAACAAGTCTATATAGGAACACCGACATCCAAAATTTCTAATTTTTTATGTGTATTTTGTATTTCTACCCAATCATTTACGAAATACTGTAATTTATTCCATAAACCAGCAAAAAATTTGCAAAAAATCGAACAATCGGGCCGGGTGAAATCGGATTAGTTCGGGTAGGCAAAAAACTTTGACAATGGTTCATGAACACTTGGGGAAAATGAGAGTGTCCTTGCTCATTTTAACTAGACTTTCATCATCTAGGGTATTACACTCCACCGCATTGTTCAGCAATCTAGTAACACTTTGTACAATTGTGTTTTTGTAATATCGACATAATACTTGTTAGGGTTTAACTCACGTAAACCCACAGACAAACGCACACAATCGAAGAACAAACCAAGAACATAAATCAATGAGAAACAAGAAAGAACAAGACACAAAAAATTTTACGTGGTTCGGCAATTTGCCTACATCCACGAAGCTGCAGGAATTTCACTATATTGAGAGAGAAGGTTTACAAGAAGCGGCTACAATCAACTCACAAACCCTAATCACCAACAACGGATTTTTATATGTCTTGCACCGGGCCACAAAGCAGGCCCAAAAATTTTCCTCGCCCGCGTTGCCCCCGAACCCCCACGAGGCTTGTCCATGAGCGCTGCGGCTTGGGCCTATCGGCCCAAGCCTTCGCTCCATGGACCAAGCCTCAGAAACTTTTCCATTAAAAACCATGCAACATTATTTCGGGTCGGGTCATCATCCGGATCAACCGCGAAAACTAGACTCCACAAAAGAACCCAACAATACTAATAAATCTCTTCTTTCTTAGCTTCTGCTATCGTTGCTAAAAAAAAAAACCGTTATATAAACTAAACGTAAAAAAAAAATAATCTATATGTATTAAATTTAATTCGATCCATTGTCAGACTTACGATTGGCAAGGAATTATGATATAAAGTATGTGGGCCAAGCCCATTTTCTTATCCATGAGCCATCTACCCAACGGAATCGCTTCCTAACAGCTTGGATTGAGACTTATTCACAACTTTCGGCCCGAAAAGTCCATAACGGGAATATTTGGGGCCTCAAGGACATTAGTATTTTGTAAGCCCAAAGTACTACTCCTATATTCGCTTCTTCAAAAATGAATTTCCAAAAAAAAAAAGATATTTATTTTCCTAGAATCACGCAAAAAAAACCCGGGTAAAAAAAAAATCAGGCAAAAAACTTAGCCAATAATAAATTTTATTGTCAATTTTTTTAAAAAATGGATAATAAATTATCTATTTCATTGTTTATTTAAAAATATAAAATAGTGAATTTAGACAATGACACAAATTTGTCGTTGTCCAAATTTGAATCGTCTCTATCAAGATCCTATTTCTTTCTATTTAGTTGTAATCGAAAATTATGTATTACGTTGTTTATTTCACAATATAAACAGCGTACTTGGACAATGACGTAGGTTTGTCACTGTCCAAATTTCAAGTATCTTTGTCAAGATTCTATTTCTGTATAATCTTGAAGTTGTTGGAGGAGTTTATTCAGTTCTTTGTCTCCAATTTTATTCTTGCTCGTAAATTTCTAAGAGATTTGACTGCATGTAGCTCGTTACTCTACTCAAAATACGTAGTAGACAAAAAAAAAATCAAAATTCGAACAAGATCTCAATAGAATAATACCTCCAAATATTTTTTTTAAAAAAAATTGTTTGTTTATAAAGGTGTTATACCCTCTGGGAAAATTAGTAATTAAAAAATATTTGATATCAATTTTTTCTTTTTACAAAGTGTATGTGTTTGTACCGACTTCTCCCTTGAGCTCAGCGATTAACCATCGAGTCTGGTAGGAGTGCAACTTGGGTTAGGCATCCCGATTTCAACCCAAGCCCAACCCGAAAAAATTAGGGTTTGGGCTAGGGTTTTTAATACTTTATTTATTGTAGTACTACTGTAATAGAATTAAAAGACAAATTACAGTAAGAACTGGATGAATGTAATAGTGAAATATATAAGTCAACAGAACAACTTTTTAGACACCACTAGGTAGGCCTGTCAAAATTCAACACGACACGATTAACCGCTGAATAAACGGGTTTGGGTAAGACCTTAACGAGTTCGAGTGATAAACAGGTCAACCCGTTTAACACGTTTAATAAACGAGTCGTGTTCGGGTGAGACATGTCGTGTTCGGGTGAGACATGCTAATGCGTTTATCACCCGTTTAAATAAATTTAATATAATAATAAATTAATAATTATTTAAAAAAAATAATCAAAATTTATTAAAATTAATTATCCACAATATTTGTACTCTCTTAAATAAAAGATTTCCAATTAGTGGGCACTTGCAAAAACAATTAAAAAAATTGAATGATGAAAGGGAAGGAGACCTCCTCCCTTGCCTATAAAAAGGTTGAATCCCTTTCCTTTCATCATTCAACTTTTTCACTTGTCTTTGCAAGTGTTCACTAACTGGAAATCTTTTAATTAAGAGAGTACAAATATTGTGGATAGTTAATAATTAATGGAATTTAAAATTTTAATAGAGTAATTTTTTGGTATGGGTTAAAATTTTAATAAAATTAAACGTGTTAAACGAGTCGTGTCGTGTTAACCGTTTATTAAACGATTCGTGTCGGTGTTTAAATTTTTTACCTTTTTATTAAACGTGTCGTGTACGAGTTTACATGTTTTTCACCCGTCACCCGTTTAGCCCGACACGTTTGACATCCCTACTACTAGGGCTTTAAACCTATTAAAATTTAAATTAAATCATAAAGATGATTATATTAAAAATATGGAAGAAATAGAATTCTCCGATATTGAAAATAAATTGTAGAACTGGGTTATACTCCAGTATCCCATTAAGAAAATTTATAATATTGATACTTTTGATTTTAAGTCAAGTTTAACTATTAAAACGATTGAAAGAACTATTCCTTTTGATCAAAATGAAAATATTTTATAACTGCTAACTGAACGTGGAATCTTAAAGGCTCAAGAATATTATAAGTTTTTGCATATTGGATTAGTTCAAATTGCATTGAAACCTTTTACTCTTCAAGGATTAAATGCCTCATTTACGTTAGCACTAAGAGATGCTAGATCTCTTGATTTTAATCAATCTTTAATGAGTGTTATGCAGTCCAGCTTAAGTAGTGGTTCAGTTTATTTTAATTGTTTTCCTAATCTTTCTGTATCTTTGACTGATAAAAATATTTTGGATATTTTAACATGCAATATTAAAACGTATGGTTATAATTATAAAGAAGGCACAAATATAATTGTGTTTGGTTATAGAGTTTATTATAAGGTGATGAATACGTTGTCATGAAGTTAATCTTTTAAATCTTAAAGGTCAAACCACTTTAATTGAAACTAATACAATTAAAAATAAAATTGAAGTTCCTAAAACCAGTTTTCAGAAAGTTGGCAATTATAGGCTGTAATCCCTAAAAAACCAGAGATAAATGAAGAAATAACTCAGATATCCCGATCAACACAGTGTGATGTTTTGATAAAATTTGCTAGAGATAATTCTAAACATTATTTAAATTCTTTTGATAAATCAGAAACTTCTTCAGTTAATTACACTCCTTTAAGAAGATCTACTTCCTCGATCCAAAATTGAAGAAGATATAAGGAACCATAATTGAAGGAATAAAAATCTCTCATAATCAAATTCCACATGGAATTTATTGTTAATAGAAAAGAAATTAATACATAATTTAATCTCCCTAAATATGAAGAATTTATGAATTGGTATTTTAAAACTATGAGTCCTGAAGAACATAAAAATTATAAAGAAATGTTTTACTTTTATATAGAAAGGGAAAAAAAAGATAATTTTTTTTATTAATTGGTTTTTGACTTATTATGTTCCTCCTACTATGGATCAATTAAATGTTCTTCAACAATTTCCGAATAAATGAGAAATTTTAGACGGAAAAATTATAAATAGTCTTTATCCCCCAAGTACTGAACCCATAAAATTAAGAAATTCTAACGGAATAGTCATGAATGCTTCTATGCAAAAATTAATGTCTCTGTCAGACAAGATAATTATACAAATATTTATTTACAAGTTATCAGACAACATTTGACTAAAATTGAAAATTTGCTAAAGGATCAAAATAAATATGAAATGACTTCTTTAAAAGAGGTTGAAATTGAAAAGGAAAATATAAAACCACCAGTTGATAATTCATCTTTTAATCTTCATAACAAACTTGAAGAAGAATTCATAAATGCGCTCACAAATGAATTACAAGGCTTATCTTTAAATGTAATATCTCAAGAAGTAGTTGAAGAATCTAATATTGATATTCAACATTTTGGAGATTCTTTACGCCAAATGCAAACTGAAGAAATAAATAAAATTGGCTATTCTAAATCAAAAACTAATACATATTAGCAAGCACCTCCCTTAAGGACTTATTATCCTCACTCAACTCCTCAAGATATTTTATATGAAAAAAAAAATTTATTAATCAAAGTGGTTATGATGTTTCTTCAATCTATGAATGCAATATTGATGGTATGTCTGAATATCTAATTCATCAAGTCTTATATAAAATTTTAACGTATACTTCTGTAAATAAAGCTAATCGTAATTCTGATCATACAGTTGCTAAATTTGTTACTGCTAGATTTACTGGCCAATTTAAGTCCAAATCAATAACATAAAATTTTAAACGTTGTAATAATAACAACAGACGCTAATGAGGTTATAAACACCCAAGAAGATGTTGTTTATACATTAATCCAATCCATATTAAAACATTTTATTGGAGCAAGTTTCCCAAATACTGATAAAAGTAAAGAACTTTTAATGAATTTAAGATGTCCTACTTTGATCCATTTTATATGGTATAAAGATGTGTTTTTAGCTAAAGTTTTACTAAAACCAGATGCTAATAATGACTTTTGGGAAAAAAAATTATTTCAAGATTGTCTAGTTTATTTGCTGAAAAAATAAGGATTCGCTTAAAGCAAAAGCATGGTGGATTTAAAATTATCTTATGAAAATTATACTTATGGAAAATTAATTTCTGAATGTATTTCAGAAGGATTAGCTCTCTGTAATGATTTAAACCTTAAAGCTCAGTTTAAAAAACAAAGACTAATTGGAAGAAAAAAACTTGAGAAATTTGGTGATCAATTTGCTTACAATCTTGATATTCCAAAAGACAAATCTTTTAAGAAAAAATCCTATACTAAGCCTTACAAAAAGGGTAAAAAATTCTATAAAAAGAATTATGGTAAAGAAAAAAAAATCAAATAAAACCACTAAAAAATATAACGGACAAGATAAAAAACCTCTTATTAAATGTTTTGAATGTGGAAAAGATGCTCATGTTACCTCTAAATGATTTGTTAAACAACAAATTAATGAATTAATTAATGATGTGGACCTTAAAGAAAAAAAATTTTAATTGTTTTAAATTCATAAAGTGAACTAGAGGAATTTTCAAATGAATCCTCTAAAGAAAATTGCAATATTAATAAAATTAGTAATTCATCCACAGGGAACAAATTTTCACAGCAAGATAAAGCTTATTGTTCACATTGTAAAACAGAAAATAATTATTACAAAGTTATTTTAGCAATGAATGGATTAAGTCTAAATACTTTGACTAAGTCATAAATTTTTATTCTTGATCTTATTGATACAATTCACGATCCAGACTCTAAAAGAAAATTTATTGAATAATATTTACAAATAAATCCAGAAGAAAAAATTGATAAAGGAACCTTATCACCTAATTTGTCTCAACCGTATTCCTTAAAAAAAATGTTTAATAGGTCTGAAAGTGACTTGAAGGATAATTCCTTTCATATAAAAGATGTCTCCACTTCTACAATTCAAGATTTGCATAAAAAAGTTCATAAAGTAAAAGAAGACGTAAAAGTCTTGCAGTCTAGAATTCTAGCGTTAGAAAAATTGTCTCTTAAAGACAAAGACAATAATGATGATAAAACATCAACATCTCACTCTTCTAATAATGAATATTTAAATGTATTATAAAATAAAACTTTTCAAAAATAGTATGTTAAAATTATACTAGTTAAAATTCTGCGTTTACTATTGAAACTATTGATTTAATTGATAGCGGAGCAGAAATGAACTGCATAAAGGCAAGATTAATTCCTACTAAATATTTTGAAAAAACTACTCAGTCAGTAAGCACTGTTGATTGTTCGACATTAAATATAAATTTTAAATTTTCTAATATTTTGGTATGTAACCAGGATATTTGTATTCTTACAGCTTTTATGCTCATTGATAATTTAAATCAATTGATTATTTTGGGTACACCATTTTTATCTATAATCGAACATATTGAACGAATTAATTCTAAAAGAATTTTAACTACGATAAATGGTCAACAAATATTATTTGAATTCATAACTTCACCTCAGATAAAATTGAGCAATCAAATTAAAGAAAATTTGAATAAAAAAGAAAATAAATTAACCATTTTACTTTCCCTTGATAAACTTTCTACTTTATGCTCTAACTCTCCTGAAAGTTTTATTGTCGATCCTCAGCAAGAAGTGATAGAAATGAATCCTAACCAAGATTCATTTTCTTTGATTCCTATATATAATTCACCCAAACTTCTTGACTGTTTTTGTAATCATGCAGGAGAAGATATATTTAATTTTGCCTCTACTTGGCAAAAGAACTATTGCAAGGTATCACTTTGGTGCCTTTATTGCTATGCTATGAAAGATCAGCTAATTAACGATGTCTCTATTTTCCTTCTAAGAATTGCACGAATTTAAAGAAACTCTCCTAATTTTCATATTATTCTCGAGATAAATGAGTGGTATTACGATTGGAAGTATAAACAATGGTTGGAAAATATGATTCCTGAAGAATTTTGTCAGGACATGCTAACTAAACTTGGTGGTATAACAGTCAGAACACAATTTTTTGCATATAAAAATGCACACTCTTATCAGAAAATATATTATTTTGTTGGTTATGCAAATGCTTTTTATGCATATAAAAAAGCATATTATTTTAATCCATATAAGGATGATTATCATTTTAATGCATATAAAAATGCTCCTTATTCTCCATTTGCTAAGAAAAGATTATCACATAAAGGTGATAAGGAAAAGGCTAAACAACTTAAAGTTGTTCCAACACTCTTGTCAAATAAAGTTGACAATAAAGATATTTTGTCTAGAGATAAATCTCTCTCTATAATTCCCCCACTGTTATCCTTATCTCCATATAAAAAAGAAAATATGCTAATGTTTCTATCCTTATCTTCATATAAAAAGAAGAATATGCTAATGTTTCTTAACTTTATTAAAAAGATATATCCTTTTGTACCTATAAATAAATTATTTGACTTATATAAAGATAAAAGTCTATCCTTAAAGGATAAAAATAATTTAGCCAATTCGATTAATAATTTCTTTCAATGTCTTATAGACTTGGGGAAAGAGGAAGGAGAAATTTCTACCTCTAACTCTATTGTTCCCATTACCAGTATAAATACTGGATTTAATTTTCATCCCATTAAAGTTCTTAAAGAACGGATAAAGAGAGACTACCCTCAGTTAACTCCTGAGTAGCTTAAAGTTGCAGTAATAAAAGAATTTCATCTTCAGATTTTGTCTACATTTAGTATAGGTAGAATTGTAAAGACAGAATTTACTTCAACAGTTGCCATAAAAGGCAAAGAGAAAGTTAAAGTCGAGAAGGAAGATAAGAAAAATCTTACTCATATTAACTCTGATGACGACTTTATAAATTCCCAGGGATATACCCCTGATAAAAGTGACCTTAAAATTAATCGAGATTTGTTAAAAGATGATATGAAGATAAATCTTCATAGTATCCTATATAATTCACTGCACAGGAAATGATCAGATAAATCTGAATTTTCAAATAAAGCTGACCCTCAAGAAGGGATGCACTCCCTAACGTCACTATGTGAATAGTTAAATAGTGTACAGTTTTGCTAACGTATGCACTGAGGTCAATGTACAGTAGTGAACAGTATAATATTGTAAATAGTATTTTTTGTTTTGAAATCCGGAATTCACATTTGGCTCTATATAAAGAGATGCAGGCCCAACCTATGGAACACCGCATCTCATATCCACTCCTTCTCCTAGACCGCAACTCATACCCACTCCTTCTCATAGACCGTATCTCTGACTCCCACTCATACCTTCTCTCTTTCTCTTTATTTCTTGCACCCTCTCTGAACCTTACTCTTGTAAAAAGCTTCCATCTTCAACCTTTTACCTAACTCTGTAAGTAAAGTCTTATCTTGTATAAAGTCTTGTAAAATCTTTCGTATACTATAAAAGCTTTCCTTGTACATATCTCTATAGTTTATTTTATAGTAGTTTAATATAACTACTACGATCTTGCATATATCTGGTATCAGAGCAAGGGCTTGAGGTTGGGGGTTCGAGCATTGTCCCCTCCATAGAGTTGGTTGGGGTGGGTGCCTTGCCTATTTGGTCCTGGTTTGATGTATAAGAGTATTAAGTAGCGCCTTGGTTAACTCCTTAAGGTTTTAGCTCAGTGGTAAACGTTTGTACTCCTTATGGTATCAGAGCCAGATAAGTGCAGTTATACTCCGATATTGAAAATAAATTGCAGAACTGAGATATACACTCCAGTACTCCACTAAGAAAATTTATAATATTGGTACTTTTGATTTTAAGTCGAGTTTAACTATCAAAACAATTAAAAGGACTATTCCTTTTGATCAAAATGGAGATATTTTACAACTGTTAACTGAACGTGAGATCTTAAAGGCTCAAGAAAATTATAAGTTTTTGCATATTGAATTAGTTCAAATTGCTTTGAAACCTATAACTCTTCAATGATTAAATGTCTTTTTGATGTTAGTGCTAAGAGATGCTAGATGTCTTTATTTTAATCAATCTTTAATGGGTATTATGCAGTCCAGCTTAAGTACTGGTCCAGTTTATTTTAACTGTTTTCCTAATCTTTCTGTATCTTTGGCAGAAACAAATATTTTGGATGTTTTAACATGCAATATTAAAACTTATGGTTATAATTATAAAGAAGGCACATATATAATTGTGTTTGGTTATAGAGTTTATTATAAGGTAATGAATACGTTGTGTCCTGAAGCTAAGCTTTTAAATCTTAAAGGTCAAGCTATTTTAATTGAAACTAATACAATTAAAATAAAATTGAAGTTCCTAAAACCATTAAATGGTCAACAATCCAGTTTCTAGAAACTTGTCAATTGGAGGCTGTAATCCATAAAAAATCAAAGATAAATGAAAAAATAACTCAGATCTCCCAATCAACTCAGGGTAATGTTTTGATAAAATTTGCTAGAGAAAATTCTAAACATTATTTAAATTCTTTTGATAAATCAGAAACTTCTTCAGTTAATTACACTCCTTTAAGAAGATCTACTTCCTCGGTCCAAAATCGAAGAAGAGATAAGAAACCCATAATTGAAGGAATAAAAACCTCTCATAATCAAATTCCATATGGAATTTACCGACAAAATAAAGACCTTTTTGATGAATAAGAGGATTATATAGATTCAACCCCATCCGAAATCAAATTTTAAATATAGTCCTTATGGAAATACACCAAAAAGAATTTGTTGTTAATAGAAAAGAAATTAATGCAGAATTGAACCTCCCTAAATATGAAGAATTCAAGAATTGGTATTTTAAAATAATGACTGCTGACGAACTCCAAAAATATAAAGAAATATTTTACCTTTATATAGAAAGAGAAAAAATGATAATTCCTTTTGTTTGCTGGTTTTTAAATTATTATGTTTCTTTAAATAAAAATAATTTTACTAAAATTAAACATATTATTTCTGCTATTTAAAAATCTGAGTTTATAAATGAACTCCAGAAAAAATTAAATAATCTTCCTCAAATCACAATTAGGGATACTAAATCTTAAGATAAACAAATTAATACATTAATTAAAGAGCCTTCACATGACAATAAGAACCCAAAAAAGGAATCTTCAACCCCACTTTTTCATAAAAGTGAAGAGAATAAAGACAAAGTGGTAACTATTCAAAGTAATAACCTTCTACATAACCATCCGGACAAGTCTTTCCATATAAAGACTCAACATAAAGATAAAGGCTATAAATATACTCTAGAGAGTAGTCCTACTGAGTCTTCAAACTCATTAAAAGAAAAGGATAAAAGACCTATTAAATGTTTTAAGTGTGATAAACGAGGACATGTTGTTTCTACATGTTATTTTTATAAAGCTAAAAAGGCTATTAAAAAATTTAGCATTGATAGGAATCAGTTCTGTATAAATACTTTCACTAAGTCACAAACTTTTATTCTAGATTTTTTTGATAAAATTCAAGATGCAGATTCTAAAAGAAAAGCTACTGAACAATATTTGCCGATAAATCCAGAAATTTTTTTTGATAAAAGAACCTTATTTGTCTCGATCGTATTCCTTAAAAACAATATCTAATAAGTCTGAAAGTGACTTGAAGGATAACTCCTTCCATATAAAAAATGCTTTCACTTCTACTATTCAAGATTTGCAAAAAGTAGTTCATAACGTAAAAAAAAGACATAAAAGTTTGCAATCTAGGAAACTAGCTCTTGAAAAAATTGCCCCCTGAAGACACAAACACAGAAGATGATAAAACTTCAACATTACTCAATTTTAATGTAGAAAACTTAAATGTATTAGAAAAAATAACTTATAAAAAATAGTATGTTAAAATCATATTAGTAATAAATTATGAATTTGCTGTTGAAACTATTGCTTTAATTGATAGTGGAGCAGACATGAACTGCATAAAAGTAGGATTAATTCCAACCAAACATTTTGAAAAAATTACTCAGTCACTAACTGTGGCTAATGGTTCAAAATTAAAAATAAATTTTAAATTTTCTAATATTTTGGTATTTAACCAGGGTATTTGTATCCCTGCAACTTTTATGCTTATTGATAATTTAAATCAACTGGTTATTTTGGGTACACCATTTTTATCCTTAATTGAACGTATTGAAAGAATTGATTATAAAGAAATTTTGACTATTATAAATGGTCAACCAATATTATTTGAATTTATAACTCCACCCCAGACACATTTGATAAATCAAATAAAAGAAGATTTAATTTTTAGAGAAAATCAATTAAACTTTTTAAAAGAAGAAATAAAAGTCTTAAATCTATTTGTTAAAATTAATTCACCTAAAATCATCCAACAAATAAAACAAATTGAAACCAAGATAACTATACAAATTTGTAATACTCTTCCAACTGTTTTTTTGGACTAGAAAAAACATGTGATAACGTTACCTTATATCAAGGAATTTAATGAAAAAGATATTTCCACTAAGACTAGGCCAACCCAAATGAATAAAGAATATTTGAAACTATGTAAAAAGAAAATTGACTCCTTAATCGAAAAATCATTAATTAAAAAAAGCTATTCTCCATGGAGCTGTGTTGTTTTTTATGTTAATAATGCAGTAGAAAATGAACGAGGAGTTCCTAGACTTGTGATAAATTATAAATCTATGAATAAAGTTTTGCAGTGGATTAGATATCCTATTCCTAATAAAAAGAATTTATTATCTCAATTATATAACTCTAAGATTTTTTCTAAGTTTGACTTAACGTCAGGTTATTGACAGATCCAAACCGTTGAGGAAGTGTAACACCCCGCATTTTCTTTTATAAATGTATATAGTTATAGGATAGATAATTATTGTGAAAATGAGGATATGTATAATGATGAAAGAATGAATCACATAGGTTAAAACATTAGAGATGAATAATTGGGAGAAAACTGAATTTGGGAAGTTTAAGTTTCAAAGACATTTGAGATTGGAATTAGTTATTAGATAAGTTTCTAAATGTTTCTAGGTCAAGATAATGTTTCCATTGAATCCGGAAGGTCGAAAAACCTTGGGAAAGGTAATATGAAGTGCATTGGAAACTTGGAAGACGGAGGAAGAATCTGTCTGCTGAGTAGTACCAGTACCGGGTACCGGTACCGAGTACCAGTACCCCGATTCCAGAAGGTTTTTGGTACCAGTACCGGGTACCGGTACACCCGATAAAAAAATCTGGACATTTAATGTCGCGACCTTGATCCAATTTTATCCTTATAAATACCCAAGGTCGTCTATTTTGGCCCTATTTCGGCCACTCCAACATTAGAAATCCAAAGAGAGAAAGAAAGGAAGAGAAAAGAGGAAGGAAGAAAGAGAAAAACAAGAGTCAAAAAGGGTTATCCAAGATCAAAAACCTAGTTTCCAAGAACACAAGGTAGGGGTTTTCTTCCATTTTCATCCAATGATGTTAGGGTTATTATACATGTACGTTTTGACTCTAAATAGTATGTATTTGTTATGGGTTCATTGTTTCTTAGTCTTTGTACAAACACACACATGATTTGAACAAAATAATGGTTGAAAATTCATCAAACCCTAGTTTTTGGGGGAAATATGGATTTTTCTCTATATCTTCACTTCCTCTTGATTTCTAAAATGCTAGAGCTTTGTGTTGAGTATTAAAATGGTAGTATGGATGATCTCATGCCTATTTCCTTTAAACTTGTCTTTTGTACCATGATTTGCGAAATGAGTATATTTCCTTAAATTGTTGTATTATGTAAAATGCTTGTGAAAGTTGGGAAAATTGTGGAATTGATTATATATGAGGTGTTGAGTATATTGTTGGTATGTCACTCTTGGGTATAGTGTTGTGAGGGACTTGGATTACCTTCGAAAACTACCGTAGAGCATTAGATGTTAGTCTATCCCAATGGGGGATGAGATGGTTGCCTAATGCTCGTAGTGGATCATTGTGGTGACAATGACCACTATTGTTCACGGATACCGGGGAAAAGGGTTAGTATACTAGACACCTTGGAAGGATTTCGTCAATGCCGTATGAGACGGTACACGCCCTTCCTAAATTGGCCTGTGATTGTTATTATAAATGGGTGAACGAGGTAGAATCGTTGGGTAGATTCATGAGAAGCGACAGCCTACTTGAGTGGTACCAAATAGAAATTATTGTTCATTGTACCAAATATTATTTCCCCAAGAGTATCGGGTAGTATGGGATGCC